>BSBK01009162.1:0-155000 GCA_027943335.1 Chamaecyparis obtusa
ATATGTATGTATACATACATGTACATGAATGTATATAGATAGATTTTTATGTATACATTGTGTATGTACATAAGACCCTAGATAAGACTAATTGCGTACCTAATAAGACCAAGAGATAAGACTAATTAAGACTAATTAGACTAATATTTGACTAAGAAGACATAATTAAATATACTTAAAATTAGACCCCTTGAGTAAATTGTGACCCATTAAGACCTAATTTTTAAACCTATTACTTGACCTAATATGAGTAATAAGACCCAAATTAGGACCTAATATCATTAATAAGATGGCTTTAAAGACACAATTAGACCTAATACTTGACCAACTAACACCTAATAAGACATGTGTAACTAGTCTCAAGTATACCTAATATGAGTTTGAAGACCCCTTAAGACCTAATTAGACATTTAATTAGACCTAATTAGACCTTTAATTAGACTATTTAACACCTAATATCATGAGTAATAGGACCTGCTAGTACACCTAATATGAGCAATATGATCCCTTAGGCATAATTAGACTAATTAACCCATGTAAACGAGACCTTTAAATTATACCTAATTTTATACTATTTAATTTACCTTTAAATACATGTGAGTAATACATACCTAATATAAGTAATAGGAATTAATATTGAATAGTAATAATGCCTACTTAGGGACATATTTATGAACTTAATAGGACCCCTTAGACCAAATTAGTCCATAATAGCTTGCCCTAATTATCTATACATACAATATGAGTAATAGTCCACCCCTTCTAACCTTTCAACATAATTAGATCGAATTTAAAGACTAATTAACACCTAATATACTCGAGTACTACATGACCCTTTAAGACCAATTAGAGTTAATACATGCTTAATTTATGAGCTCTTAAGACCAAAGTAGACCTATTAGGGTCACCTAATTAGACCCAATTAGATGTATTTACAACCTAATTAGCACCTAAATAGACCCAATTAGACCTATTAGGACCCTAATTCGACCAAATTAGACCTATTAGGACCTAATTTAATAGGTCCAATTAAACCAATTATGTCCTAATTAAACCTATTAGGACCTATGGCAGGTTATATGACCACATTAGACCCACTATGAGTAACATGACCCCTTAAGACCTATATTAAGAACCTAATTAGACCCAATTAGTTGTTATGACCTAATTGACCTATTAGGACCTATAATACCTATTATATGACCCCTTTAATACTGAATTAGACCCACTATGAGTGTTATGTCCCCCTTAAGAATTATTAGTGCTTCACCTAATTAGACCCAATTAGATCAATTGGGACCTAATCACACCCCAATTAGACCTAATTATACCTAATTTAACCTATAAACATACAGGTAATTGGACCTATTAGGACCTATGATAGGTTATATGACCCTTTAAGACTCCATTAGAAAGGTATTAAAATGTAATTTACATTTAAACATGTAATTTATGTAATTGATTTTACTTTCAAATAATGTAGTGAAATGCATGCATAGTATTTAATTTTATTTTTATTTAAATTAGGAAAACGTATGTATGTATATATGTAGACTTTATTTGATGTAGTAAATTAAATCTTTTAGGTACATACATATTCTCTCTCTATCAGACATTATTACACATCACACACGGCAGATACACCGATTCCCCCTGCAGAACTATTTTCATGCACTAATAGAGAGATTCAACGGCTGCAAGAATCTATAAATAATCCATCTAGCTCTACTGTCTATAAGAACACATGTTAGTCCATCCTTAATAGCTTGATTAGAATTAGGGATGACATTCATGGTACCACTCCATATGCCCCAGATATTATAGAGTCCATACTTGAGAAGAAGAGACAAGAGGTTGGCTCTGGTCTTTCTCTTAAGGAGGTACAGGCTTTAGTGCCTAAAGTGACCCTGAAAGGGGAAGTTTTCCCCTCTTATGTAGATAAAAATTATGTGAAGGGATATCAGGTTACCAGGTGTGCAGATCCTACTATATCAGTATTGACATACCCTAGATTTTTAGCTACCCATGGTCGTTATCCGAATAATGACCAGATTCCACTATACTTTGCACAACAAATTTTTGTTGAGGTTTGTTTAGGTCATGCTGTTAATTACACTGATTTGCTAGCACATCTAGGATAGTGGTGTGGCAAGCTTGCTGATAGAGATGCTTATCATCGAGCTGATCAACAGAGATTAGTACACAGGGCCATTGTTGGTTAGAGGGCACCTGTTATAGCTCCTTCATTGGGCCCTATTGCAGATGATGTTATTCGTAGCACCTAGCTTCGAGCTATGATTCATAGTGTGGGGGACATTGTAGTAGCTACCACATCCATATCTAGTGATCCGGTTGGTCAGTACTCGATGTCTTGATGACACTCCAGATCATCAAGTGGAGCATTCGCTAGTAGGACCGCAGATGACATGTACACTGTAGCAGGCATCCCTTCACTTTCTAGCCTAGAGGTACTTACAGGGGAGATGACACGGGTGACACTGACTAGCTTGGCTGAGGATCTATTAGATGCATATGCATTTATAGAACTAGAGCATGATATCCCCATATCAGAGGTTAGATCTCATGTGGGTACTATCAAATATGCTCAGTCACATCCTTCTCACCTAGACTGTGGCCATAGTGGTAGTGCTTGTGAGGATCCACCTACTGACCACTCTATTACTACACAGGGAGAGGCACAATGTACAGACCCTTCAGTTAGTGCAAGCCATCAGTTCTCTGATGTTGGTCTTGATGATGTTGAGTTCAGCATGACCACTACAGGTTATCTAGATTTTTTGACATGTGATGATATGACTTCCATGCCATCTCATCTAGTTAGTCCATTGCATTCATCATTAGAGAGGCATGTGCAGTCTACTCATGTTGTAGATGCAGATTTGAACTTGGACCAGGCACAAAAAAATCTTGATACCTTGGTTGATAGGATTGAGGCTAGTGAATCCAAGTACTATCAGTTTCCACCACCTACATAGGTATAAATCAGATTATATACATGTATTTAATATACAATTTGATGAAGGGTGCTCCCCTTCATACCACAAACACATAACAGAAATAGAGAAACAACAACAATATGCAAGAATAGAAAATTGGCTTCTTATTATCTCCACAAATGTGGAATTACAAACTTTCAGAGTTACAATATGCAAAGCCACATGGGCGTTCCCTTACAATATTCTGTAGGACAAAGCCTTGAATCAATACCCAGATCTACTACCTAGAACTATTCTGAACTGCCTAAGACAATAATACAGCCTTCCTTATATAGCCAATTTTCCACCGCTTGGGAAGGTTCCAGAATTTTAGCCAATAAGGCCAACCAACTTAGAATTATTTTATTTTACATTTTATTACATCATAGTCGGCTCAAGATAACCTTTGAAACCCGAACATAAATTTTGAAGAAAATTATTTTCCGCCATTTCAGGTGGTCCAACTTCGAAGACCATAAGTCATCACCAGTTGACCCGCTTGGCTATTATAACCCCATTTCGGAAACGCCATGAAGCGCTCTACAGGCTTGACCCGCGCAAGTGCCCGTCACCCAAATTTTCAACCTAATTTGGGGCCTCTAAAGCCTTCAAAACTGAGTTCAAAGTTTCTGTACCCTGCTGCCAATACCGAAAATCTTCAATATCTTCCAATATACACTTGATCTGGAAATGAAACTTTACTGGCAGACTTATATGGCCAAAATGAACCTTTAAGAAAGAAATTAGATCATTCTGAGCACAGATGAAAATTACCAAAAATAGTACTTTCCATAAATAGAAGCTCTGCACAAAATAGCCCTTATTGAATACAAAAATAGAAATATTTTTGGGTGATGCAAGATTGCTCTGTACACCCAGGATGCTCCTGCATCAGACACCCGGCGTAATTTGAGAAGTGACCCTGTCACGACTCAAGTGTGCAGAGGAAAACCAAGATGGCTAACCTCCTCCTTTGTCAGCCATGATGAATCTTCAACAGGCCGTCCTTTCCACTTGACTAGATATTCTTCATATGTCCCTGTTCCTTGTGCTTCTGCCAACACGACTGTCCAGTATATCTTCGATCTCCTTAGTGTCTGAACTAGTTGCTGGAATACTCCACTGTGCTGCTGCAACCTCATCTTCAACACCTCTTTCGTGATACTCTGTCAAATCTAAAATGTTAAATACTGGTGAAATATTCAACTCAGTAGGAAATTCTACCTCATATGCATTTCCTGAATCATGTTTCTTCAGTATCCTACATGGTCCAAACTTCTTCATTTTCAGCTTGTTATATGTACCAACTGGAAACCGCTCCTTCCGCAAATGAACCATAACTTCATCACCAACTTGAAATTCCTTATACCTCCTTTTCTCATTCGCCTTAGCCTTATACTGTGTGTTCATCTTGGTAATATGCTTCCTCACCTCCCCATGGATGTTCTTCAAGTGTTCTGCAAAATCTTCAGCTTCAGCACTACTTATTTCTCCTTTATCTATCTTCCTCAATTCAGATGCATTTCTTGGACTACTTCCATATACAATCTGGAATGGTGATTTACCAGTGCTCCTGTTGACAGAATTATTGTATGCAAATTCTGCCTGTGGTAAAATCAAATCCCATCCTGTTGGCTTATCTCCAACCAAACATCTCAGCAAATTTCCCAAACTCCTATTCACCACCTCTGTCTGTCCATCAGTCTGTGGATGATGTGATGAACTGAACTTCAAATCTGTCTTCAACTTCTTCCACAATGTACGCCAGAAATATCCAACAAACTTAGTGTCCCGATCTGAAACTATGGTCTTTGGCAAACCATGAAGTCTCACTACTTCTCTGAAAAACAATTCTGCTACATGAACAGCATCATTAGTCTTCTTGCAGGGAATAAAAATGTGCCATCTTGAAAATCTATCAACTACCACAAAAATTGAATCGTGTCCCCGCTGTGTCCTCGGTAAACCAAGAACAAAGTCCATGCTGATATCCTCCCAAGGCTTCTCTGGTATAGGTAATGGCTGATACAACCTGTATTCTACTTCCACTCCTTTCACCATCTGACATACTCTGCAACTCTGTACAAACTTCTTCACATCTTGCTGCAATTGTGGCCAATAATAATTCTCACCAACCAAAGCAAGGGTTTTGTCACGACCAAAATGTCCAGCCAATCCTCCACTATGCTTCTCCTTGATGAGATTCTCCCTCATAGAACTTCGTGGAATGCACAACTGACTCCCTCTGAATAGCATATCATCTTGGATGATAAAATCCAGCCATTTCATCCTATCTAGAGTAACAAGTTCTGTACAAGCCTTCCAAGCTTCACCAAAATCAGGATCCTCTGGATACAAATTTTTGAGTTCCTCGAACCCAAACCACTTCAATCTGCATTTCTATCAGCAATAGTTGCCTTCTGCTAAGAGCATTTGCAACCCTATTAGACTTTCCACTCCTATGTTTCAAAACAAATGTATAACTCTGCAAAAACTCAACCCATTTCAAATGCCTTTGATTCAATTTTCCTTGACTATTCAAATATTGCAAAGCTTGATGATCAATATACAAAACAAAATCCTTAGGAAGTAGATAATGTCTCCACTTCTTTAATGCTTGAACTATAGCATAAAATTCTTGATCATAAACAGAATACTTCCTCTTGGCATCATTTAACTTCTCACTGAAATACGCAACAGGTTTACCTTCTTGGCTCATAATAGCTCCTATTGCAGTACCACTAGCATCACAATCTACTTGAAACACCTTATTAAAATCTGGAAGTGCTAAAATGGGTTGTTCTGTAACTTTTTGTTTCAACAATTGAAAACTTTTTTCTGCCCCATTAGTCCACTTAAACTCTTTTCTATCCCCCTCTCATTGTTTCAGTCAAGGGTCCACAAATACTGCTAAAATTTTGGATAAACTTTCTGTAAAAGCTAGCTAGACCATGAAAAGATCTTACCTCAGTAGCACTCCTTGGAGTAGGCCATTCAAGGATAGCCTGTACCTTCTCTGGGTCCATTTTTAGACCTTCTCCTGAAACTACAAATCCCAAATACACTAACTCTTTCTTCACAAAACTGCACTTCTTCAAATTAATCAACAATTTCTCTTCTCTCAACTTCTCAAATACCATACGAATATGCATCATATGCTCATCCAATGTCTTACTAAAGATCAAAATATCATCTAGGTAAACAATGACAAACTTACCCAGAAATTCTTTCAGAACCTCGTTCATGAGCCGCATGAAAGTGCTCGTGCATTGGTTAGCCCAAAAGGCATGACTAACCACTCATATAGTCCTTCCTTTGTCTTGAAGGCAGTCTTCCATTCATCTCCTTCTCTGATCCAAATCTGATGATATCCACTCTTCAGATCTATCTTTGAGAAATACACAGCTCCACTCAAATAGTCCATAATATCATCCATTCGTGGCAATGGAAACCTGTACTTGATTGTGATCTTGTTTATTGCCCTAGAATCTGTACACATCCTCCATTCTCCATTCTTCTTTGGTGCTAATACTACTGGTACAGCATAGGGACTCAGACTCTCACGGATCAATCCTTTCTGTAACAGTTCATGTACTTGTCTATTCAACTCCTCACTTTCTACAGGTGTCATTCTGTGTGCTGCCTTATTCAGCAAACTCACTCCTAGGATCAAATCCATCTGATGACTGATCTTCCTGACTGGTGGTAATCCATCAGGCACGTTATCAGATACAATATCCTGAAACTCATTCAACAAATCTGCAACTTCTGCAGGAAACATCTTCTACTTCCTCTTTACCAGCTTTTGGAATTAAAGCAAAACATACATGCTCATGCCTCATACCATCTAAGAAATTTCTTCCATCACAAAAGTTATCCTTGCATTACCACATACCTTTTCTTCAGTCTCCTTCAATGGTTTTAGCTTATGTCGCACTCCATCCTTTGTTAGGAAATAGGTATTCACATAACCATCATGTACAGCACATCTGTCAAACTGCCATGGTCTACCCAACAACATATGACATGCATCCATAGATATGATATCACACAATACCTCATCTTGGTATCCGCCGATCTTGAACTTTACCAGGCACTGTTCACTGACCATGACCTTGTGGTCATCCTGCACCCAGGCAATCCGATATGGATGTGGGTGTTTCTATCTCTTGAGCTTCAACTTTGTCACCATCTCTTCTGACACCAAATTGTCAGTGCTCCCACTATCAATGATCACGTCACAACATTTACCTTCACACTTGCACCTGGTGTGAAGCAGGCTCCTTCTTTTCTCAGGTTCATTCTCACCACTCAACAGGACTCTTCTGTTAATCAACGTTTCTCCTCTTTCAGCATCTTCAGAATTTGATGATCTGGCATCTTCATCTACATGTGCAACTCTGGCCTGGCCTTCATTTCTCTTGTCTGTTCTGCTTTGGCACTGAGGACATTCAAATGCCCTATGACCTTCTTCTCCACAGTGAAAACATGTTCCACGGAAGCCACCTCTTCCAGATCCTTGTCCTCTTCCTCTTCCTCTTTGATCTCTATTATTCTGATCCTGGAAGCGATTGGAATTATTTCCCTCGCTGATTCTGACTGCTACTGGCCTCATCCTTCTTTTTCAGATCTTCATTTCGGCCACCATATGACCATCCACCAGATCGTCCACTGCGACCTCTTCCATTTTGTCTGCTCTCAAACTTCTTGTTCAGCTTTTCCTCTACTTTTAGGGCAAACTGGTATGCCTCTTCAATACTGTTCATTCGAACCAGATTTAGCTCCTCCTGAATGCTTGGCCTTAACCCATTAAAGTATCAGGTAAATTTCTCCTTATGAGCTTCTGCATGGCCTGTTCTGATGAGAAGTCGATAGAACTCTTCTGTATACTCCTGAACAGATCTTCCCCGCTTGCTTCAAACTCTGCATTTTCTTCAGTAGGTCAAGCTCATAATCAACAGGAATGAACTATCGCTTCAATTTATCCACCATCCGATCCCATCCTCGTGATTTTCTCCTTTCCCCTTCTATTTCGCTCCAACTGAATCTCTTGCCACCATATCTTTGCATGACCTTTCAGTCTGGCCTTCGCAAATTTGACCCTATCAGGATCCTCAAACATCTTCATACTCAAAATATTCTTCACACTCATTGATCCAGTCGATCAATTCCTCTGGGTTAAGATTTCCAAAAAATGTAGGAACCTCAATCTTAGGTCTTTTCCCAATCTTGGAAATCGCCCAAAAAGTCTTTCTTCCTCCTGGTTCATAATTTCAACTTCTCCTTCTTGATATTCTTCTTCAGCTTCATCCTCGCTTTCATCTCCGACATTAAGATTCATTCCTCTATGAATCTCTTCTTGCAATGCTCACACTTGTCTCTGCAGCTCTCTAACCTCAGGTGTTACAGCACCAGCTCTTCCGCCACGTTCCCTTCGTGGAGGCATTTTCGTGATGCGCGCTGAAACCCTAGCCACAGTCCTGGTGCAAACTTGCCTCACAGTCGGTGATCTGTTTACACACTCAAGAACTCCTGCTCTGATACCACTTGATGAAGGGTGCTCCCCTTAATACCACAAACACATAAAAGAAATAGAGAAACAACAACAATATGCAAGAACAGAAAATTGGCTTCTTATTATCTCCACAAATGTGGAATTACAAACTTTCAGAATTACAATATGCAAAGCCACATGGGCGTTCCCTTACAATATTCTATAAGAAAAAGCCTTGAATCAATACCCAGATCTACTACCCAGAACTATTCTGAACTGCCTAAGACAATAATACAGCCTTCCTTATATAGGCAATTTTCCACCGCTTGGGAAGGTTCCAGAATTTTAGCCAATAAGGCCGACCAACTTAGAATTATTTTATTTTACATTTTATTACATCATAGTCGGCTCAAGATAACCTTTGAAACCCGAACATAAATTTTGAAGAAAATTATTTTCTGCCATTTCAGGTGGTCCAACTTCCGAAGACCATAAGTCATCACCAGTTGACCCGCTCGGCTATTATAACCCCCATTTCGGAAATGCCACGAAGCGCTCTACAGGCTTGACCCGCGCAAGCGCCCATCACCCAAATTTTTGACCTCATCCGGGGCCTCTAAAGCCTTCAAAACTGAGTTCAAAGTTTCTGTACCCTGCTGCCAATACCGAAAATCTTCAATATCTTCCAATATACACTTGATCTGGAAATGAAACTTTACTGGAAGACTTATATGGCCAAAATTAACCTTCAAGAAAGAAATTAGATCATTCTGAGCACAGATGAAAAATTACCAAAAATAGTAACTTTCCATAAATAGAAGCTCTGCACAAAATAGCCCTTATTGAATACAAAAACAGAAATATTTTTGGGTGATGCAAGATTGCTCTTACACGCAGGATGCTCCTGCATCACAATTTTAAACTTAAATTTATTTTCAAACTTTCAATCAATTGATTTATTTTTTTGTCTACCAGGATATGCTCTTGTTACTCCCTCTTTGGGTACTGATCATGTACGTCGTCGGGACTCACTCGATGTTGACATCAGTAGTGGATAAGTGAGTTTTTAATTTATTATTTATGTTCCACACACTTTATAACATGTTTTCTTGTACAATGTTTATATATTTTAATTTATATATCTCCTTCTTTGTAGGGATCTGCACATCCTTCAGAGCATGATAGTCACTTTGGGTGTGACCGCTTAGTGAGGAGTCAACATGATGAGTCATAGGCACATTCATATTTGATTAGAGACATATTTCATATTATATATATATATATATATATATATATATATATATATATATATATATATATATATATATATATATATATATATATATATATATATATATATATATATATATATATATATATATATATATATATATATATATATATATATATATATATATATATTCACATGTGTTTGATGAACTATATTTCATTTCTAGACTCTACATGATCGATTGATGTGTTTGATGTTATATTTTATTTCTAGATGGGCTTTTGATAGAATGTTTGACACATGATTGATGTTTCATGCATGTACTTTCAATTATAGATTACATACACATGTACATGTTTAATTTAAATTTGATGAACTTAATTTCAATAGATTAAACATACGTGAATCATGTTTGAATTCAATATAAATTACATACATGAATGATGTTTGATTGTACACATGTTCAAGATTTAAATGTACGTTCGATAATAGTTGTGTGCATGTACTTTTAATTTAATGTTGTTGTACTTCAAGTAGATTTTATATTTAAAACATGCATGTCCTAATGTAACACATGAAAATTCAATACATACACGTAAGACATAAATTTGAAGTACATACATGATAATTATAAGATATGCACTTGTAAGACATAAATTTGAGATCTATATATTCTTAATTTTTAATTTAATTCAAGCTCCATTCACTATGGGAACCAGTAGGAAAGAATGGAGCTAAGAATACCTCTGGTCTCGCCCATGAAAAATTTAGTTCAAATCATATTTCATGTGTGATTTAGTCCACATCTTCAGGCTCATCTCTCTCTCAAATAACATTTAATATTCTCTCATGGTCGTCAGTATCAAGTCTCCACTTACAAATGCCACGTCCCATCAGAGGAACAAGATATAGGATGGTGGCAATTACAAGATGACTATACTGATAAACCTTATTGTTAGGTTGATAATCAATAAAATGAATCCCTTGTTTAATTATTTTGGTTTGCTTCAAATATGTGCCTTGCACGAAAACTGAACCTGCAGAATGTGTTCCTCAATGTTAAATATATAGATGTGATAAATACTAACCACATAAACAAACTTAAATACAGTACTAAAACCTGTGGGAAACATAATTCCATCGCTTGTTTCACTATGTGTTAGCTTCATCCTCTCCTTACAACAACATAATAAATAGTAACTAACACCTTCCACATTTCCAGGCTCTTCTACTACTGTAAAAATATGTCCTGCATTTAAAGTGAACTTTTAATTTTAGGAACTTGTAAATATAAATTAAACAAACTTTATTTAAATGAATTGAGAACTTATGAGTCCTTTTTAAAAACATGTACATATAAACACACACGTACCTATTTTGATCAAACCTGAAATATGGTCATAATTTGTAGAAATCAATGGAATGTCATCAAAGCTTTCATCCTGAACGTCATTTGTGTTTGTAACATCTAGTGGAACCAAATTCCATTCACTAACATATCCACATTTTTGGTTGATACATTCGTCATAGTTTTAAAAAATGCAGTCATAACAAAAGCATGAATAATCTCTAGTGTACAATGACCACACATTACTATCTGTACTCATAAATGAATGTAGGGATCTTTTTTTGTCTACTCTCTTGCATCCATGGATTGATCTTCTATCAGCACCTAATCAATAGAGAGGTCACATGTAAAAATTAAAGACATATATAAGTTAACTCAAATAATGATCAATAAATTTAAAATTAGTACCTGTTATCTCCTAGAATACTTAGAAGGGTATGACTCAATCTGATCGTGATGATGTGTTATCACGATTTGGCACCATAAAATGCATCTTGCACCACTCAACTACATCATGAGCATTATTTATATGATATCCCTGATAGTCCAGTTGATACTTTCTTAAAGCACATTTGATACAAGCTCCTGCACCATCATGCTCTCCCTTTCCATGTCCACTCTCAAAGAAACTCCAAATATGTGGTATCTTTTGGTATCGATGATATATACATAGTGTGTAAAATGGCCTTGCTAATTTAAATTATGCTGCACATCCATCTGACCAAACAAAATGCTTTTCAATTTTGATGCCTTTATTTTCCAAATATCCAAAAAATGTCTTAAAGCAATGCTCGACAAAATGTATGTCATGCTCTTTATCATCACTTATGTAGAAGTGATATTCTTTATTTATGACTCATGCTTCATATGTACTTTCAACACCATCCAAATCTAATTGTGCATGTCGATAAGACACATGTACCATGATAGTCACCTGCTCTGTATAGTAGTATTCTGCTTGAAGTTGTTTTTGAGATACAAAGGAGTAGTTCTCTACAAAATCAACAACTGATAAAATCATTCCAACTGGAAAAGATTCTTTTTGTATTTGGAATTGTTCTACCTACCATTTAGCAAAAAAAACATGTCGTATGTATGGTTGAATCAATTTACAAAAATTCTCCATAAATGTTGCAACAAGTATCTCGTCTTCTACATATTCCAACCTTGTTGATTCTTTCCCAACTTTTGTTTCAGACTTTATGTACTTGTATCTCTTGCATTTTATCATCCTCACCATGTTAGTATCTTCAAGTCTTAAAGGAAATTTAGCCAAATCCCTACATGTTTGACAAGTTCCTCTTATGCAATCTATTTCAAGTATTTCATGATCAATTGATTTGTTACATAAGATTGATGTTATGAATTGACTTGGACGTTTAGGAAAATCATTTTGACCACTTTCTTCTATCATCTTTCTAAACCATTGGTAGTAGAGATCAAATTCAATGTGATATCGACAACAAAAAGTTTCAAAAGATTTATTTATCTTTACAAAAAATGGTTTTAATCTTTCAAACATTGTTTGTCCAATCTTAATGTCAGGATTTGAGTTACAAAATGAGAGATACAATTCATGTTGTGTGGTGTCCAACCAATGTTTTGTGTGCTGGAAATATTCCTTAGGCCCAGTCCTCTTCTTGATAATGTCTCTTGTATTTGGTGAAGGACGAGTGTGATCAATCCAAAATGACATAACTAAGTTCCTAACTATTTCATTAATTCTATCAGACCAAGGAGCTCTACACATTAGTGCCCAATTACCTTTCAATGTGGTATCATCCAAATTGATTCTTCTTTTCAAATAGTTCGTCATTGTCTTCCTACTATACCTGATCTGAGATGAAAGTGAAGAAATTTGTCTTCTTTGGGACATGTTTTTATTTAAAATAGATGTCAATATCACTCTTCTTGAAATGGACCTATCTATACATCTAGTTGTTTTCCCAATGGAATGCAAACCTTCCTTAACATTGTCAACAATATTTTTTTGTACGTTACTTGATTTTAACTTTTTCAAACTTGCATCTACACCCAATAATTTTAATGGCTTTTTTAACTCATCTTTAAGAAGTGTAATTGATAACAGTTGAGTTTTTTCAAGTGTACCAAGATTCTCAAATTGTTTTTGTTATTTTCTTAGACTTTTTATTCAATGCCCTCTTCGTAATATTTATGGGTTGTTTACAATAATCTCTCAATTTTTTGACATCCATTTTAATTAAATGATCTATGCTTTTACGATTAATTTTTCTCTTCAACTGTTGGAGTAGATTATCATTCACATATGTTTCTTGCACTTCCACTGCAAATAAAATAAAATAAAAAATCTTAATATCTCATCTTAAGGGGACCTTCATGAAATAAGTATTTACAAGCTCTTGAACATGTTCTACCTATAATAATTTATACATTAATTCAAGAGAAACACATACTTGTTTGACCTTGGGTTGATTCAACTTGGGATGCCCCTTGTCCAACATTTTCATCATCAAAGGCTAGATGTATGTGCAACCAAAACAATAACTTAGATTCCTAGGGGAAAGACCCAAAATATATATTCACCAATAAGAGACTAAATCAAGAGAGTCTATGAGAGAAAGAGAGAGATGTGTACTTATTTGATATTTTGAGACTTGTGCTTGTTGAGCTTGTGATGGCCCTTCTCCAACTTCTGAAGGTTGGGCTTGTTGAGCTTGTAATGACCCTTCTCCAACTTTTTAAGGTTGGGCTTGTTGAGCTTGTGATGACCCTTGTCCAACTTCTGAAGGTTGGGCAACTTGTTGAGCTTGTGATTCTTGACCATTTCCTACACATGTATGAAGTATAAATTAGTCATAGTTCATTGCTCATCTAATTAGTCCTAATTGGTTCTAATAGGTCATATAATTGGTTCTAATTGAGTCTAATTAGATATAATAGGTCATAATTCAATGTAATAGGTCCTAATTTTTCCTAATTGGTCATAATTGAGTGTAGTTAGTCCTAATTGAGTCTAATAGGTCATGTTAGGTCCTAATTGGTCCCAATTGAGTCTAATTGGTCCTAATTGAGTATAATAGGTCATATTAGGTCCTAATTGAGTTTAGTAGGTCATGTTAGGTCCTAATAGGTCCTAATTAGGTCTTAATTGGTCATAATTGTGTCTAGTTGGTCCTAATTGAGTATAGTTGGTCCATATTGGTCCTAATTGAGTCTAGTTGGTCATAATTGTGTCTAGTTGGTCCTAATTGAGTTTAGTAGGTCATGTTAGGTCCTAATTGGTCCATATTAGGTCCTAATAGGTCCTAATTAGGTCTTAATTGGTCATAATTGTGTCTAGGTGGTCCTAATTGAGTCTAGTTGGTCCATATTGGTCCTAATTGAGTCTAGTTGGTCATAATTGTGTCTAGTTGGTCCTAATTAGTCCTAATTGAGTTTAGTAGGTCATGTTAGGTCCTAATTGGTCCATATTAGGTCCTAATTGGTCATAATTTCAAGTCTAATTAGTCCTAATTGAGTTTAGAATAAGTCATATTAGGTCTTAATTAGTCCTAATTGACTATAATTGGATCTAATAGGTCCTAATTCAGTAGATAATAAGTCATGTGTTAGGTCCTAATTGGTCCTAATTAGTCCTAACAGGTCAAGTAATAGGTCATGTTAGGTCCTAATTGGTCATAATTGAATGTAATAGGTCCTAATTGTTCCTAATTGGTCATAATTGAGTGTAGTTAGTCCTAATTGAGTCTAATAGGTCATGTTAGGTCCTAATTGGTCCCAATTGAGTCTAATTGGTCCTAATTGAGTCTAATAGGTCATTTTAGGTCCTAATTGAGTTTAGTAGGTCATGTTAGCTCCTAATAGGTCCTAATTAGGTCTTAATTGGTCATAATTGTGTTTAATTGGTCCTAATTGAGTCTAGTTGGTCCATATTGGTCCTAATTGAGTCTAGTTGGTCATAATTATGTCTAGTTGGTCCTAATTAGTCCTAATAGAGTTTAGTAGGTCATGTTAGGTCCTAATTGGTCCATATTAGGTCCTAATTGGTCATAATTGAGTCTAATTGGTCCTAATTGATGCTAGAATAAGTCATATTAGGTCCTAATTAGTCCTAATTGACTATAATTGAATCTAATAGGTCCTAATTGAGTAGATAATAAGTCATGTGTTAGGTCCTGATTGGTCCTAATTAGTCCTAATAGGTGAAGTAATAGTTCATGTTAGGTCCTAATTGGTCATAATTGAATGTAATAGGTCCTAATTGTTCCTAACTGGTCATGTTTGAGTGTAGTTAGTCCTAATTGAGTCTAATAGGTCATGTTAGGTCCTAATTGGTCCATATTAGGTCCTAATTGGTCCCAATTGAGTCTAATTGGTCCTAATTGAGTCTAATAGGTCATATTAGGTCCTAATTGAGTTTAGTAGGTCATGTTAGGTCCTAATAGGTCCTAATTAGGTCTTAATTGGTCATAATTGTGTCTAGTTGGTCCTAATCAAGAGTCTAGTTGGTCCATATTGGTCCTAATTGAGTCTAGTTGGTCATAATTGTGTCTAGTTGGTCCTAATTAGTCCTAATTGAGTTTAGTAGGTCATGTTAGGTCTTAATTGGTCCATATTAGGTCCTAATTGGTCATAATTGAGTCTAATTTGTCCTAATTGATGCTAGAATAAGTCATATTAGGTCTTAATTACTCCTAATTGACTATAATTGGATCTAATAGGTCCTAATTAAGTAGATAATAAGTCATGTGTTAGGTCCTAATTGGTCCTAATTAGTCCTAATAGGTCAAGTAATAGGTCATGTTAGGTCCTAATTGGTCATAATTGAATGTAATAGGTCCTAATTGTTCCTAATTGGTCATAATTGAGTGTAGTTAGTCCTAATTGAGTCTAATATGTCATGTTAGGTCCTAATTGGTCCATATTAGTTCCTGATTGGTCCCAATTGAGTCTAATTGGTCCTAATTGAGTCTAATAGGTCATATTAGGTCCTAATTGAGTTTAGTAGGTCATGTTAGGTCCTAATAGGTCCTAATAGGTCCTAATTAGGTCTTAATTGGTCATAATTATGTCTAGTTGGTCCTAATCAAGAGTCTAGTCGGTCCATATTGGTCCTAATTGAGTCTACTTGGTCATAATTGTGTCTAGTTGGTCCTAATTACTCCTAATTGAGTTTAGTAGGTCATGTTAGGTCTTAATTGGTCCATATTAGGTCCTAATTGGTCATAATTGAGTCTAATTGGTCCTAATTGAGTCTAGAATAAGTCATATTAGGTCCTAATTAGTCCTAATTGAATATAATTGGATATAATAGGTCCTAATTGAGTAGATAATATGTCATTTGTTAGGTCCTAATTGGTCCTAATTAGTCCTAATAGGTCTTAATAGGTCATGTTAGGTCCTAATTGGTCATAATTGAATGTAAGTGGCCCTAATTGAATCTAATTGGTCATAATTGAATCTAATAGGTCCTAATTGGTCCTAATTGTTCCTAATTGAATCTAATAGGTCCTAATTGTTTAGAATTGTTCATAATTGAGTCTAATAGGTCCTAATTGGTTCTAATTGAGTTTAATTAGATCTAATAGGTCATAATTGAATCTAATTGGTCTGAATTAGGTCCTAATTGATGATAATTGTATCTAGTTGGTCTTAATTGAGTCTAGTTGGTCCATATTAGGTCCTAATTGAGTCTAATTAGTCCTAATTGAGTTTAGTAGGTCATGTTATGTCCTAATTGGTCCTAATTGAGTTTAGTAGGTCATGTTAGGTCCTAATTGGTCCTAATTAGTCCTAATAGGTCCTAATAGGTCATATTAGGTAGTATTAGGTTCATATAGGTTCTAATGAGGTGAACATATAGGTTCTAATAGGTCCTAATTAGTCTTAATAGGTCCTAATAGGTCATATGAGGTCCTAATTAATCCTAATAGGTCATAATTAGTCCTAATTAGTCCTAATAGGTCCTAATAGGTCCTATTAGGTCCTAATTAGTCCTAATAGGTCCTAATAGGTCCTATTAGGTCCTAATTAGTCCTAATAGGTCCTATTAGGTCCTAATTAGTCCTAATAGGTCCTATTAGGTCCTAATAGGTCCTAATAGGTCCTATTAGGTCCTAATAGGTCCTAATAGGTCCTATTAGGTCCTAATAGGTCCTAATAGGTCCTATTAGGTCCTAATAGGTCCTAATAGGTCCTATTAGGTCCTAATAGGTCCTAATAGGTCCTATTAGGTCCTAATAGGTCCTAATAGGTCCTAATTCATCCTATTAGGTCCTATTAGGTCCTATTAGATTCAAATAGGTTCTAATTAGGTTCTAATAGGTCCTAATTATTCATAATTAGGTTCTAATAGGTCCTAATAGGTCTTAATTAGTTGTAATATGTCCTAATAGGTCATATTAAGTCCTAATTAGTCATAATAGGTCCTAATTAGGTTCTAATAGGTCCAAATAGGTGCTAATTAGTCCTAATAGGTCCTATTAAGTCCTAATTAGTCCTAATTGAGTCTAATTAGGTGCTAATTGGTTCTCATTTATTCTAATTGGGTCCTAATAGTCCTAGAATAGGTCCTAATTAGTCCTAATATGTCATATTAGTCAAAATAGGTCTACAATTAGGTCTATTTAAGTCTAATAGACCTTTACAATATCACATTTACATGAACATTAAGACAAGTCTTGACCATCAACTCAAAATATCTATCTAGAGACATGTTAGACATACCTTCATTCCGACGATGATATCTTTTTTGTGATTCTTCACATAGTCTTTGTTCAGTCTCTTCTGAATAATGTCATGTACTTTTGTTTAGCCTTCTCTTTTTATTTTCCATCACAACTTACAAAATTATTCCGTGCCAAAATCTCTTCCTTCTTCCTAAATTTGCAAATTATTTTATTGCTTTCGAATTTATGAAATGAAAAAAATATACATTTATTTATACCCAATTCTTATTACCTGGAAATGCCACCAAAAAGGCCGACATTGGTTTCGATTAAAATTCCCTTATTATTGACTAAATGTTGCATTTTAAAGTCAAGTTTGACTTTCAATCGAAAGTCAAACTTGACTTTCGATAAAAACTAAAGGACTTTCAATCGAAAGTCCTTTAGTATTAAGTAAATTTTGCATTTTCTTCAAAAGTACTTTCGATAGAAAGTAATTTCTATCGAAAGTCATTACTTTCGATCGAAAGTACTTTCTATCAAAAGTGCCTAAAATGGGAGTTGGTTTCAAGTTTTCAAGAAATTATGAGAATTTCATGGCTTTGGGCCTCTAGCGCGCTGATCAAATGGATGAATAAAAAGATGTCCTTTTGCACACAACAAGTACTCAGAACTATCTTTCTAATGATTATATATTTGACTATTTTTAAATTTATTATGTGTATGATTTTTGACATTAAATGAATGTAGGTTTTTTATCAAATATAAACCTCTGAGTTTGACATTCAATGAAAAATAGTAAAACAAGGAAAAAAAATTCTAAAAAATAACAGTGCCCTCTATATTCAAGTCCACTTTCTATTAAAAAATAATAATTGAAATTCGATAAATACACAATAAGTTATAAGCTATGTAGTCAAGGTAGGTCAAAATTTTGGTTTAGTCAACTTCAAACGTTAATAAAATATGCAATAATAATGATAATGTCATCAAACCAATTGCATGCCCTCTATATGGATGTTACAAAACTAAATTTGAAAGAATCACATCCATATCTATTTTACAAAAAAAGTTATGCTCTATGAAAACAATGTTACTATTTGAAAATGACATTTTCAGCACCATACAAGTTTTCGTGGGAGAAAGAAAAAAGTATTCAAATAAATTTAAAAAAAATTTAAAAAAACATATTTAGAATCTAGATAGAAAATCGTAAAAAACTCTAATTTACTTCATCCTCTGATTTCAAGTGATTCAATGGCAATATGCATCCAAATTTGAAAGTTTTTCTCAAAATGTAGAGTTCAGTGTCCGTTCAGGGTAAAAAGTGTAGCCCACTATTGTGGGTTCACCTAGATACTTTCCATTCATGGAAGCTATATGGATTGAGGACTTTGACCTTTGAATTATCCATAATACAACCAAATAATGACTGATAACTACTAATAACTCCTTCAAATGACTTATGCAAATTAGAAAACTAAAATCCAAGGATTAACCAAGTGCAAATATAGCCTCAAAATTACCAATTTCTAAAAGTGATATACCCACCCCCAAATCACTAAAAATTGATTACAGATCTAGAAAGTAGAGGAAAAATCATGCACTTTTTTTAAAAAATCACCTGAAAATGTTACCGTATGTGCCCAAACGAAGCCCTGGAAGTTGCAGAAATCAAGAACTAATAGGAATAGTCAACAAAATATGCAATTTCTAATAAATCTTGCCACCAAATCATTAAAATAATACCACCACTGAATTGTTCAAGAAATTCTACCCAATTTAAAAAAACATTGGTCAAAAAAAGGAGCAAAAATGAGCAAGATATGGCCCTATAAAGTTTCACTACAAAAATGAAAAACTCCAATGGTGAAGGCTGAGAACTTTCAAACCCTAATGAAGTCAACAAAAGACTGTGTTAAATTTGATGACTGTTTGGATGTCAGCAAAAGCCCAATTTGGCATGTTTTGACAGTTGTATGGCCATCAATTTTAGGCAGATGAAACAACTGACGTTAGCAGAAAAATGATCCCAGATGCTAATGTGGTGGCTAACTGGGCACTAGTATAGGAAGGTATAGAGGATGATGTGGTAGATGATGTCACAATCCCTATGGTGATGTGGCTCACTAACATCACCTATCAATTTATCCCGCTAATGTGTCATGGGGCTTGTGTATGCCACATGTTAGTGTTGGGTTGGCTGCATTGGTAGCTAAGCTAGCGGCCTGGGAGCACCACATGATTAGGGTTGTGGTGGGTGCTACACAGGAGTGGTGGTGACTGATCTAGTGGCTATCAAGCAGCTCGATAGCTATTGTTGGATATTTAGTCCCACATGCAGTGAGAGGTGGGATTTGTGCGCTTTATCTATGTAGATGCCCAAGCCTTATGGAAAAGAGCCCATGCACGAGTGTTTCGACCAGGACATTTTGTTGCTTAGTGTGATGTGTGCACCTTGTACAGATAATCTAGGATGTCACACTAATGTATTAAGCTTAGGGAATATTCCCTAATTTTGGGGCCGAACCAACCCCGCAAAACCAATTTTTGTAGATAAAAAAATTCTAAAACCACAATAGAATAAATTTTTTTTGGTTTACAAAATCATACTGCAGAGGTGTTGATTGGGCCATACAGTCTGATTTGCAAAAAAAAATTGCCTTGATTTGGACTTTTGAATGATATGGGCAAATTTATAGTCAATCTTAGCCAAAACAACCTCCCAGACACAATGGTGAGGTCAGATCTACTCCAAGACACCTCGATAGAATGATGGTTCTCAAATCTAAGATTTGGACCTTCAAAGCTTACAACAAGATCTCTTCAAATCAGCTAATAAAAAATGCTCCAATGACTCTAATACCATGTAAGAATTTGCAAATAGAAAATATTGAACCAAGGATATAGAGGTTAATGAAAAGCATAAGAGATATGATATGAATGCAATGATTGATATTGAATTGATCCAATGAATTCACCTTGATGATGATTACATAATAGGCCTCCTTATAGAGGAAAGACAATAAAAGAGAATGAAAAGGAGATTATAAGCTATCACCTATGCTAGGTGTAATCACATGTCCACAAAATGTGGATCATCCTCCATTATGAAATGAAGTATATGCAATAGATTAGGATGATAATGTTATAAGAGATCTAAAGGTGGATCTCACACCAAAAGTGGAATTTCTCCTACACCATGTGCATAATTGAGGTGTAAACTCCTAAGTGTCTCAATCACAAACTACTATGTAATTCTTTAACCTAAGTAAGATTAAGTTAAGTGTAATTAGGAATATTTAATTACACCAACAAATTCAAATTATGAGATAGCCAAGAAGGAATCCAAGACTCAAGCATTAAGGTTTGAGGTTGAAAGATTGACAAGGGAGCTAAAATTACAAAAGAGAAAAATGAAGTACTCAAACGGAATGAAGAAACATTAAGGAAGTTGGATGAATAGATTAGAGGTCAGAGACAACTAAGAGATACAACTAGACTTGGGTTAACTAAAAATAGTAATACCGACATAAAAATGACTAACAAAGGGGTTTATTTATACTACTACATAACTAAAAATAGACCCCTTTGTTAGTCATTTTTACTTGGTCTAAGAGAGTTTGATCAATTATTGAGGTAATTCTAAGAATATTTAAGCACAATTGAGGGTATTTGAGTGATTTCTTGTGTGTGCCCTATTTGTGGAAGCACAACCAAGTTGTTTCACATGAAACCCTACTTTAATCAAGTGGTGATACATCTGAATTAATGGCACCTAAGGTACAAAAGCCCATTGTTCTTGAGAAGGTTGATCTTGTAAACACTAAATACAACCTTCCTCTTGCAAAAGCTACTGAAACAAACAAAATGAGAGCACTTTCATCTATTCCAACAAGATTTATTTTGATCAAAGACATTCTTTCTTTTATCCACTATAAAATCAAGGAAATTTTTCAAGAGGACATTAATCTATCTTTCTAGAGTTTTTGCAAAGATGAGAAATTGAAGGATGAATGCATGCACCTAGAGACTAAGGGTTTAATAAATGCCCTACATATTTTAATGGTTTTCAAGACTGATTAGATAAGAATCATGTTAAGATGAGTCCATGATCAGTTTATGTGGCTAGATGAACTGGTCAAAATCACTAAGGATGTTCTACACATCATGACTAAATACCCAATTAGTGACAAACCGAAGGTAAACAAGATGACTGACAAGAACAAGCTTTGTAAATGAAAAAATCCAAATGAGATTGAAGAGGTCTTAAGATATCTATTATAGAAGACCCTAAACTCAAATTTTCATGCAATGGACCATATCATACCGAATCTTTTAATCTTCTCGAGTGGACAATGTACCATGTGGAGTAGTGGACATCGAATACAAAATTGTCAAGAAGGACATGTAGATTTATTTGTGTAAAATATTGTTCAAGATATTCGATGATAACAAGAAAACAATTTAAAAAGCCAAGACCAACATATTGAAGTTCTATTCTCTGTGTTGGAGATTTTCCAACAGGCCAGTACTAACTATATGTTTGTCATTGATGACAACATATAGAAAGTAGCATGCATGGAAGTCTTATGTAGTAAGCTTTTAGTATATGTAGCATGGACATGATATCAGCATGATATTATGGGCGCAGAGGTTAACTATTAGTACAGATAGTTATATAACAGCTGGTGTCAACAGTGTTCTTGACAAAGTAATAGATAGTGTTCTGTGTATGGTTGTCTGTATAGTTATCATGGAGCCTTGCATGCTTGGATATATGTTGAAGACATGTTAATGATGTTTCAGTCATGGACACATAGTTTGATATTTAGTAGAAGAGAAGTTATGCAGTCTCTATTCACTAGTAGTAGTTTTTTGTGTTTGTTCAGGAGAGCCGATAGAGATTTTGTTGGTTTCAGAGTTGTGCCTATCTTTGGGATATGTGCCCTTGGAGTTAAGCTTAGAGAAGAGTTATTGATGTTTGGTTAAGATTTCATGAAGTATTTTAGCTTGAGGAGAAAGATCCAATTGTTTTGGTAGAGCTGACAGTGTGAAGCATGCGTCTACAATTATATTATTGAACAAGTCCCAGAATGTGTTGCATGCATAGTAGAGCCGACAAAATATTTATCAATGTTTGTTATGGTTTCTCTAATATGATTTCAAGGTGGTTCTAATAGGATGACTTGATTATATCATTTAGAGGAAAGATATTTATAGGTAGTCATTTGTGATTGCTTGAGTGTGATTCATGGTTGATTAAGTAGAACAGAGAAAAGTGTGCAAAGAGTTGAGCCATCAGAAGAAGGTCTATGTGATCAAGTAAAGTATTTGTGCTATTCATTGGAACTGATCCAGACAATAGGTCAAAGTGTAGGTCACCAAGATCCAGATATAGTGTGTATCTATTATTTAGAAGGTTTTAGCGTTCACCCCTTTGAGCAGTGAGCTCTCAGACAGTGCATCCTCTCCCCTAATAGGGACAATTTTAAAAGACTCCTAACAGGGTCTGACCCTTAACCAAGTCTACTGTATTAAATATATTGTAAAGAAACTCCTAACAGGGTTAAGGATCTTCTAACAAGGATCATAATACACTAGTGCAGAATATTAGTGGGTGTCAATTGCCACCAGGGTTCTTACCTATATGGGTTTCCCTGTAATCAAAATATTGGTGTTGTGTTCATGTGTTCTTTCATTGTGTTTATGCTTTATGTTTAAGTATACTTAATTGGATAAAGAATTGAAACTTTTAGATAACTGATTCACACCCCCCCCCTCTCAGTTATCTCTTGGGACTATTCCTAACAATTGGTATTAGAGCCAAGTTCCTCGGAGAGAAATTTTAACAGCTTGAGGTTGATCAGATGGCATACTTCAATAAATAAAGTACTAAGTTTGATGGAGAGAATTATCTTGATTGGAAGAACAAGATGGTGACCCATTTGCAGTATTTCTTTTGATGTTTTTGATGTAACTATAAAAGAATCCAAGGTTCCCACCTTAGAAGACCTTGCAAAGTGTAATACCTCTCCTATGGTGATACTTGGACTTTTTTGATTTGGATATTTTATTATGGTCAGGACTATACATTTGCATTTATATTTTGTGGATGATGATATGATGGATATGCTCATTTATGGTTATTATTTATATGCTTATGAGATTAGAAAACCATCTATTTTATATATGTTTCATGGATCTAACCCAAGGATTTGAATCTAACCATTATCATGATGTTTTATGTTTCATGGACATGTGTCTGATGTGTTTTCATGACTCAGGATGAAGTCGTAGTTACTCACTTAGTTGACGTCCACACGATATATCGATCCTGGTCATCTACTTGCATATATCTGATTTGTATATCCATATGTATATGTATCTCTTCTTGGTGATGTAGGATTGCAGGTACCGAGTATCGTCTCCACCTGGCTTCATAGGTCTGAGCGATCCCTCAAAATCCTTGATCATTTTTGTTGTACGGAGATATCACCAGGTTCCACAGGAAGAAACTTCACCTTTGATCCTTTTATCCTTAGGTGGGAAGTACCAAGTCAGTCCCTTATGTGGATGTATTAGGTGATCTCTCAGTTTATTGGTTTTGTGGATCTTGTAGTTAGCTTCTTGTCTTTTGTATTCATTGAGAATGAATTTTTGAGTATAGTAGTTCTAGTTATCTTTATAGTACATTCAATTTTATTAGTAGATTATGGAAGTGAATTATTGTTCATTTGAGGATATGATTTAGTAATCTTTATTATTAGCTACTTATGTATTAGCATATCTAGTTAGGATCGAGTTGGCATGCGATTAAATCATGTGATTCTAATATCTATAATAATGAATAATTTTATGGTATTATTTTATAATACTCATAATGACAAAAGGTCTATAGTAATAAAAGTTTTAATAATAATGGTATGTTTCATATTATATATTGCCATTATATTTTGTAAAGAATATGGATTAGAAAACAATACGTTTTATAATAATAATATTATGTTTGCAGTAATATTTGTAATAATATATGTACACATAGGCATATGGGTGCACACATATGCATATGCACACATATATTTATATAATAGGTGAGTAAGTAATTATGGTGTTACATTAATAAATAATTAGATAAAGTTAATGGTACGGTAAATGTGTTATAAATAATAATTACTATTACCTTCCCTAAAGTAAAGGAAACATAAATTTGATTACGGTAATAGATAGGTATAGTTATTTCTTTTCCAGAAAAAGGCTTTAATAATATTATTTAAGCTTAACAATTAACGGATGGATGGTTGGGATGGTTGCACCAGTTGGATAACCTGTGCAACCACCTCCTCCATTCTATATACAAGAAATATTTCCTGTGTGAAGGGAGTTGGGAGATTTTGGAGAGGAAATTTTATTTGAGGAGAGGCTTAAATTTTAATAGGATATTTCTATAGTTTAGAGAAGAGAGACTATTGATTTCTCTGAGAGGAGGTGAAAGGATTTGGAGCTTACCTATAGGAGGAATTTGAAGAAGAGCCTAGAGTTGATTGCCAGAGGAGTATTTTCTAGGAGGATATTTGCTGGAAATTTTGCTGAGAGTCTCCAACCAAGGGATAGACGATTCTCCGCAGGACCCCAGGTAGGGTCTAACCTGGGAAGAATCTCCATTCTTTCCATGACTATGATTGTGTATATGAATGATCTATTACTTGATGAGATTATGATTGTTTACCTTTTTGTTTAGAATCGGGAACTATATATATATATATATATATATATATATATATATATATATATATATATATATATATATATATATGTATGTATAGATATCTATATCTATATCTATATCTATACATACATACATATATATATATATATATATATATATATATATATATATATATATATATATATATATATATATATATATATATATATATATATATATATATATATATATATATATATATATATATATATATATATATATATATATATATATATATATATATATATATATATATATATATATATATATATATATATATGTTTTATTTTCTATGTAATTGAAATGTGTTTGTGGAAAGTTATTTTACAAATGTTTGTATGTTCACTATGGTGAAACCTCCCTGGGAGGGTAGAAGTGGTTTTGATCTTGTAGGATAGTGTATTTTACTGTCATTGGATGTATTATGAATGCTTCAAGATTTTAGAACTTCTGTTGCAACCTTACTGTTTCATGTCTATTTATGTGCCACCTTTCTTTTCCCAGATCTAGAATATATTTTTTAGATAGATAGGGAGGATTGATGGGCCATTTTTGAAGGGAAATTGGGAGATCTCAAATGGGTCATGCTCATATTAGGCAACCTTAGTCCCCATAATGCCCAATTTTACCCACAAGACAAAGTTGATAGTCATTCTCTGCAGTTCCTGTCGGTTTAGTGTGTTAATCGAGCTAGGTCAGTAGTGTGTTAATCGAGCTAGGTTGGTAGTGTGTTAACTGAGCTAGGTCAATAATGTGTCAACTAAGCTAGGTCGGTAGTGTGTCAACCAAGCAATACTGTGCCAACCGACCAGTCCAGTATAAACCGATAGAGCTAGTATAAACCGAGGAAAATAGGATTCAGACTTTATACAATTATAACATTTAAGTATAAGTTTACGTACTTTAATTTTTAATTTCTTGTACTTTAAGTTATACTTTTATAAGCTTACATACTTTAATTTTTAATTTTTTATACTTTAAGTTATACTTGTATAAAGGGTTTAGGTACCTTCTGAGATGTTTGGGATAGGTTTCAGATTCATAGGAGTTAAGATGCAAATTATAATTTTAAGATTTCTTAAAATTCAGACTTAGTCAAATTTCAGGCACAGGAGGCGTTTTCCTAGATTTTTGGAATAAGCTATGGAATGTTGTTTCAATGCATGTGGGAAGTTTTATATTGTGTTTTGGCATATGAAACTTTGTGTAAACTATAAATATGTTCATTTCTTGTTGTGTTGGAATTATATGAAGTGTTTTTACTACATGTATGATGTAATTATGATATGTGGGCTAAGGGTAGAAAACCTAATGACACCTAGTGAGTGGCTCTCGGTGCGGGGTCGGGGCCCTAAGTGGCTAGAATCAGGATAACCAGCTTAAGAGTTATTTAACAAGTGAAAACTTAAATTAAACTTATGGGAATGGGTTAAAACATTAAAAATATTAAATGTTCCTCACCCATGCCATTAGTGCTAGTAAAGGCTATGGTTAGGAGTGGGAGAAGGTACCTATGTGTAGGTACAATTGAATGGTGCTTGTCTGTATGAAAGGCATTCGATCTCGCATGTGCCTACTTGGGGGTCGGGGCCTGAAGTGGCTAGTACCAGGACAACCCAAGGAGTGAGGGCTATACAATGACACTCACTTAGGTTGTTTCTTAGAGTTTCTACCAAGCCTTAGAGTCTTTTGGGGAAAGATTTATAATTTGATAATTTTTTAATTTGCTATTTGGGAAAGGTTACCCAACCCTAGGTTTGGCCTAGCTATTCCTTCTTTGTGGACCTTACTGTTTATCTCCTAGCATGGGGGAGTGGGCCTTTTAAGTATCCACGTGGTTGGGTGGTAAATATTTTATCGAGGTATCTCTTGCGGATGCAGTGTTTGAAGATTCATGTTTGCTTATGTACCAGTTTGAAGGATGAAGGCTTTGTAATTATATGTCTTGATGTAAAATTATTGTTACCTCCCATGAGGACTTGAATGTAATCATTGATGTAATTCAAAATGATGTATTTGGAATGGGTAGATTTAGGAAAAAGGGAAAGGGAGATGTGAACTTTATGTTTAAGATGTATATTGGAAAAGAAAAGGATTTTGTAACATTCCAAATTATGTAACATGCTTTCATTACTTGTTGTTTAAGTGAAGCTATTGAAAAATCAAATGTAGTATATTGGTAATGTATCAAATGAGTTGGATAAATTTTAAAAGTTATATTGTTCATAAAGGATACTTAGGAATATAGATGATTTTTAAATGGAAAGTTGAAATGAAAATATTTTGTATTTCTTAAAGATATGATGCAGTTTGCTTTGAGAAATAAATCTTGTTGTTAGTTTACTTAATGGATTTGAATGAATCATGCATTTAAATGAAAAGGGAGCCTTGGGAGGAATCTAAGTTTAAGTTTGGTTCACATAATTCTTTTAAAAGTTCAAAAATTTTAATAAATTATTACTTAGGTTTTCTTTAACAAAGAGAATCTTTGTTCTCTTCCCTGGTTCCCTTGTGGGGCATGACATAAAGGATGATGCTATTGATAGGAAAAAGGAATTGTTTTATCAGAATGCTAGAGCTAAAGAAGCTCTTATCAACGCCCTATGTAATGGTGAATTTTTAGAAATACAAAAGGTAGATACAACCCACAAAATATGGAAGCACCTATAAGACATATTTGAAGGAGACAAACAAGAAAAGGATGCACATAGAAAGACATGGAAGAAAAGATATTGTTAGTCCATTTTCCAGTCATTGCAAAATTTTATCAAAATGGCCTATTCTCTGCAGTCTTTATTTTGTTGTCCTGCCATGCCTGCAATCACAGTTTTGACATGCGATGAAAATCCTTAGTGTTTCATCGTGTGCGCTCCTACCTAGTGTTCTTCATGTTGTCACCTTGCTCTAGTCCAGATCGCATCTCCTAATTCGCAAAGCCCAGGGAATTTTTCAAGTTTTGAGGTCTACGGGAAACTTTTTTAAAATCTCCCACAATGTCGAAAACCCATAGTATTTTTGAAAACCCATGATGTTTTCATCTTCCCTACTACCTTTCGGTCTGTCATTAATCCTGTTTGTTTTCGATCTTTTTTCAAAAACCCTTGTTGTTTTCGACCTTTGCCTTCCAGCTTTTGTGCACTTGTCTTTTGGTGCCAAAAACTTTGTGTGTTTTCGACCTCGGTCTTGAGTGTGCAAGTGTGATGGATGGTGGGACCTAGTTTTCAGATTGGTCAGAGGGTCTTGACATGACAGAGCATCAATGATTTTCATTAAAGCATGAAGGTTTTGTCAAGGCTATGCAAAGTTGCGCCAGCCATCTGATCTTCTTTTGTTTAGTGCTCTGTTTGGTGGGCCCATTGGCTTTTGTTGTGGAGGTGTGCATTTTGTGTGGTGGGCCCGATGTCAGAGGGGAGGAAAAGGTGCATGTTCCTATTGGTTGTCACATGATCACATGTTAGATTTTTCTCACATGTGACCATGTGACCAGTTCCTTCTTTGCACATGGGGCCTGATGGTGGTTGTTGTTTGGTGGTCTGAGGTGATGATGTGGTAGCCTGTGATTGGCTATTGTATAATTGCATAGCCCAATTTTTGGCTATGCGATCATGTGACCACTTGCCATGTGTCCCTAGGGCCTAGTAGTAGGTGATGGGGCATCTTCCAAATGCTGAGGTGACAGGTAGTGGTGGCAGTTTGCTTGCGGTTAGTCGCATGTTCGCATAGCCTTTTGCAAGGCTATGCAATCATGTGACTGACATTTTCTATCAACTTCATGTGGTGGTAGTTATGCTGGCAGGTAACGGTCTGTGGGTTGTCACTTGTTTGCATAGCCCGTCTCTGAGCTATGAGATCATGTGATAGGGTGCCACGTGTGCTGGGGCCCATCTATATTTGTTGGTGATCACATTGTTAGGTGGTGTCATGGTGATCTCTAGTTGGTTCGAGCTAGTAGGATGATAGGTTTGAACGCGAGCCAGGGTTAGATTCTTGGCAGTGACATAAATATAGCTGGCAGGGTGCATGGTAGCGGCTTGTCACATGTTCGCATGAGCTAGTTTTTTGGCTTGCAAATATGCGACAAACTCTTTTGTGGCAAGCGACAACATAGGTGGTAATGGGAAATGGCGTGTCGCATGTTCGCATAGCCCATTTCTAGGTTATGTAATCATGTGACAACTATTTGGCATCACCATTGTGGAGTTAACCCGAGGTGTTGGATGGTTGAAAGCACAAGCCCGCGAAATGCATGGTGACCATTTGAACTTGCTGAGAGTTTTTTGTGGCAGGAGGTACCAAAATTAAATTTTTGAGCGGCCAGAGTGGGCAGAATGGATTGTCAAATGTTGCGGCTTGACCCCTGTCATGTCTGTGTTAATTTCTCTGTGGGGTTAGGTGATTTTGAATTTTTGAGTTGGAAGTGATCATTGTGCTTGCATTGTAACCCTTGTATAAAGGGATTTTTGTGATCATTTTTGAGGGATTGGGATTTAGATTTTCAAACTTTTGGTTGTGAGTCTTCTGCCCAGTCTGAGTTGTAATGACTTGTCTTGATTTTTTGGCAATTGAAAGAAAGTTGTAGGTCTAAGCTATAGTTTGCAAGCAGGGTTCCTTTGGATGGATTGTATACACTTGAGGATTCTTCATACTTAATGTAGGCACATGATTCTCATCTCTCCCTTGTGTCAACGTAGATGAATTTTGAACTTTCCAGTTCACTGCATAACCTTTTTATGTATAGGTCTTCATTCTTGAGTTCTAATCTAGGATTAGATTAAATGATGCTTCAGATGGGACCTAGATTTATCTCTTGTCTATGTAGGGATATTCTATAAGTAGTATAGGAGATTGTAAATGTGTTTATGGCTTTGAATCCTAGATATATTCTGGTGTGTGTGTGTAGTCTGTCTAAGAAACCTTTCCCAATGGATGAGGCACTGGCCTAGATAAGTACTTCTTTGTTGACATGTCTTGATTGGTTGTTATGATTCAAACACATAAATTAAGAACCATTCCTTAAGTTGGTAGTATTTGGTTGTGTAAGGTTCCACCCCATAGTAATAGAGAGTCAATGAGTGTGTGGTTAACATTCACTACTTTCTTGCTATCCATTTATCTGTTATTCAAACCAAGTCTTTGGTGTGTGAAGTATAGTTTATACTGGGTTAGGTGCACTTACCTTGGTTTTGTAGAGCCAAAAGTAGAAGAGGGCAGTCTTGTCCCTAGAGTTAGTCCAGTTATCCTAAGACCTCATTACATTTTGGAGCTAACCACCCCTAAAATCTATCTGAGGATGTACTGGCAGCCTATTAGAGCATAAGCGTCATTTTGGACACCAACAAGATGGTGACTCTACTGGGGAAGTGTTATACATGTTCATCTTAACCAGTAGGTCATCATTGGAAGAAATAGGGTTGTTCTTGTCCCTTGTCTCTCTAACTCATTTGAATATTTATAGAGTGAAGAAACTATATTGTGATATTCCCAATACACTTGGGTGGTGACTCAAACATCTTTGGAAGTAGTGCTAGTCAGTATTTATTTTGCAAGATGAGTTATAGAGGTACCAGGTCTCAAAGAAAGAAGCATCTTGAAGATATAATGGAAGAAGGCATTCCAGGCACTTCTGGGCCTAGTCAGTCAAGGGGAGGAAAGAAGAGAAGAGGTGTTTCTCATACTTGGAGAAACAAGAAAGATACCAGACAAGAAACCCAAGCCAGGCCTAGTCAGGAAGAAAATAATTCAGAATATGAAGAGACTGTTGACTTGGGATTGAACCAGTATGAGGAAGATTTTCAAGTGGGAGATGATGAGTCAGAGACTACACTCCCTGAATTAGAGGAGATCTTTGAGGAGGTCTATGAACTAGAAAGAAGAGTTCAAGAATAGCTTGCCATTAGGTAGCAAAGAGAAAAGGACAAAGAAGATAAAGTAAGACAAGCCATGATAAGGGCTGATCAGCTAGCAGTTATTGGATTTGGAGGCAATTAATTTTGTCCCGGAGCTTGAAAGAGTAAGCGAACAACCTATTGTTCAAAAAATATGTGAAGAAACCAGACCAAGAGATAAAGGCAAACAGAAGGCTATTGGGATTCAAATCAGTGAATAAGTTATTGTGGATGGGACATAAGATTTAGGACTGAGATTAGATTCAGATTTGGAGATAGCTAGAAGGAAGAAAGAAATATTGGATAAAGAACTAGAGAAAGTAGAGTTGGAGGCTTCTACTGTAGAAAATAGAAAAAAGATAGATTTTCTCAAGCATGCTTCAGGACCTTCAAATATTGTTGCTTCCTTTTTGGGACAAGGTGGAACTCATGGTAACAATGTAGCTCAAGAAAATGGTGTCCTGGGTGCCACTAGAGTTCCTGATGGTTCAAACATGAGGACATCTACATCTCAAGGAATGGATCCACTACATGGAGCTCCTCTTCATGAAAGGTACAAACAACTTGTCTTCTTTGATATTCCTGGTTATCCTAATGTAATCCCTGATGAAATTAGAAAGAAGCTTCTTAAATTTACTGGAAATAATGTCATCACATGTGAAGAACATCTAAAAAATTTCATAGATGTAATAGATGATTATAATGTAGAGCTTGATGATGTTATAATGAAGCTATTTGTACAATCCCTAATTGAGGATGCTAGGGATTGGTTTAGAGGATTACCCCATGCTAGTATAGGGTCATAGAATGAATTCAAGAATTGTTTCAAGGAACACTATGGAGATAAAACAAATGTGGGTTTTATCTTAAATGAATTCAATAACATAAAGAAGAATCAGAATGAAGAGGTCCTTGAATTTAATATAAGATTCCAAAAGGCTATGCATAGGCTCTTGCAGGTTATCAGCCTAGATGACAGGGTTTGTCTTGTGACATACTTGAATGCCTTTGATGCAAAAATGGGTTACCTCTTGAGGGACAAGAACCCCAAAAATCTTGGGGAAGCTTAAAAATTGGCCATCAACATAGAGAGCAATAGAAGAATATCATGAAAGATAGGAAGAAGAGATGATTGCAGGCCTCAAATGCAGAGTAAGAAAGAAATGGGAAGGTCTCCTGACTCTAAACCCAAAGAGGATAACAATCTAAAACAAATTTTAAAGGCTTTGGAAGGTTTAAAGCCTAGAGAAAAGAGAAACAATAGAGCTATGACTATGGAGAGGTCAGCTCCAAACAATTTTAGCAGATAGCCAAGAATGCAAAATTACCCTTACAACACTCAGTGGAAAGATGGTAGGCCCATTCTCCCAACCAAGTAGGAAAGACCTGATGGAAGGATCCCTGATCCTTTGCAGAGAAATTCAGTGAATTTAGCTGATGAGGTTCCATGGTGTGTTGTTTGTCAATCTCCTCATAGTCTAGAGCATTGTGTCATTGCTTTGAATTTACCTAATAATCAAGAAGGTGAGGAGTATTATGATAAGGAAGGACGTGGTATGACTTCTTCACATGCGTGGGATGAAGCTGACTCTACTAATGATGAGGATGAAGAGTTTGATGATGTTGGATGTAGTACAGTGAGGGGTGAGGAGAAAGTTTCTTTAAGAAGACCCTTAGATGAAGAAATTGCTCAAATCACTGCAGACATGGTCACTCAAGCTAGAAGCAGTTACAACTTGAGGAATAGGATAGTTGGAAATGCAACTGGTAAGCCAGGTAGTATGTTCATCAAGAGGATAGAAAATAGTGTACAATAGCATGGAGAATAGGGAAGGGGTGCCAATGATACTAACCAAGTGAAGGTAAAAAGGAAAGTTGTGCCTGTTGTAGCACTTGGGAATAAAGAAAAAACATCAGATGTTGTGGTCCCTGTGTCTCAAAATGGAGAAGAATCTTCTCTCAAGAACAAATCTACTTTCACAAAGGATAAGGTTGTCACTATTTTTGAGGAAGACATGAATAACCAAAAGTATGTTCCAATTGATATGTCCAAATTGCTTTCGCAGATCACTGTCAAGGTTCCATTGTTGGAAATGATGAGAATAGAACACAAGGTCAAGGCCTTGAATTGGGTAAATGGTGTTTCTTCTGTAGGAATCCAAGAAGTGAGTAGAAATGACAAACATGTGGCTTCCTTGGAAAACACACCTGACAGTAAGAGTGAAGAAATTGTTTCTAAGATCCCTCAAATCTTCTTGGATACAAATATTGTAAACAATGCAGTAGGGATAGTTGATCCTTTCTTCTTGCCTCTTGTTATTAATTGATGCAGGAGCATCTTGGGTGTAAGAGCAATCTTGCATCACCCAAAAAAATATTTATGTTTTTATATTCAATAAGGGCTATTTTGTGCAGAGCTGCTATTTATGGAAAGTTACTATTTTTGGTAATTTTTGTATGTGCTCAGAATGATCTAATTTCTTTCTTAGAGGTTCATTTTGGTCATATAAGTTTTCCAGTAAAGTTTCATTGCCAGATCAAGTGTATATTGGAAGATATTGAAGATTTTCGGTATTGGCAGCAAGGTACAAAAACTTTGAACTCAATTTTGAAGGCTTTAGAGGCCTTGGATGAGGTTGAAAATTTGGGTGACGGGCGCTTACGCAGGTCAAGCCTGTAGAGAACTTTGTGGCATTTTTGAAATGGGGTTATAATAGCCGATCGGGTCAACTGGTGATGACTTATGGTCTTCGAAAGTTAGGCCACCTGAAATGGCGAAAAATAATTTTCTTCAAAATTTATGTTCAGGTTTCAAAGGTTATCTTGAGTCGACTATAATGTAATAAAATGTAAAATAAAATAATTCTAAGTTTGGTCGGCCTTATTGGCTAAAATTTTGGAACCTTCCCAAGCGGTGAAAAATTGCCTATATAAGGAAGACTGTATTATTGTCTAGGGCAGTTCAGAATAGTAGATCTGGGTAATAGTTCGAGGCTTTGTCCTACAGAATATTGTAAGGGAATGCCCATGTGGCTTTGCATATTGTAATTCTGAAAGTTTGTAATTCCACATTTATGGAGATAATAAGAAGCCAATTTTCTGTTCTTGCATATTGTTGTTGTTTCTCTATTTCTATTATGTGTTTGTGGTATTAAGGGGAGCACCCTTCACCAAGTGGTATCAAAGCAGGAGTTCCTGAGTGTGTAAATAGATCACTGACTATGAGGTAGTTTGCACCAGGACTGTGGTTAGGGTTTTAGCACGCATCACAAAAATACCTTCATGAAGGGAATGTGGCAGAAGAGCTGGTGTTGTAACACCTGAGGTTAGGGCACTGCAGAGACAAGTGCAGGCATTGCAAGAAGAGATTCGTAGAGGAATGAATCTTAATGTCAGAGATAAAACCGAAGATGAAGCTAAAGAAGAATATAAAGAAGGAGAAGTCAAAATTGTGAACCAGGAGGAAGAAAGACTTTTTCAGGCCATTTCTAAGATTGGGAAAAGACCTAAGATTGAGGTTCCTACATTTTCTAGAAATCTTAACCCAGAAGAATTGATCGACTGGATCAATGAATGTGAGGAATATTTTGAGTATGAAGATGTTGAGGATCCTGATAGGGTCAAATTTGCGAAGGCCAGACTAAAAGGTCATGCGAAGATATGGTGGCAAGAGATTCAGTTGGAGTGAAATAGAAGGGGAAAGGAAAAAATCACAAGATGGGATCGAATGGTGGATAAATTGAAGTGATAGTTCATTCTTGTTGATTATGAGCTTGACTTACTAAAGAAAATGCAGAGTTTGAAGCAAGCAGGAAGATCTATTCAGGAGTATACAGGGGAGTTCTATCGACTTCTCATCAGAACAGGCCATGTAGAAGCTGATAAGGAGAAAGTTTCCCGATACTTTAATGGGTTAAGGCCAAGCATTCAGGAGGAGCTGAATCTAGCTCGAATGAACAGTATTGAAGAGGCATACTAGTTTGCCCTAAAAGTAGAGGAAAAGTTGAACAAGAAGTTTGAGAGCAGACAAAATGGAAGAGGTCACGGTGGACAATCTGGTGGATGGTCATATGGTGGCCGAAATGAAGATCTGAAAAAGAAGGATGAGGCTAGTAGTAGTTAGAATCAACAAGGAAATAATTCCAATTGCTTCCAGGATCAGAATAATAGAGATCAGAGAGGAAGAGGAAGAGGACAAGGATCTGGAAGTGGTGGCTTCCGTGGAACATGTTTTCACTGTAGAGAAGAAGGTCATAGGGCATTTGAATGTCCTCAGCGCCAAGGCAGAATAGACAAGAGAAATGAAGGCCAGGCTAGAGTTGCACATGTAGATGAAGATGCCAGATCATCAAATTCTGAATTTTCTGAAAGAGGAGAAACGTTGATTAATAGAAGAGTCCTGTTGAGTGGTGAGAATGAACCTGAGCAAAGGAGGAGCCTGTTTCGCACCAGGTGCAAGTGTGAAGGTAAATGTTGTGATGTGATTATTGATAGTGGAAGCACTGACAATTTGGTGTCAGAAGAGAAGGTGACAAAGTTGAAGCTCAAGATACAGAAACACCCACATCCATAGCGGATTGCCTGGGTATAGGATGACCACAAGGTCGTGGTCAATGAACAATGCCTGGTGAAGTTCAAGATTGGCAGATACCAAGGTGAGGTATTGTGTGATATCATATCTATGGATGCATGTCATATGCTATTAGGTAGACCATGGCAGTTTGACAGATGTGTTGTACATGATGGTCGTGTGAATACCTATTCCCTGACAAAGGATGGAGTGCGACATAAGCTCAAACCATTGAAGGAGACTGAAGAAAAGGCATGTGGTAATGCAAGGATAACTTTTGTTGATGGAAGAAATTTCCTAGATGGTATGAGGCATGAGCATGTATGTTTTGCTTTAATTCCAAAAGTTGGTAAAGAGGAAGTAGAAGATGTTCCTGTAGAAGTTGCAGATTTGTTGAATGAGTTTCAATATATTGTATCCGATAACATGCCTGATGGATTACCACCAGTCAGAAAGATCAGTCATCAGATGGACTTGATACCAGGAGTGAGTTTGCCGAATAAGGTAGCACACAGAATGAAACCTGTAGAAAGTGAGGAGTTGAACAGACAAGTACATGAATTGTTACAGAAAGGATTGATCTGTGAGAGTCTGAGTCCCTGTGCTATACTAGTGGTATTAGCAACAAAGAAGAATGGAGAATGAAGGATGTGTACAGATTCTAGGGCAATAAACAAGATCACAATCAAGTACAGGTTTCCATTGCCATGAATGGATGATATTATGGACTGTTTGAGTGGAGCTGTGTATTTCTCAAAGATAGATCTAAAAAGTGGAAATCATCAGATTCAGATCAGAGAAGGAGATGAATGGAAGACTACCTTCAAGACAAAGGAAAGACTATATGAGTGGTTAGTCATGCCTTTTGGGCTAACCAATGCACCGAGCACTTTCATGCGGCTCATGAACGAGGTTCTGAAAGAATTTCTGGGTAAGTTTGTCATTGTTTACCTAGATGATATTTTGATCTTTAGTAAGACATTGGATGAGCATATGATGCATATTCATATGGTATTTGAGAAGTTGAGAGAAGAGAAATTGTTGATTAATTTGAAGAAGTGTAGTTTTGTGAAGAAAGAGTTGGTGTATTTGGGGTTTGTAGTTTCAGGAGAAGGTCTAAAAATGGACCCAGAGAAGGTACAGGCTATCCTTGAATGGCCTACTCCAAGGAGTGCTACTAAGGTAAGATCTTTTCATGGTCTAGCTAGCTTTTACAAAAAGTTTATCAGAAATTTTAGTAGTGGACCCTTGACTGAAACAATGAAAGGGGATAGAAAAGAGTTTAAGTGGACTAATGGGGCAGAAAAGAGTTTTCAATTGTTGAAACAAAAATTTATAGAACAACCTATTTTAGCACTTCTAGATTTTAATAAAGTGTTTCAAGTAGATTGTGATGCTAGTGGTACTGCAATAGGAGCTGTTATGAGCCAAGAAGGTAAACCAGTTGCTTATTTCAGTGAGAAGTAAAATGATGCCAAGAGAAAATATTCTATTTATGATCAGGAATTTTATGCTATAGTTCAGGCATTAAAGAAGTGGAGACATTATCTACTTCCTAAGGAGTTTTTTTTGTATGATGATCATCAAACTTTGCAATATTTGAATAGTCAAGAAAAATTGAATCAAAGACATTTGAAATGGGTTGAGTTTTTGTAGAGTTATACATTTGTTTTGAAACATAGGAGTGGAAAGTCTAATAGGGTTGCGGATGCTCTTAGCAAAAGGCAACTATTTCTGATAGAAATGTAGATTGAAGTGGTTGGGTTCAAGGAACTCAAGAATTTGTATCCAGAGGATCCTAATTTTGGTGAAGCTTGGAAAGCTTGTACAGAACCTATTACTCTAGACAGGATGAAATGGTTGGATTTTATCATCCAGGATGATATGCTATTCAGAGGGAGTCAGTTGTGCATTCCACGAAGTTCTATGAGGGAGAATCTCATCAAGGAGAAGCATAGCAGAGGATTGGCTAGATATTTTGGTCGTGATAAAACCCTTGGTTTGGTTAGTGAGAATTATTATTGGCCATAGTTGCAGCAAGATGTGAAGAAGTTTGTATAGAGTTGCAGAGTATGTTAGATGGTGAAAAGAGGGAAGCAGAATATAGGGTTGTATCAGCCATTACCTGTACCAAAGAAGCCTTGGGAGGATATTAGCATGGACTTTGTTCTTGGTTTACCGAGGACTCAGCAGGGACATGATTCAATTTTTGTGGTGGTTGACAGATTTTCAAAGATGACACATTTCATTCCTTGCAAGAAGACTAATGATGTTGTTCATGTAGCAGAATTGTTTTTCAGAGAAGTAGTGAGACTTCATGGTTTGCCAAAGACCATAGTTTCAGATCGGGACACTAAGTTTGTTGGATATTTTTGATGTACATTGTGGAAAAAGTTGAAGATAGATTTGAAGTTTAGTTCATCACATCATCCATAGACTGATGGATAGATAGAGGTGGTGAATAGGAGTTTGGGAAATTTGCTAAGATGTTTGTTTGGAGATAAGCCAACAGGATGGGATTTGATTTTACCATAGGCGGAATTTGCATACAATAATTCTATCAACAAGAGCACTGGTAAATCACCATTCCAGATTCTATATGGAAGTAGTCCAAGAAATGCATCTGAATTGAGAAAGATAGATAAAGGAGAAATAAGTAGTGCTGAAGCTAAGGATTTTGCAGAACACTTGAAGAACATCCATGGGGAGGTGAGGAAGCATATTACCAAGATGAACGCACAGTATAAGGCTAAGGAAGATGAGAAAAGGAGGTATAAGGAATTTCAGGTTGGTGATGAAGTCATGGTTCATTTGCGGAAGGAGCGGTTTCCAATTGGTACATATAACAAGCTGAAAATGAAGAAGTTTGGACTATGTAGGATACTGAAGAAACATGATTCAGGAAATGCATATGAGGTAGAATTGCCTACTGAGCTAAATATTTCACCAGTGTTTAACATTTCAGATCTGACAGAGTATCATGAAGGAGGTGTTGAAGATGAGATCATAGCAACACAGTGGAGTATTCCAGCAACTAGTTCAGACACTAAGGAGATCAAAGATATACTGGACAGTCATGTTGGCAGAAGCACAAGGAACAGGACATATGAAGAATATCTGATCAAGTGGAAAGGATGACCTGTTGAAGATTCATCATGGCTGACAAAGGAGGAGGTTAGCCATCTTGGTTTTCCTCTACACACCTGAGTCATGACAGGGTCACTTCTCAAATTACCCTGGGTGTCTGATGTAGGAGCATCCTAGGTGTAAGAGCAATCTTGCATCACCCAAAAAAATATTTCTATTTTTATATTCAATAAGGGCTATTTTGTGCAGAGCTGCTATTTATGGAAAGTTACTATTTTTGGTAATTTTTGTATGTGCTTAGAATGATTTGATTTCTTTCTTGGAGGTTCATTTTGGTCATATAAGTCTGCCAGTAAAGTTTCATTGACAGATCAAGTGTATATTGGAAGATATTAAAGATTTTCGGTATTGGCAGCAGGGTACAGAAACTTTGAACTCAGTTTTGAAGGCTTTAGAGGCCCCGAATGAGGTTAAAAATTTGGGTGACAGGCACTTGCATAGGTCAAGCCTGTAGAGCACTTCGTGGCATTTCTGAAATGGGGTTATAATAGCCAATCGGGTCAACTGGTGATGACTTATGGTTTTCGGAAGTTGGGCCACCTGAAATGGCAGAAAATAATTTTCTTCAAAATTTATGTTTGGGTTTCAAAGGTTATCTTGAGTCGACTATGATGTAATAAAATGTAAAATAAAATAATTCTAAGTTTGGTCGGCCTTATTGGCTAAAATTCTAGAACCTTCCTAGGTGGTGGAAAATTGCCTATATAAGGAAGGCTGTATTATTGTCTAGGGCAGTTTAGAATAGTAGATTTGGGTAATAGTTTGAGGCTTTGTCCTACAGAATATTGTAAGGGAATGCCCATGTGACTTTTCATATTGTAATTCTGAAAGTTTGTAATTCCACATGTGTGGAGATAATAAGAAGCCAATTTTCTATTCTTGCATATTGTTGTTGTTTCTCTATTTCTGTTATGTGTTTGTGGTATTAAGGGGAGCACCCTTCACCATTAATGGTAAAATGTTGAAGAATTGCATGATTGATTCTAGAGCATCAAACAATGTCATGCCTACAGAGATCATGAAATCATTAGGACTAAAGGTTGATACACCTCATGGGAGATGCCAAGCTATGGACTCAAGAGAAGTGCTAGTTATTGATACCATCAAGGCTTTGCCTTATGAATTAGCTACATTTCCTAACAAATAGTTGACTAGGAGTGTTCTTGTAGTTGACATTCCTCCTCAATATGGAATGTCGTTATCTAGAAAGTAGAGTGCCTCCATGGGAGGAAGTATTCAATGTGACTTGTCCTTTGCCACTTTTGACATTGAAGGAGAGAGTGTGAAGGTGTCAAGGGAAGCCAGGACCCTACATATGATTGAGGAAAATGAAAAGGATAGCATGAATTATTTTGTTGACACTGACATTGGCTCATTCCAAGTCTAGAGGAATGAGATGTAGGAGAAGGTCAGGCCTATCCTTTTGGCCGATGATGAGAGTAACATGGTAGAGGGTAATGTCTTATGGACATTATATTTTGATGGAGCAAATTCTAAGGAAGGTGTTGGAGTAGGAGTGTTATTAATATCCCCGAGCGGTAAGACTTTTAAGTTTTCTTTCACTCTCCTATTTTCTTGCACAAACAATGTTGTTGAATATGAGGCCCTACTGATTGGTTTGAGACAAGCATCAAAACATGGGATCAAACATCTTAGGGTAATTGGTGATTCTGAGTTAGTAATATCTCAGATTAGATCAAAGTATGCATCTAAGAACCAAAGGCTAAAATAATATAGAAATGTTGTGTGGGATGAAATTGAATGTTTCAGTGCTTTTGGAATTGATTGATGGTAGATTTACTAGCAAACATAGCCTTAAGGCGAGAGGATGTTACCTTTGTGGGGATATCCAGAATTGAGTGTAAGTCCAGGCCTTCTATCCTAAATAATGTTGAGAATTGGCAAGTATTTTATGATGATCAAGATATTTTGAGATTCTTGCAGTGTGAGTCTCACTTTGATGGTCAGGAAATGGATTTCAACACATATGTAGACAACAAAGATGGAAAAGAGAATGTCCTTGGGAAGGAAGTATTGCAATTGAAGTCAAATAGGATCCCAAGGGGATTGGTTTCTCTTGAGAGAGAATTTGATAATAAAGAGAGGGCTTGTGTAGCTAGACTTGCTACCAGGGTAAGTCATTTGGAGGAGGTGAATCTAGGGACAAGCCAAGAACCAAAGAACATTTACATAGGTAAATGTTTATCTCAAAGAACTAGAAGAAATTTGATTGATCTTCTCAAAAAATTCAGACATGTCTTTGCATGGTCTTATGAAGATTTGAAGTCATATAGAGAAGATCTCTTTCAACATGAGATACCATTAAAGGAAGGAACTAAACCTTTTAGGCAGAAATTAAGGCATGTGAACCCTACTTTGGCACCAAAAATGCAAGATTAACTTAAAAAGATGATGGATGTTGGCATTATCAAGCCTGTTAGACATTCTACTTGGGTGTCAAATTTGGTTCTAGTCAGGAAAAAGAATGGTGACATTAGGTTGTGTGTTGATTTTAGAAATTTGAATGTCAATTCTTTGAAAGACAACTATGGTCTCCCTAATATGGAAAACATGTTGCAAAGAGTCACTGGATTGAAGTTGATGTCAATAATGGATGGTTTCTCTGGGTATAATTAGGTCATGGTCAAGGAGTCAGAACAATTCAAGACTACATTCACTACTCCTTGGGGAACATATGTTTATGTCAGAATGCCATTTGGTCTGACAAATGCAGGAGCTACTTTCTAGAGAGCTATGGATGTGGCCTTTGCTGATTTCATAAATAAGTTTTTAGTGGTATATCGGGATGATCTCATGGCATATTCAGAGAGGGAGGATCAACACTATGAGCATCTTGAAAATATTTTTATTAGAGCTCTGGAATATAGAATTTCTTTGAATCCAAAGAAATGTTTTTTTGGTGTGGTGGAAGGCAAGCTCTTAGGACATGTTGTGTCCAAGGATGGAGTGAGAATTGATCCTAAAAAGGTTATGGCAATATACAAGCTTTCACCACCAAGGAATGTTAAAGGAGTACAATCTTTCTTTGGGAAAGTAAATTTTCTAAGAAGGTTTGTGTAGACACCTAAAAATCCTTTAGAAAATAAAGTATTTTTATTTTTTGAAAATCCCCGATGACATCATCATTTATTAATTAATTATTTAATTTATTTTTATGTCATTAAATCCCTTTTTCTTAATTAAAAATATTTAATTAAGAAATCCCTTCCAAAAATGTTTAAATCTTATTTAAACATTATCTCCTTATTTATTAATTATTTTAATTAATAAATTGACCAAAAATCCCAAAATAAATAATTTATTTATTTTTTGCCCAAAACTTGGCCAATTTCCTTTAGACCACTAACCTCTTCCAAAATCTTCTAATTCCTTCTTAATCTCGATTAAAAGGCTAATCCCATCTTTTCTAACCCTAATCCCAAGGCTAAATATTTAATTAAGGTTAAATATTTAATTTTCATATTTATTGAAAATATTTTAATAAATATTCCTAAAACTTAAGCTTTTGGAATGAATAAGCTTTTATTCCATAAAACTAAGGAGAAATCTAGACTCTTCTAGAATCTTCTCAAATCCAACCTCTTCACCCATCCTAATCCTATTTTGTCCTAATCTAATCCTAATCCTACCCTTAAAACCTTTGTGCAATCCTAACCAAGCTTAAGACTTTCCTAAACCAAAGCAAAGTCTTCCCTTCCAAATATCTCAACCACAAAGCATTTATTGCTTCCCCAAAGTCTTCAAAGCCTCTTAAAGCCCATTCATTGCTCTTACAAGCATTTATTTGGAGAGTTATGAGCTTGGAGCCCCCTTTGTTGACTCCTCTTTGCCCTTCCCTTCATCCACTCATCTTGTGACATGTGTCACCTCCTGATTGGCTGAGAACTAGCACAATCCATGTGCTTCCTTTTGAATGAATCTTGGCCTCTCTTAAGGATTTCAATCCTGGCCACTCATTCTTCCTTCCCAAATCCTATAAATACCCATCCTTTCAAGAGCAAATCAATCCACTTTCATTCTCAAGCAATAGCAAACTTATAATGCCATTTTCATTCTAGACTTAGCATAAATCATCTTAATTAGTTTATTTTCAAGCATTTAGCTCATCATAGCTTAGAAATAATGGATTAATCTAGCTTTTCTTATTGTTTTGCATAGCATAGCATCATATCACATCTAATTTAGTCTAAAATCAATCTTAGATTAATCATCATGTAGCTTAAATCTCCATTAAAGCATAGCTTGAGTTCTTGAGGCCTTAGGGGCAAATCGGGTGTTCCATACCTATTTTGTGCCAATTTTGGGGTTTTCATGAGCTTCAAATCATCCTAAATGCATTAGAGCATGCTCCAAATGCTTAGAGAGCACATCCACATCCCTCTAATCTGAGCAAATCAAACAGTGCATGGGTGCAAACTGTTTCTAGCTCAATCTGAGGTGGCTTTGCTTAGAGCTCTTTGTTTTTGTTTTGATTGTATGCTAGACTAAACTCTTAACGTTTAATTGATTTGAGCCTTTCAAAATAGATAACAGGTACCCTCAAAAGAACTCACTCACATTCTGGCATGCCCGGTGAGAAAGAAATCACACCTTCGAAGAAAGAAATCACGCCTCTGCATAGTTATCTGTCGCCTATAAAAGTACAGAATGTCACCTTTAAGAATGAAATGTCGCCTCTGAACTTTCCAGCATTGTCTATAAGCTGGACAGTGTCACTTTTTGGTGTTTTTCTATCTGGCACTAGATTTATTTTTTTATTTTGCAAAAGGTCAAACTCAATCTTGAATGAAACTAAAGGAAAGAACTTAGGTCCTAAAGTGTCATTGTCATTTTGAAAATCAAACCCAATCTCGAATGCACTAAAAGGAATGAACACTCTATTCCCTCTCTTGTTTCAGATTTCAAAAGCAAGTAAATGAACACAATCTTGAATGATCTAAGGATAAAACAAAGCACATTTTTAAAGTTCCTAAATCAACTCACAAATATCAATCTTGAATGCCCAAAAGGAAAGAACTTGCAACCACTCAAATCATTTACATTTTGAGGAAAAGAACAAATCAAAATCTAAACACGTGTGTCTTCATTTTTAAAAGTTCAGACATCACTTAATAAATTTGGAAAAATGAACAAACTTGCTTGATGTGCATCTAGGAGCTTTCATTTTCTGTAAATCCTTGTTAAAGTAAGCAACGTAGAACATTTGGACTTGGACAAGTTCACTTGTTCTACTTTTAGCGAGGCCTATCCGGGGAGAAAAGTGCTTCCTCCTCGGAGAATGACCTCAAACCGGTATCCCCCCCAGCCGGTATATAAATAAAGTGAAGGCAAAAAGTACTCACTTACATCTCCTAATCATCAGGCGTCTTGTGCCAAATACAAATGTCTGGGGAAAGGTAAATATTCCTCCCCCAGCGTTGTTGGCTAGGCTCTTAAGTGAGTCACAGGCGGTCAGCATAACCGGGTATGGAGACTCCATGAAACTATTAAAAAACCTGATGAAATAGAGGCTACCCTATCTACATTCGAAAGTATCAAAATCCTTGTGCAAGGACCGATTCCAAGGGGTTTACCGGGTCGCCTCAAGATTACTCACCATTTTTGTATTCCCTTCTGGGGGATACCAAGCTGTGGGCAAGTGATTTTGATACTCACCTTCCTTAGGTAGATCTGTTTGAAGTGCTTGACAGTCAAAGACTTCATGAAAACACTTGTTGAAACATACACTTTCAAAGCTTTATCAGAGTCAGTCATCCTGCTTGTATCCCGCAAGGTTGCTTTGTCCCTTGCGAAGATTGCTTTTTTGAAAATCTTTGTTGAAATCTATCATTTGCCATTGGAAAACATCAAACTGATCTACAACTTGGTTCATGATACTCAGAATAGCCATGTCAGTCCAAATCCTCCCAAAATCCAAAAAATGTCCAAGGCTTTTAGAAACTCAATCATGGTCTTCCAGTCATATCCAATCCAATCTTGTCATCCTTTCATCCTATCTTAGGTTAGCAAAGTCATCTTGGTTATCCCCCATCCCCTTGTCTATCTTCCTCTAGAGTCAGTCATCTTCCAATCTTAAGCCAAATCCAATCCTAGTATGATCCTATCAGTCATCCCAATCTGAGTCTTAGTCTTCCAACCCATCTTTGTCCTCCATCCTTATCCAACTCATCCACAAGTCAGCATGTCTCAAAACTATTATGATGAGTTTGGTTATTATGTCTCTCCCCTCAATCCGTCCTATCCCAAAGATGATGAAAGCCTTGTAGATCATGATGCATATTTTGAAAATCTTAGCAAGTTTGCTCCAAACATCCCCCAACATCCAATCATTCCTCCAAAATATCCTATCATGCCTTCACACTTATCCACTAGCACTCCCTTTCATGTCCTTGGCAAGGCAAATCCATTATCTTATCCATCCACACCTTATCCCTATCTTAAACCTACACATCCTCCATATGCATCTTGCATACCTCCATCTCCTGCTATGGTCATATCCCAATCACCACCATCCCTTCGAAACACTTCACGCTACTTCCCTTATCTAAAACCTCCATCCACTCATCCTCCAAATCACCCCCAAATCCAAAATCCTAGTCTGCCCATCCTTTATCCGAACCCTCCATCTACTTATCCTCCAAATCATTCTGAAAACCAAAAACCAAGTCTTCCAATCCTTTCTCCCAACCTACCATCCTCCAACTCCTCGTCTGCACCGACATCTCCTCAAGAAAGTTCACAATCTTCCACCCCATCTTCATATGAGGAATATCCTTGCTCTCTATCTCCTCCACATTCCAATCCTTCTTCACCACGAAAGTCTCCAAGGAGTTTCACAAGGAAGCCAAAAACAAATCCCACTCCTAAAGTTGAAGAGCCAAGCCATCTCAAACCTTTACGTGAAACCATAATTGATGAGGCCCATCCATCACTCCCATCTATTATCTATCTTCCAAACATCCCACTCATTGATCCTCTCCCATCTCCTAGCATCATTGAGTCCCTTCCATCTGAGGTCTCCATCCCATCCCCGCCAACATCACCTCCTCCTAGCATTATCCAAAGCACATCCAGTGAGCCCCATGAGTTCACCCTTCTTCCTACCATCATAGCTACAGAATCTCCCATCCTTGCATCCCCCAACACTCTATCCACACAAATCCTATCATGTCAAGATCTTTCCCAAAAGCATGTTGAAATACTCATAGAAGAAAATCAAGATCCAATCCCTTCGCTTCCCCCATCACATGTTCTATCGCTTCCATCACCCCCAATCCAAAATCCTACAATCCCAATTCCTCCAATCCAAGATCCTATCATCCTAGTTTCTCCAACTAAAGATCTATTACCATCTCCCAATCCTAGTCAAAATCCCACCATCCTATCCTCTCCTCTTAAGGATCTTCAAATCCAAACTGTCCCACAACCATCACTCTATCCTCTTGGATCACTTACATTTGTCAAAGGCAATCCACTTGAAGCAGAAGAAATTAGTTTCATATCTTCCATCAGGGAACCAGAAACTAGATGTTTATCATATTCCCCAAGTCAGAAATATCCTTGTTTGGATAAAATTCTCAAGAAATGGAATTATCAAGGCAAAGGCCTTAGGCATCCATGAACAAGGAAATCTGGAGCCTATCCAAGACAAGAAACATCCAAAGTTATGTGGCATTGGTCACACATCAGAAGAAGGCACTTCCTCCAGAAATGTGGGTACAACTAAAGCTAAATTCAAGCATCCTTCCAAACCCACCATCACATCTCCCAAAGCATACAACACCATTCCTCCTCCTCCATCGTTACAACCAAAGATGACCTATCAAATTCCTCCTTCATCCTCCAAATCCATTTTGGGTCCCTATGTCCCAAAATCTTCCAGCACATATCCTCTACATACCAAATCCATTTTGGGACCCTACATCCCAAAATATCATCCCCCATCTTATCCTACTCAGTCTTTCATCCAAAATCCAAACATCCCTAGTCAGGATCAACAAAGGCACATACCCACATATCCTATCTACCAATCTCCTTCCATCTCTCCATCCACATTTCCTCCATCCCGCACATCTCCTCATATTCACTCCAATGCTCCCCGCAATTTGGATGCCATGTCCAATATGAATAAAGGGAAATATCCACACAAATTCAAAGATTTCCATGTCCAGTCTAAACGACATGGTCAACCAAAGAAAAATCCAATCAAGCAATCCAATGCATCCCAATGGCCACAAAGGCCCAGCAAAGCACAAGCAAAATCCACTACATGGCCACAAAGGCCCAGCAAAGCAAAAGCAAAATCTGATGCATACTAATGGCCACAAAGGCCCACCAAAGCTAAAGCAAAAATGATGTGGATCCCAAAGCAAAAAGATGTAATGCATCTAAAAGAAACATCTACAATGGCATCCAAAGTTGTTAATCCCCCAGCTATTCAATCTTCTCCTCCATCTCCTAAATCTATTTTGGGTCCCAAAGATTCAAAATCTCTTAGTGTAAATCCTCCATCACATTCACCTCTATCTTCCACGTCCTATCCACTTCATCCACCTTCCCCACAACATGTGCCAATGTTGGTCCTGATAGTATCTCCCTATCATGATCACTTTCCATCTTTCCATCCAAACACTTTCTACCACCATATATCCCATCTACCCCATCTCATCCATGCCTTTGCCTAATTCCTCCATCCTAACAAAGTTGTACCAACATCCAAGCACATCAGAAAGATCAATGAAGAAAGTCAACGACAAATCAGAGAAATCAGCAGGTCAGTGAAATCAGAAAGACAGCATCAAATCAAAAGGTAGTACCAAATCAGAGAATCAACAAGTCAGAAATCAATCAGCATATCAGTGAAAGATTAGCACAAAGTCAGCAGAAAATTAAAAAAAAATCCATAAAAATTGGAAAAAATCAAGAAAAAAAAGTATCAAAAAAGAAAAGAGAAAAACATTCGTCCTATGGTGAAAACTTGGCAATTCAAGCACCTTGGACAAGTACCATGGTGAAAACCTGGCAAACAAGTGTCATGCATAGGTCCCCCCCAAATTCCTTTCTGTAGTTGGGGGCCATTCCCTTCTATCACCTCTTATCCAACATCTCCTCCATCCCATTTGTCTCTCACTTCCTTCATCCTCCTTTTTGGATCTTGATGACAAAACAAAGACTACCAGGTATACATTCTTTTGGGCACCTTCTTGGCATCCATCACACCTTTCAGCTACGTATCCTCTATCCAATCCATTCATCCTATCTTCCATCTACTTTCCTCATCTTGTTCTCAGCATTTCTTCCATCCAATCGTACCCCATCCTACTGCCTCTGAATAAATGAACTATCCTAAGCAGGGGGCATCTTATTCCTTGGTGACATATTCCTTGGAGACTATCTTTCATCCAAAATATCCCATCTCCCAAATCTTTCAGCAATTCCTCCATCCAAATCCCAAGCATTCCTCTATCCAATCCTCAAGCAAATCTATCATCCATGTCTCCTAAGTAGTTCCTCCATCCAAATCCAAATCTTCCTCCATCCAAATCTCCTAAGCAAATCCACCATCCAATCTCCCCAAGCATTCCTCCATCCCTATCCCTCAGCAGTTCCTCTAGCATTCCATCTTCCAAACCTTAAGCAAGTCCACCATCCAATCTCCCCAAATCTTCCTCTATCCAATCCTCAAGCGTTCTTCCATCCAAATCCAAATCTTCCTCCATCCAAATCTCCTAGCAGTTCCATCATCCTCATCCTAAGCATTTCCTCCATCTTTCCATCACCTGGTATCTTCCCTTGTCTTTGGTATCTAGCTATAGGCTAACCTCATTGCAATCCAATGCCATTCATCCCTATCCAAACATTCCTAGCAGTCTTCTAGCAATCTTCCAATCCTCTCCACATCCTCTAGCTATCCAACATCCAAGATCAAGCCAATCCATCCAATCCAAATCCTTAGTCTTGTAGCAAGCCTTGATCTCAATCCAATCATCATCGTTGGGATATGTCCTTGCCAAATCTATGTCATTTTAGGACACATCTTCCGTCAGTCTGTCTTGGCTTTCCAACCCAACTGGGGCATCATCCATCATATCTTTGGAGATTCAGCTTCATCCCTAGGTTCTTTGTACATCCTAATCCTGAGTCTTGTACCATAGCGTCAGCCGTGTCTCCACCTAAGCTCATTTGTACATATGTGTCTTTAGGTCCCATCCTTTGTGTTAGTCAGCCCTTGTCGCTATCTTGTTGTACATATCCTTGTCAGTCCTGCAATAGTATTTGATCAAAAATCTTGTTCTATCCAACCTCACACTTCAGCAACATCAATTGTCAACTATCCTTGATCATCATGACCATCTTTGAACTTCATCATTTGCCAATCAGCAACACAGCATTCTCCCCATCAGCATCGGGTCCGCACAGATGTATGCTTCTGTTTTGTTTGACCTAAGCCTAATCACGGGTCCCCTCAGTTGTATCCTCCCTGTCTGACTTAATCTTCCACCAAGCACACCAGGTCCGTGTCGATGTATCCTTCCACACGTTCAGACCAATCTTCCCACCATCAATCAAATCAAATCTCTCTCCTTGGCAAAGGTTGTCTTTTGGAGTTATCATTTTGACCTTGGATTTTGTCCTTTGGGTCTTGTTAATCTTTTACAGCTTCTCATTGTTCTCTACTCAAAGTCACCACGATCCTTTATATCATGGTGCACTGCGAATGAGGATAATCTGGGGCAAGGTCTTTTGATCTTTTACTTCTTCCTGTGAGTCAGTTGTGTGTTTGTGGTTTCTTCAGCATCATTTCCACCATGCTTCCTCTTGGGTTCATGCGTGATGCTGGGGCAACCCTACGTGTCTTTTTAGCGTCGGTCCTATGCAACACTGGTGACAAGGCCTCGTGATCCCAGTATCCTTGGTAGGTCTCTAGTATTGCTATATTCAACTAGGTTGTGCTCTCTCAAAGATCTAAAGCATGGAGCTTCCCCATCTCCCCTGCATCCTGCATCATATAGATTAATCTTGCATCCTCATGTAGCTGCATCCTACATTTTGCATTTCATCTCATCTTGCATTCACCCATCTTTGCTCTTGGAAGCTTGGTTATTTATCTCCCCTTCTTCCTCAGTCGTTCCTTCTCTATTTCCTTTCGAGAAAATTCCACAACGTTTACTCCTTGCGTTATTTTCTCGAGGGGGCACAACCCATCATTCCTCTAAATTCTAGCCTTGGGCATCTTATTTTCTTGTCTTTGACGCCATGCCACTTGTGGCATCACATCAAAGAGGGGAAAAATGTAGACACCTAAAAATCCTTTAGAAAATAAAGTATTTTTATTTTTTGAAAATCCCTGATGACATCATCATTTATTAATTAATTATTTAATTTATTTTTATGTCATTAAATCCCTTTTTCTTAATTAAAAATATTTAATTAAGAAATCCCTTCCAAAAATGTTTAAATCTTATTTAAACATTATCTCCTTATTTATTAATTATTTTAATTAATAAATTGACCAAAAATCCCAAAATAAATAATTTATTTATTTTTTGCCCAAAACTTGGCCAATTTCCTTTAGACCACTAACCTCTTCCAAAATCTTCTAATTCCTTCTTAATCTCGATTAAAAGGCTAATCCCATCTTTTCTAACCCTAATCCCAAGGCTAAATATTTAATTAAGGTTAAATATTTAATTTCATATTTATTGAAAATGTTTTAATAAATATTCCTAAAACTTAAGCTTTTGGAATGAATAAGCTTTTATTCCATAAAACTAAGGAGAAATCTAGACTCTTCTAGAATCTTCTCAAATCCAACCTCTTCACCCATTCTAATCCTATTTTGTCCTAATCTAATCCTAATCCTACCCTTAAAACCTTTGTGCAATCCTAACCAAGCTTAAGACTTTCCTAAACCAAAGCAAAGTCTTCCCTTCCAAATATCTCAACCACAAAGCATTTATTGCTTCCCCAAAGTCTTCAAAGCCTCTTAAAGCCCATTCATTGCTCTTACAAGAATTTATTTGGAGAGTTATGAGCTTGGACCCCCTTTGTTGACTCCTCTTTGCCCTTCCCTTCATCCACTCATCTTGTGACATGTGTCACCTCCTGATTGGCTGAGAACTAGCACAATCCATGTGCTTCCTTTTGAATGAATCTTGGCCTCTCTTAAGGATTTCAATCCTGGCCACTCATTCTTCCTTCCCAAATCCTATAAATACCCATCCTTTCAAGAGCAAATCAATCCACTTTCATTCTCAAGCAATAGCAAACTTATAATGCCATTTTCATTCTAGACTTAGCATAAATCATCTTAATTAGTTTATTTTCAAGCATTTAGCTCATCATAGCTTAGAAATAATGGATTAATCTAGCTTTTCTTATTGTTTTGCATAGCATAGCATCATATCACATCTAATTTAGTCTAAAATCAATCTTAGATTAATCATCATGTAGCTTAAATCTCCATTAAAGCATAGCTTGAGTTCTTGAGGCCTTAGGGGAAAATCAGGTGTTCCATACCTGTTTTGTGCCAATTTTGGGGTTTTCATGAGCTTCAAATCATCCTAAATGCATTAGAGCATGCTCCAAATGCTTAGAGAGCACATCCACATCCCTCTAATCTGAGAAAATCAAATAGTGCATGGGTGCAAACTGTTTCTAGCTCAATTTGAGGTGGCTTTGCTTAGAGCTCTTTGTTTTTGTTTTGATTGTATGCTAGACTAAACTCTTAACGTTTAATTGATTTGAGCCTTTCAAAACAGATAACAGGTACCCTCAAAAGCACTCGGTCACAGTTTGTTACTAACTTTGCAAAAATTTGTATTCCCATCTCTGGACTGTTGAAGAAAAATGCAAAAGTAGAATGGAATGAAGAAGCAAATGAGTCTTTCAAGAATATCAAACAGGCCATCAAGGATGCCCCTGTTTTAAGGAACCCTGATTATGGTAAACCCATGCAAATTTTCTCCTTTGCTTCTTATCATACAATTGCATCCATCTTATTACAAAAGAATTCAGAAGGGTATGAACAACCCATATCCTTTTTCAGCAAATCCTTACATGCAGCAGAACTAAAGTATGATATAGTTGAGAAGTAGGCTTATGCCCTAGTCAAAGCAGTCAAGGCTTTTAGGTGTTATCTTGTGGGAGCTAGGGTGGTTGCTTATGTTCTTAATGCTGTTGTCAAGGATATTCTAGTGCAACAAGAGGTCTTAGGTAAAAGGTGTAGATGGATCAATAGGATCCACGAATTCAATATAGATATTCAGATTACAAAATTGGTAAGAGGCCTTGGTCTTGCAAACTTGATGTCACAGAGTAATTTGGTTACAAACCATGTGAACATGTTAGAGGAGGAAGAAAGGCCATATGTTTGTGATTTGGACTATTGTGATTGGTACATGGATGTCATCAATTACTTGCAAAAATTGTTTCTTCCCCCTGACATGAGTGAAAATAAGAAAAGGACTATCAAGCTACAATCTGTGAGATATGCCATTATACATGGTGAGTTATGGTGGAAAAGCAATGAAGGTGTATTGCTAAAATATGTAGACCAGGAAAGGTCTAAGTCTTTGTTAGAATCAATGCATCAAAGTGTATGTGGAGGACACTACATGGAAAAGACCATAGCCCACAAGATCCTTAGATCTGGATTCTGGTGGCCTACAATTTTTAAAGACACACATCAGTTTGTAAGGAAGTGTGATGCATGCCAGAGGTTTGCAAGTAAGCTAAAATTTGGTGGGAATTTACCACTCAAATCCATCTAAGTTCAGGCCCCTTTCCAACAATGGGGTATTGATTTCATAGGTGAGATTCCAAACAAGTCTAGTGGTGGGCATTCCTACATATTAGTGGCAACAGACTATTTCACTAAATGGGTTGAAGCTATTCCCACTAAGAGGGCCACTAGTAAATTTGTTATTGATTTCATGATGCAAAACATTCTCACTAGGTTTGGATGTCTAGAAACAATAGTGGTAGACAATGCAATGTGTTTTAGATCTCAAGAGTTTGATGATTTTTGTAAGAATTATGGGATACACATTTCATTCTCTTCCCCATATCACCCATGGGGAAATGGCCAGGCTGAATCCACTAATAAAAGCTTGATAAAGATCCTCAAAAGAGTATTGGATAGGAATAAAAAATTATGGGACTCAAAGCTTTGGTGGGCATTGTGGGCTGACAAAGTGACCATCAAGAAGGCCATAGGTTGTGCCCCATTTGATCTAGTCTATGAGATTGGAGCTAGGTTACCTCAGAACAATCTATTGCAAATGTATAAATTCATCCAGGCATATCATGAAGACTTAGATGATGAAATGAGACTAAGGATGGATGAGTTAATCTAGTTGGAGGAGGTAAGAAGAGATGCAAATGAAAGAAATGAAACACTTCAGACACAGTGTAAGAGCTTATTTGATAAAAGAGCCACTCAAAGGAGTTTTGGGGCTGGTGATCTTGTTCTAATGTGGAATGCCAGATTAGAGGATAAGGGACAGCATGGTAAGTTTGATCCTATTTAGTTGGGTCCTTATCTCATTGAAAGTAAATGGGGAGTTGATTCATATATTCTGAAAGATCTAACTGGTGGCACTTTGGAATTGCCTGTTCATGGACAATTCCTAAAGTTTTACTTCTCTTGAAGTATCTTTTTCCATGAGCAGTAGTTAGGATTCTTCCCTAGGTCTCTTAGGGTTGTTTTTGGTCTGAAATTTTTGTGGTTTTCTCTTCCAGTAGATTCTATTTTCTCATTGTATCTTTAGGAGATACATGTCCCCAACTAGAGCCACTGTTAGTCTGTTTTCTAGTCATTGCAAAATCTTATGAAAATGGCCTATTCTCTACAGTTTTTGTTTTGTTGTCCTATTGTGCCTGCAATCATAGTTTTGACTTGCGATGAAAATCCTTAGTGTTTCATGGTGTGTGCTCCTACCTAGTGTTCTTCATGTTGTCGCCTTGCTCCAATCTAGATCACATCTCCTAATTCGCAAAGCCCGGGGAATTTTTCAAGTTTTGAGGTCTACGGGAAACTTTTTTAAAATCTGCCATAGTGTCAAAAACCCACAGTGTTTTCAAAAACCCATGATGTTTTCAGCTTCCCTACTAGCTTTTGGTCTATCATTAATCTTGTGTGTTTTTTATCTTTTGCCGAAAACCCTCGTTGTTTTTTACCTTTGCCTTCTAGCTTTTGTGCACTTATCTTTTGGTGTAGAAAACTTTGTGTGTTTTCGACCTCGGTCTTAAGTGCGCGAGTGTGATGGATGGTGGGACCTGGTTTCTGGATTGGTCAGAGGGTCCTAACATGTAGGAGCATCAATGGTTGTCATTAAAGCACAAAGGTTTTGTCAGGGCTATGCGAAGTTGCGCCAGCTGTCTGATCTTCTTTTGTTCAGTGCTCTATTTGGTGGGCCCATTGGCTTTTGTTGTAGAGGTGCACATTTTGTGTGGTGGGCCTGATGTCAGAGGGGAGGTGAAGGTGCATGTTCCTATTGGTTGTCACATGATCGCATGTCAGAGTTTTCTGACATGCGACCATGTGACCAGTTCCTTCCTTGCGCATGGGGCCTGATGGTGGTCTAAGGCAGTGATGTGGCAGCCTGCAATTGGCTATCGCATGATCACATAGCCCATTTTTTGGCTATGCGATCATGTGACCACTTGCCACATGTCCTTGGGGCCTAGTAGCAAGTGATGGGGCATTTTCTTGATGCTGAGGTGGTAGGTAGTGGCAGCGATTTGTTGGCGGTTAGTCACATGTTCGCATAGCCTTTTGTAAGGCTATGCTATCATGTGATTGACATTTTTTGTCAACTTCATGCGGTGGCAGTTATGCTGGCAGGTAATGGTCTGTAGGTTGTCACATGTTCACATAGCCCATCTCTGAGCTATGTGATCATGTGACAGGGTGCCATTTGTGCTGGGGCCCATTTATATTTGTTGGTGGTCACGTTGGCAGGTGGTGTCATGGCAATCTTCGGTTGGTCTGAGCTGGCAGGATGATAGGTTTGAACGTGAGCCAGGGTTAGATTCTTGGCGGTGACATAATAGCCAGCAGGGTGCATGGTAGTGGCTTGTCACATGAGCTAGTTTCCTAGCTTGTGAACATGTGACAAACTCTTTTGTCACAAGTGGTAGCATCGGTGGTAATGGAAAATGGTGTGTCGCATGTTTGCATAGCCCATTTTTGGGCTATGCGATCATGCGACAACTGTTTGGCATCACCATTATGGAGTTAACCCAAGGTGTTGGATGGTTAAAAGCACAAGCCCACAAAATGCATGGTGACTGTTTGAACTTGCTGAGAGTTTTTTGTGGCAGGAGGTACCAAAATTAAATTTTTGAGCAGCTAGAGTGGGCAGAATGGATTGTCAAATGCTACGGCTTGACCCTTGTCATGTCTGTGTTAATTTCTCTGTGGGGTTAGGTGATTTTGAATTTTTGAGTTGGAAGTGATCATTGTGCTTGCATTGTAACCCTTGTATAAAGGGATTTTTGTGATCATTTTTGAGGGATTGGGAGTTAGATTTTCAAACTTCTAGTTGTGAGTCTTCTACCCAGTCTGTGTTGTAATGACTTGTCTTGATTTTTTGGCAATTGAAAGAAAGTTGTAGGTCTAAGCTACAGTTTGCAAGTAGGGTTCCTTTGGATGGATTGTATGCACTTGAGGATTCTTTATACTTAATGCAGGCACATGATTCTCATCTCTCCCTTGTGTCAACGTAGATGAATTTTGAACTTTCCAGTTCACTGCATAACCTTTTTATGTATAGATCTTCATTCTTGAGTTCTAATCCAGGATTAGATTAAATGATGCTTCAGATGGGACCTAGATTTATCTCTTGTCTATGTAGGGATATTCTATAAATAGTAGAGGAGATTGTAAATGTGTTTATGGCTTTGAATCCTAGATACATTCTGGTGTGTGTGTGTAGTCTGTCTAAGAAACCTTGCCCAATGGATGAGGCACTAGCCTAGATAAGTACTTCTTTGTTGACATGTCTTGATTGGTTGTTATGATTGAAACACATAAATTAAGAACCATTCTTTAAGTTGGTAGTATTTGGTTGTGTAAGGTTCCACCCCATAGCAATGGAGAGTCAATGAGTGTGTGGTTAACATTTAGTACTTTCTTGCTATCCATTTATCTATTATTCAAACCCAGTCTTTGGTGTGTGAAGTATAGTTTATATTGGGTTAGGTGCACCTGTCTTGGTTTTGTAGAGCCAGAAGCAGAAGAGGGTAGTCTTTTCCCTAGAGTTGGTCCAGTTATCCTAAGACCTCATTACATTTTGGAGCTAACCACCCCTAAAATCTATCTAAGGGTATACTGGCAACCTATTAGAGTATAAGTGTCATTTTGGACACCAACAGATACAATGCATTAGATATGTTTCCTAAAGAAAATATCAGAGCTTACAATCAAAGGATACATGAAACAGTTGCTGGAATAAAAAACAATGGTGGAGAGATTTCAGAGGAGGACATTATGGAAAAGTTAATGACTACTCTCACTCCTGAATATGAAAGAAAGATCAACATCCTTGATGATACCATCCAGCTTACATCTAATTTCAAGAGAGAGACCTTGATCAGAAAAATTTTAGCTTTTGAGATTTCAAGATTGAAGACAAAACCAAAGAGTGAGATAGCCTTCAAAGCAATAGTTCATGGTAAGAAATTTGCAAATACGTTTGATAATTTTGATGATGATGATGATGAAGATAAAAAATTAGATGATTTCATTGCTATGATTTTCAAAACAGAAAAGAAAGGAAAATAAAAATATGAAGGTCAATTACCATTTAAGTGGTTTTCATGTAATGATATCGGTCACTTTGCATCTAAGTGTCCTACTAGAGCTAGAAAGTTCTAAAAGGATTGCAAGCCTAAGTACTCTAAAGAATGCTACTATGTTGGAGATGGAGTTTCAAATGATGAATCAAGTGAAGAATAAATTGGATTCATTTCTATTGTAGATAGAATGAATAATAAGATAGTTCATGAAGATAAGAAAGAGAATCAAGAGATGGCCTTGATTTCACAAGTTGACATAAGGACAAACTAGATTATAGATAGTGCTTGTTCACATCACATGACAGGTGATAAAGGTGGGTTTGTTCATCTGGACAAATACAATAGTGGGATGGTTAGATTTGGAGACAACACTCCTAAACCAATATTTGGTAGAGGATCCATCACCTTGGATGGAAAGAATAGTACTAATGATGTTCTTTATGTTGATGGTTTGAAACATAACCTTCTCAGTGTTGGATAGTTACTTGGAAAAGGTTATCAATTGGAGTTTAAAGATGATAAATGCATCATTAACAAAAAAGATGGTGTTATGATTGCATCAAGCTCAAAGACAAGAGGTAATGTTTTTCAACTCAATTCAGAAGAAAGTTTTTTTGTTGCTAAAGTTGATGATAGTTGCCTATGGCATAAAAGACTATGTCATATCAATTTTTATAACATAGTAAAGATAAGCAATGTAAAGGTAGTAAGAGATATACCTTGCATAGAAGAACCAATTGATACTATTTGTAGGGAATCTGTGATGGGGAAGCATGTGAGAAATTTATTTAGGAGCAAGAACAATTCAGTAGAGAACAATTTGGATCTGATTCATATAGACCTATGTGGTCCAACTCAAACAAGATCATACTACAGTGAAAGGTATTTCATTTTTTTTTTTGGTGATTATACTAGGATGATGTGGGTTGCATTCTTGAAAGATAAGTCAGAAGCATTTGAGAAGTTCAAAATATTCAAAGCTAAGGTTGAGAATGAATCTAGACTAAAGATAAAATGTTTGAGATCTGATAGAGGAGGAGAATTCACCTTTTATAGATTCTATGAGTACTATGAAGAACATGGCATAAAGAGGTAGGTAAGTGCACCTAGAACCCCTCAGCAAAATAGAATTGCAGAAAGAAGGAATAGAATCATCCTTGATATAGTGCACACCATTATGATAGAAGGAAAAGTTGCACACGCCTATTGGAGAGATGTGGTCAATGCAGTAGTCTACACCATCAATATAATTCAATTAAGGCCTGGTGCTAACAAAAAACCATAAGAGCTATGGTTTGGTAATGTTCCCACAGTAAAATACTTCAAAATCTTTAGAAGCAAGTGGTACATCAAGAGGGATGAAGCAGTAGGCAAGTTTGATGCAAGAAGTGATGAAGGTATTTTCCTTGGTTACTCTACTAAAAGTAAAACTTATAGATGTTTCAATTTAAGATTGAAAAAGATCATTGAAAGTGCTCATGTTAAGATTGATGAAAATTTTATGGTTCAAGAAAGATATCATGATTACTCACCCATGATTGAAGAAGAACCTAGACCCTCCACTAGTGAAATAGTTATTGAGGAAATGTTTGATAGTATTGATGTGTTATTTAATGACCCTAAGACAAGTGAAGAAGGTACTCATAAGGCTAATGAGTTAGCATCACCTAAAGTTCCAAATTTTACATCTAGAAATCATTCCAAGAAAGACATCATTGGAGATCAGAGCGGAAAAGTCTTAACAAGACCACAAGCAAAGAACTCAGCTAGCAATGAAGTAGTATGTTTACTATCTCAGATTGAACCTTTAAGTGTTGAAGATTCATGTAATGATTCAGATTGGCCTGATGCTATGAAAGAAGAACTTGATCATATTATTAAGAATGACACTTGGGAACTAGTCCCAAGACCTAGTGATAAGAATGTGATTGGAACAAAGTGGATATTCAGGGACAAGATGAATGAAGATGGTACAATAGTAATAAATAAAGCAAGGCTAGTATGTAAGGGATATCTGCAAAGAGAAGGCATTGATTATTCAGATACATTTGCACCTGTGAGTAGATTAGAAGCTATTAAGTTATTTCTAGCTTATGCTACAGTCAAAAACTTCAAAGTTTATCAGATGGATATCAAGTCAGCATTCTTGAATGGAGATTTGAAAGATGAAGTATACATTGAGCAACCAAAAGGATTCACCTTATCAGACAGACCTGATATGATATGCAGATTGAAGAAGGCTCTTTATGGACTTAAGAAAGCCCATAGAAAATGGTATGAAAGACTAGATGGATATCTAAAATAGATTGGATTCAAGAAAGGAGTAGTAGATTGTAATCTATTCATTACAGAGACATCTGAAGGTCTACTAATTGTAGCTATATTTTTTTATGACTGTGAGGCCTCACCCTGAGCCTATCATAGCCATTCAGTTCTGCATATGAGATAGACATATTTTATGATTATATTTTAATGTTATGGATTTTATTGATACTCTATGTTGTGGTTTATCACTTTTGTAGTTTTATGAACATTACATTATGATTTGGATGATGAATACTGAGTCATCAATTGAAACTTACATGTGTGTTTTTTATTATATTTTATGATTGATTAAGGAAATGAAGCTTAATTGCAAATAAAATTTTATATGTATGCTATGTTTATGTTTCAAGTTTAATTTAGTGATGAATTAAATATATTCATGATGAGATTTATGTTATTTATAAATGAATGATTATGTCTTGTGAAAACTTTGACTTAAATTATGCTTGATTACTTGAGAATTATTTGATTATTAACGTTATAAAATTACATGTTTTATTTCCTTGGACTACTGATATTAGACTTGAGTGTGCAGGGAAATAGGCCATGATAAATCCAGGGAATCATCACAAAAAGTAATGTGAAATCCATTTGAACCAAGGTTGCTTCTAGTGAGAAGCCAATAACCTCATTGTAATGTATTTATTTTGTAAAAGTATGATGCATGAATGTGTTGATATATTTATTATTTGTAAATGTGTTTTTGTGTGATTGCCCAAGTGGATATGCCACAAGGCTTGTCACATGTCTCTTTTTGTTGTGTCACTTGACACATGTGTATGTGCTTAAGGCCATGACATGTCCACTTGGGATTTGATGTCATCAATCTAGGATGGTACCACCTTTAGGTTTTCTTTATAAAACCTTGGTTAGGAAGCCTTAGAGAAGGTCAAATCATGTTGAACCCGAAATCAAACTTCAAGTGCAGTTTAGGGAGGTTAAATGAGCCATTAGGGTGTAATTAGGGTCCCTTTTAGCCACCCCACTTGATGTACCTTGGTATGTGAGTTTAATTTTTGTCAAAATTAAGCCCATAACTCATTTATGGACCTTCAAAAGTACCCCTCAAGGAAAATTTCGAAAATAGAGCGATGGAAAATGAGGTCAAGCCCATACCTCTTTCCCCTTTCTTGGTCTCCATCTCATTTATGAAGGGAGACAAGGAGGGATGGAAGATCTCCATGAGCCATACCTATTAATGAGGGTTTGGTGAAAAATCTCTTTTAGTAGGAGTTTTGGGGAAGGTATTGGTTTGACACCCACTCTCCAGTTTTGGGAGACTCCGCTAGTTTGGAGAACCTTGGAAAGTGGATAGCTCTTCATCAACTATCTTTCATTAGCTTGGGTCAAGGTTGGTGGCATTCTTCACTTAATTATTTTAGTTTCTTTGTTCATGTTGAGAGGATGAACTCTCTTGAATGTTACTTTCCTTGCATGCAAAATGTAGATGCTATTCCTCTTGTATTGTATGTGAGCTTGATGTGATTGTGATAATGGAGGTTTTGAGATTATTTAGTTGTTGTAGTTTTATGTTCTTATGTTGTGAAAATGTAGTTTTATTTATATATGTTATGAGAATCATAAGCTTGTTGTTGAGCATGATTCTTGTATTGTAAATGTGAAGTTTCTTTGTTATTCTTGAAGTTTCCTTTATTTTATGTGATGTATTGTTTTGTTGAGGGAGTACTCAAGGCCATACTCACCCTTGGGAGGAAAGAGCAGCCTTGAGGGTGAAAGGTTTTTTGGGACATTCAAGAGTGTAGAGTCTCTCCTTGGATAGGAAAAGGATAAACATGTATGTATGGGCTCCATGTAGCCATATCTATTTTATGTTTTGTATTTTTGGGGTCATAAGGAGTTTGTGGGATTGTTTTTGTGGAGAAAGATATTTGATGAGGAAGCCAAGTGATGGCTTAGCTCTCATCAAGAGATGTGCCTTCTCCTTTTGGATTTGGTTCCACCTTCACCCTATTTGAGTCTTTTTTTCTTGACTCTTTGTGATAACCTTGGAAGGGAGTTTTCTTGTAATTTTTTCATTTATGATGTTGTGTTGTAGGATTGTATGAGTGTTATCCTTCTCTTGTGATGGTTCCCCTAGCTCGTGGGTGGCTTCATAGAAGTGTAGGTTGGGAGGTGAGCACTCCTTGGCCTATATTTTGTTTACTTGCAGGTTATGGAAGCCAATGATGCCTTCATGTTCAAGGACTCTTGAATAAATTTGATGGTATTTTCATATCTTGAGTTGTGTCACTCTAGTTTTGTGTATTAAGACTTGGTAAGTATATCTTGTGATATCCATGAGTTTATTGTATTTTGTAATGGAGTTATCACTCCAAGCCTTGTGTTTGTATCAAGTGTGGTTGCTATAAGTTGTGAGGAGATGTATGAATATCTTGTTGATAGTTATATTTTGTTAATATGAAATAATGCTCAAAACAAGATTTAATGTGTATTCAAGATGTGATCAAATTTTAGGAAGGCTATGAACTTGTTTTTGTATCATGTGTTCTTCGGTATAATGAAAAAAGAGTTTTCATTTCATTTCAATATAATGGATTTGATAGCTTATGATGAAAAATGTAGAATAGTTTCCCTCATTGATAAATGGAATTTATATTGTTTTAGAAATGAGAAGGTTTTAAAAAAATGAAAAGAGAGTTAACAAAATATTATCAATCTTGTATTGAGATCATTATATGTAAATGTTATTTGAATTCAAGCAATGAATCAATCACTTTCTCTCACCCTCTATCTTTGCAAAGTAAATGGGTAACTTGTTATGTTATTTTGGATGAGATCTAATAATTTAGTTGCATAAATGAATAAAATTTAGATCTTTAAAGAATTACTATAGGAAACTATAATGTTAGAAATGAAATCAATTCAACTATACCTCCTATAGTAAACAAAATCATCAAATTAAATTTAAGTGTATAGGAATAAATAAAATGCAACACAACAAGTCAAACAAAAAAAGAACTCAACTAATGGCAAATAGAGACCTACATGTCTCTGGAAAATGTATGGGAAAATAATTCCCATACATTTTCTTGCCACATTTTCTTACCACAGTCAATATTATACTATATAATTTATCTACTTGTTCAAAAGGAAATAAAATGTATAATAAAAAAAGGTAATGGACCCCACACTCTTCTTTACTTCCCCAAAGATGGTGTAGGGAATGGGGAGGCCTGACTTAGCATTAAATAAATAATGTTTCCTTTGCCAATGCACTTTCCATCAAGTGTACTTGGCTGCGTAAATTTCTAAGTTACTTTATCCTTTGGCAAACTCCCTTAAATTTTTCCTTGCTCTGCGTGAGTTTTGGGCTAGGACATTAGTATGGGGTGGGACCCAAACCCCCAAGTCTCCATCTTTTCACCCACTCCAAGGAAGCTTACGCTAGGCTTTTGCTTAGAATGTTTGGAGTTTGGGAGATGTGATGTGTGGGCCCCTCTAAGCATGTCATCAAATTTGCAATCCCTACCTCCCCTTAATCTACGCAACCTTAGTCCTTAGCCTATGTTATAGGGAGTTAGGTGTTTAGCTTAGGGTAGTTACTTTTTAATATTTTGTTTATTTTTTTATTTATTTAGCATTGTTTATTATTATTTGTTAATAATATATATATTATTTAATTATAATTAATCAATTTGATATTAATTTATATATATCAAAAATTTATTAATCGTTATATATAAGAATATTATTTAATAAATATTTTAGGTAATATTCATTTACTCTTTTATATTCTATAAGATTATTAAATTAACGCTTCATGAATTGTTTGTTAATTTAATTAGCGAAACCTCATTTGTTAGGAATGAATGCAAAGTGTTTTGGCAGTCATTCTGTAGCAGTTGTTGTTGCATTCATGACTTGGATTGTCATTGATGTCAACACAGTGATATTCTCAATATTAGCAAGAAAGTAGGTACAGTTTTGTTTTGTGCACATGTTTCATTGTAGATTGGCTTTTGTGTAGTTGATGGTATGTTCTTTGGTGTTTTATTAACCTATGGTTACCAGCAAAAAAAGAAATTCATTCATTTGTAAGAGTTATGAGCATTTTGGTGAAAGCAGTGTTTAGACAATGTTTCTGTGTAGCGATGTTCAGAAATCGGAGGATATCTCTTAGCTGGGATGGAATCTGATTTTATGCAATTAAAGGGATGTTGGAGACTCATTAATGATGATGTGGTTCATAGTGAAAACTTTGAGGATATGTTTGGAGAAAGTTACAGTAATTGGAAGCTGATAGTTTTATGTGAATTATGTGTGTAGCGTGTAGAATTTATTATTTTGTAATTGAGGACCGACTCATTTGTAATTATTTGAGTTTGGTATATAAGAAGAAATTTTTTCCTTATTGTAATATGTACTATGAAGAGTGAGATGCAAATATATGCATGAAGTGAAGAAAAGAGCTAATTCAGTGACGAAGGAAGACTTGTGAGTACAGAGATCTGGAATTGTGATCTTGTGTAGCAGAGAGTGTAGTTTTGGCATAGTGTGAGAGAGGTAATATATTTCATATTAGTCTATTGAATAATTCTAAGATCTTTTGGACAATGGGTTCAGAGATCTTGCCTTGAAGCTGTTTGGGCAGTGGGTCCTTCTGTCTTCCATAAACTCTTAACCGGGTTAGAATCTTTTAACAGGGATTCAAAATCTCCTAACAGGGATTTATATGTACTGAATGTATTTCATAAGACTCCTAACAGGGTCCATCCTCTAACAAGGAACTTTTATATTGTGCATCATTTTGTGGGCATCATTCCCACCGGGGTTTACTCTTTTCAAGAGGTTCCCTAGTTAACATATCTTGTGTTATTGTACAATTGTGTATGATTATCTTTCTATGGTTGATCAGTACATTGATTATATTGTTTAAAGCTGTTGAATGGATAAATTATCAGATAACTAAATCACCCCCCCCCCTCCCCCTCTCTTAGTTATCTTGGGCATCTTTACTTTCTAACAATTGGTATCAGAGTGGCAGGTCCTTGAAAGAAAAGTTTAACAACTTAAGGAGATCCATGGTAAATTTCAGAAAAGAAAGCCCTAAGTTTGATGGAGTAAATTTTGACAGCTGGAAAGAAAAGATGAAGACACATCTATTGTGTTTAGGACCAAGTTATTGGTTGATTACAAAGAATGAGAAGACTATCATTGAGGAAGACAATCTAGAGGCAGGAACTAAAGATGAACTAGATCTATTCATGTGTAACATACTTGCAAGAGAAGCACTTTTATCAGCACTACTAGAGAATGAATATAGTCAGGTAAGATGTTTGAAAACATCTCATGAAATTTGGAAAGCTTTACATTCTACTTTTGAAGGTGATGAACATGCAAAGAAGGCTAGATTACATAATTGGATTTGTGCATTTGAAGATATCAGAATGATGGAAGATGAATCTATTAGAAGCTATATTGGTAGGATGTCTGAGATTGTGATAGGAATAAAGTCTTGTGGAGGTGATAAGATAAAGAATGAAGTGATATGGAAAATTCTAAGAACTTTGACACCAATATTCAAGCAGACAACGTAGATGATTGAACAAGAGAGACTCTTCTTGGAAGATTAGAAATAGTAGAGATGAACTTGAGATTATCAAGAGAGCTACCTAGAATGGAAATAGCATTCAGTGCTCTTAGCATTAGACCTACAAGAAGTACTAGTGTGAATGGAGATTATGCCAGCAGTAGTAGATTTGAGGAAGATAAGAAGATTGAAGAAGGTATTGCATTACTTGTAAAAAGAGAACCAGATGGTAAGAAAATCTTTAAATGTTGGACTTGTCAAGAATATGGTCATTTTGCATCTAAATGTCCTAAAAGAGTTAAGAAGTATAGAGGCAACTTTAAACCTAGGAGATCTAAAGAATGTTATTATGCAAATGATGAAGATTTTGAAGTAGGAATTGAAAAACATTTAAGTGACAGTGATAATGATAACTTTGAGGAAATAGGATTTGTAGCAATTAAAGAAGAAAGTTCTAAATCTGATAAAAGGGAAGAAAAAGCATTAGTTTCATAAGTTGAAAAGAAATCTGATTGGATTATAGATAGTGGTTGTTCACATCATATGACTAGAGATAAAAGAAAGTTTGTTAAGTTAGATAATTATGATGGAGGAATTGTTAGGGTTGGTAACAATGCACCTTGTTTGATTAAGGGTATAGGATCTATTAATCTTGATGGAAAGACTAACAATGATGATGTTTACTTTGTTGATGGACTAAGACATAATCTACTAAGCATTGGACAATTGGCTGATAAGGGTTATCAAGTTTGGTTTTCTGAGAAAACTTGTGTAATAAAAGATAAAGATGGAAATCTGATTGGAAAAGGATCCAGAACTAGAGGTAATGTATTTTAGTTGAATCCTACTGAGATGACATGTTTGATAACTAGGATTGATGACAGTTGGTTATGGCATAAAAGGTTTTGTAATATAAACTTTGATAATATTGTCAAGGTGAGCACTACACTTGCGGTAAGAGATTTACCTAGAATTATGAAACCTACTAACATGATTTGCAAAGAATGTATGATGACAAAGTAGAAAAGGAGTTCATTTCCCAACAAGAAGTTCACATCGGCAGAGAAGTTGGAGATTGTTCATACAGACTTGAGTGGTCCTACTAGGACTAGAGGATTCTATGGTGAAAGATATTTTATGATTCTTGTTGATGATTTTACAAGAATGATGTGGATTGCATTTTTGAAAGAAAAATCTGAAGCATTTGATAAATTTAAGATCATGAAAAGCAAAATTGAGAATGAATCTGGAATGAAGATTAAGTGTCTAAGATCTGATAGAGGTGGTGAATTTACATCTAGAGAGTTTAACACTTTTTGTGAAATGAATGGTATTAAGAGACAACTTCTAGCCCCTAGAACACCAGAACAAAATGGTATTGCAAAAAGAAGGAACAGGTCAATAACTGAAGCAACAAGAGCTATGTTGTTTGAAAATGATTTGGCTAAAACTTTTTGGAGAGAAGTAGTGAACATAGCAATATACACTATGAACAGAGTACAAATCAGAGCAGATACAAACAAGACACCTTATGAATTATGGTTTGGACATACACCCTCAGTTAAATATTTTAGAATTTTTGGAAGTAAATGTTATATTAAGAGAGATGATGATATAGGAAAGTTTGATCCTAGAAGTGATGAAGGAATATTTCTTGGATATTCTTTAAAAAGCAAAGCATATAGATGTTATAACAAAAGAACTAAGACTATTGTTGAAAGTGCAAATGTAAAAGTTGATGAGAATTTAAAATTTAGGAAAGAATGCTTGATTATGAATCTGATGGAGAAGCACAACCTCAACCTAACATTGAAAATGTAGAATTATTTTTTGAAACTAACAATGATTTGCTGAATGAAAGTCATACTGAAGAAGACAAAGAAGAAAATAGAGAAGAAAATAGAGAGGAAAGAAGAGAAGAATCTATAGTCAGAACAAGATCAGTAACTATGACACCTAATAGGTATACTTCAAGACATCACCCTGTTGAACAAGTTATTGGAAGTTTAGATAGAGGAGTTTTGACTAGAAATAAGGTACATTTATGTTTGATTTCTCAAATTGAACCTAAGACTAGTAATGAAGCTTGTGAAGATGAACATTGGATCAATGCTATGAAAGAAGAACTAGAGCAGATTGAAAAAAACAAGACATGGGAATTGGTCCCTAGACCTGAAGACAAGAATGTGATTGGAACAAAGTGGGTCTTTAGAAACAAGATGAATGAACAAGGAGAAGTGATAAGAAACAAAGCAAGATTGGTATGTAAAGGATATTCACAACAAGAAAGAATTGACTATGAAGAAACTTTTGCACTTGTGGCCAGACTTGAAGCAGTGAGAATGTTTCTAGCATATGCAACTTACAAGAAATTTAGAGTGTATCAGATGGATGTGAAGTCAGCATTTTTGAATGGTGAATTGGAAGAAGAAGTCTACATTGAGCAGCCTGAAGGTTTTCCTTTGACACAAGAAGCAGATATGGTATGTAAGTTAAAGAAAGCTTTATATGGATTAAAACAAGCACCTAGAACCTGGTATGCAAGATTGGATAAGTATTTATTGAAATTGAGATTTATAAAAGGAACAACAGATAGTAACTTATACACAAAATAAATTGAGAATGGTTTGTTGGTTATAGTTATATTTGTTGATGTTATTATCTTTGGAGGAGAAGATGAAGCTAGTGACAAATTTGTAGATGAAATGAAGACTGAATTTGAGATGAGCATGATTGGAGAAATGAAATATTTTTTGGGATTACAGATAACACAAAGCAAGGAAGGTATATTTGTAAGTCAGACTAAGTATTTAAATGAATTATTGAAAAGATTTGGAATGGAAGATTCTAAACCTATTGGAACACCTATGGTAACTAGACATAAGTTATCTAGCAAAGATGAGACACCAGCAGTTGAGAAAAATAAGTACAGATCTATGATTGGAGGATTGTAGTACTTGACACATACAAGACCTGATATAGCACATTCAGTGGGGATTGTAGTAAGATTTCAAGCAGAACCTAGAGAATCACATTATGCAGCAGTAAAGAGGATACTGAGATATCTGAAAGGAACAATGGATTATGGATTATGGTATGAGAATTCTGATGATTTTACCTTATGTGCCTATAATGATGCAGATTGGGGAGGTAGCGTTGATGAGAAGAAAAGCACCAGTGGTGGAGCCTTTTTTCTTGGAGGTAAATTGGTCTCTTGGCTAAGTAAGAAGCAAAATTGTACTTCACAAAGCACAACAAAAGCAGAATATGTTGCAGCAGCAAATAATTGTAATCAGATTATTTGGATGAAGCAGATGTTGAAAGATATTGGAATAAAGTTTGATGAGCCTATTGTTATACATTGTGATAACACCAGTACAGTGAGTATGTCAAAAAATCCTATTTTACATTCTAAGACTAAATATATTGAGATCAAGTATCATGTTGTAAGAGAGAAAGTTGCAGAAAAAGAAGTAAGATTGGAGTACATAAGTACAAAGGAGCAGATAGCAGATATATTTACAAAGCATTTACCTAAGGATACATTTGTGTATCTGAGAGGTATGCTTTGGGTTATGCCCCAACCTATTTTTGAGAATTGATGCAGATGATTGCATCCATCCAGTGGTATATGAGCCCTATCTTTCTTTTGGATTGGATGTTGGAACTTCCTCTATGGGGGAGTTTATGAGCTGAGTCATGAGGACTCTTGTTATTGTATTCTTCTAAAAAGTGTCTTTTGACATTAAGTTGTTGTTGACTTAGTGATAGAATTTCTATCATTGATGTCAATGGGGGAGAGATATACATGAAAAATATTGTGGATTGTATGAGAGAGATGAATAGGAAAACAAAGCAAGATTTAAATTGATATTTTGCAGTGATGTTGCAGTATTGGATTTTTGGAACATTGGATGTTTTTCATCTATGTTGCCATCAATGCCAATGGGGGAGATTGTTAGGAATGAATGCAAAGTGTTTTGGCAGTCATTTTGTAGCAGTTGTTGTTGCATTCATGACTTGGATTGTCATTGATGTCAACGCAGTGATATTCTGGATATTAGCAGGAAAGTAGGTACAGTTTTATTTTACGCACATGTTTTATTATAGATTGGATTTTGCGCAGTTGATGGTATGTTATTTGGTGTGTTATTAACCTATGGTTAATAGTGCAAAAAGAAATTCATTCATTTGTAAGAGTTATGAGCATTTTGGTGAAAGCAGTGTTTAGACAGTGTTTTTGTGTAGCGATGTTTGGAAATCAGAGGATATCTCTTAGTTGGGATGGAATCTGATTTTGCACAGTTAAAGGGATGTTGGAGACTCATTAATGATGATGTGATTCATAGCACAAACTTCAAGGATATGTTTGGAGAAATTTACAGTAACTAGAAGCTGACAGTTTTATGTGAATTTTGTGTGTAGCATGTAGAATTTATTATTTTGTAATTGAGGATCGACCCATTTGTAATTATTTGAGTTTGGTATATAAGAAGGAATTTTTTCCTTATTGTAATGTGTACTAAGAAGAGTGAGATGTGAATATATGCATGAAGTGAAGAAAAGAGCTAATTCAGTGATGAAGGAAGACTTGTGAGTATAGAGATCTGGAATTGTGATCTTGTGTAGAAGAGAGTGCAGTTTTGGCACAGTGTGAAGGAGGTAATATATTTCATATTATTCTATTGAATAATTATAAGATCTTTTGGATAGTGGGTTCAGAGATCTTGCCTTGAAGCTATTTGGGTGGTGGGTCCTTCTGTCTTCCATAAACTCTTAACCAGGTTAGAATCTTTTAACAGGGATTTAAAATCTCCTAACAGGGATTTATATGTACTGAATGTATTTCATAAGACTCCTAACAGGGTCCATCCTCTAACAAGGAACTTTCATATTAGTGCATCATTTTGTGGGCATCATTCCCACCAGGGTTTACTCTTTTCAAGAGGTTCCCTAGTTAACATATCTTGTGTTATTGTGCAATTGTGTATGATTATCTTTCTATGGTTGATCAGTACATTGATTATATTGTTTAAAGCTATTGAATGGATAAATTATTAGATAACTGATTCACCCCCCCCCCCTCTTAGTTATCTTGGGGATCTTTACTTTCTAACATCCTTTTAATGAATTCTATTTAGTATCGTAATTAAAATAAATTATGATAATTTGACTTTTCTAGATTGTATTCTAGATGTAACTAGTAGGGTGATCTAATCTTGTTTAGTTTAATATTAATTGATTCATAATAATAAAGGATCATTATAATAAAACAAGTTAGTGAATTGTTAATCTATTAGAGAATTTTAGAGTAAGCTCGTAGACATCACCGTATGTAAATCAAGATTTGTTCATCCTAACCCCTTTGAAACTCGGTTACTACTGTACTACCTAGATAGAACTCCTTGTTAGAACCTTTTCAGCTAGTAACTTTTGGAAACTAGTGTTTGTAGAAGAAATTTTATTCAGACTCTTTTCTAATCTTTTGACTCAGACACCTGTTAACCCACAACATTAACTTGGACCTATTATCCCTTTTAAAAATTAAAAAAATTGGTGTGTTTTTAGACTGAATTTTTTTGGGCATGACACTTGGTATCAGAGCTTAGTTTTCAACATTGGAACCTAAACCCATTGCATTTCTTAGCTAACCTTTAACCTTTTTGAATTGTTAGGATTCCTCCCCTTACACATCAAGCTTGATGGCATATTAGAGGATGAGGGGCTAGGTGAGCTCCCTTGGGTCGTGAGGAAGCTGAACAAAGGGTCGTGGTATCAACAGTTAATCAGCCACCACCACCACCACTAGACCCTGATTAGGTGGTCCTTTTAGCCTTACAAAACCTCATCAAAGTTATATAGGAGAGGTTTCCTCTAGTTAAAGAGAGGATGAGGAGTCCTCCACCAGATTGAGAGGAAGGGCAAGGAGCACATGAGGTAGATTCGGTTCACATACCAAAACCACCACTAGAAATTGTTCAGAGGGCACCCCGTGATGCTGGAGATCATATTAGTGATCTCATACGGTTAAAACCACCTTTGTGTCATGGTTCTACAAAGGGTACAGATGCTGAGGCATGGCTTTTAAGCTTAGAGAGGTGCTTTCAGTTGCATTAGTATGATAGCAACGTCAAGGCCCATTTTGTAGTACTCCTTTTTAGAGATGGTGCTTCCACATGGTGGAAATAGGAAGAATATAAGAATAAAACCACTATGGAAACCACGTCTTGGGAGACCTTCCTAGAGAGGTTCTGAGATAGGTACCTATTAGAGCACTATAGATAGAGATGTATTGATGAGTTCCACGAGCTCTAGCAAAGGGGACTCACAGTGCTACAGTATGAAACCCAATTCGTTGAGTTGCTACCCTATGTAGACTACATAAAGGATGAAAAGCTATGAATCAACTATTTAATTAAGGGACTCAATGATTGGATAGAAGGACAGGTTTGCATGACCTCACCAAAGACCTTTCGTGAGGTCGTAGAAATGGCCTTGGTTGCAGAAGAGATTCAAAGTAGGTCTAGAGATGCTTGTGACAGGTCTCAAAACTATAACTTCACATCAAAGTCACAGGGGCACCACAAGATTCACTGGAAGAATAATAAAAGACATTCCTCAGGGTCTTTCAAAAAGAACCCACAACAAAAAACTCAACAAAACTAGAAAGAAAAGCCACCATAGGGACAACAGGGCTCCAAGTCCAAATAGTGGCACTCACAAGGGTAGAGAAAGGATCAGTGACAATAGTATATAGATGCACCCCCACTACAAACTAAATAGTCCTCTTGGGGGGGTTTCAGTGATTCTAGTAGGATAGGTGGTCAGCAGTTCTCTAGGCCATAGGGAGTACATACATTCACATGAGGTCCTTGCTATGCTTGTGGTGCCATGGGGTACTTAGCTCATGATTTTCCATAGGGTCAGATGTCAAGCAATCAGCATGTGGTAGTTTCAGAGCCTATAGTGGGAGACTTTGGAAAGTCTCATAGAGTTTTTGTAGTGGTTGATAACTACCAGGCTGAGCACCAGGTCACAGTGATAGAGGCAGTAGGTATGATTAGTGGTGTTAGTGTTACTATACTATTTGACTCAGGTGCTACTAATTCTTTTATTTCTCCATTTTTTGTCGAGAATTGCAGGCTTGTGGTAACAAGATAGGAAGTTAGTTGGGAAGTGGAGTTAGCATCAGGGTCTAGAGTGTGAGTCAACTCTTTAGTGAAGGATATCTAGGTGTAGATTGGTGATTTCATCACTACAGTGGATCTTCATATCACACCTCTTGGTTCCTATGACATAGTGCTTGGCATGGATTGGCTTTACACCCATAGAGATAAGCTATATTGTCAACAAAAGAGGATTGAGTGCCTATATGATCATGGTAGACCCATTGTGATTAGCGGGGTTCAGAGGGGCATCTCTCTTCATATGATCTCTGCCATGCAGCTTAAGCAGAGCATGCAGAAGGGATGTCAGCTTTTTGCCATTACCATCAGTGATAGAGAGGATGAGGAGGAAAGGGAAACATCTCTTGATGATTATCCTATACTTTAGGAGTATGTAGATGTGTTTCCTACTAAGCTTCCAGGCATGCCTCCTCGCAGAGCAGTAGACTTTCATATTGATCTTGTTCCAAGAGCTGCTCCAATTTTGAGAGCACCTTACAGGATGACCACTAATGAGCTTAATGAGCTCAAGATTTAGCTAGAGGAACTTTTGGAGAAGGTTCACATTTGTCCTTGTTTTTCACCTTGGGGCACACCTGTTATCTTTGTTAAGAAGAAGGATGGATCCTTGCGGCTATGTATGGATTACCGAAAGCTTAATAAGCTTACCATCAAGAATCGTTATCCACTCCCTAGGATTGATGATCTATTTGATCAGCTTAAGGGTGCTAAAGTGTTTTCCAAGATTGATCTTAAGTCTAGTTATCATTAGTTATGGATTGTTGATAGCAATATTCCTAAGACTGCATTTCATACTAGATATGGACATTATGAGTTCACAGTTGTACCTTTCAGACTCACCAATGATCCAGTAGTTTTCATGAGCCTTATAAATGGGGTATTCCATACCTTCCTTGATAAGTTTGTTATTTTTTTCCTTGATGATATCTTAATTTATTCACGGGATGAAGAGGAGCACGAAGAGCACTTGAGACAATTTTTGCAGTGTCTTAGAGACAATCAGTTGTATGGCATTTTTTTCAAATGTGCTTTTTATAGGATAGAGATCCATTACCTCAAGCATGTTATTTTAGGAGATGGGATCTTAGTAGATCCATCTAAGATTAGAGCCATCATGGATTGGCCTGCACCTACTTCAATGATCAAGGTCAAAAGTCTTATGGGTTTGGCAGGTTACTACAGGTGATTTATAGAGGGATTTTCTAGAGTGATACATCCCATTACTTCTCTACAGCGTAAGGGAAATAAATTTTAGTAGACTGATAAGTGCGAGAAAGCCTTTCAAGAACTCAAGAAGGCACTTACCAGCACTCCTATTCTAGTAGTGCCTAATCCTTTAGCAGATTTGGTTGTATGCACAGATGCTTCCTTAGATGGTTTGGGAGAAGTTCTTATGCAGAATGGGTGAGCCATTGCATATGAGTCTAGGCAACTTAAGACTCATGAACTCAATTACCCCACTCATGACCTTGAGTTAGCTGTAGTGGTTCATGCCTTAGTGAGATGGTGACATTTTCTTTTGGGTCATTAGTTTGAGCTCCATTCAGATCATCAGAGCTTACAGTATATCTTCTCTCAGCCAAACCTAAATGCACGACAATCTAGGTGGATGTAATTTCTTTGTGAGTATGATTTTGATGTCCACTACATCAAGGGGAAGGAGAATATGGTTGCCGATGCTTTGAGTAGGAGATGCCATGGGGCCTACTCTATGACAACAAGTACTAAGTTAAGGGATTGGCTATTGCATCATTTACATGAGGATGCTTGGTATGCAAAGGTTAGTCAGGTCAATCGGTCTTAGAGTACCCTTGAGGGTAAATATTTAGACTATTCCAAAGATTTAGATGGGATTTTACACCATAGAGGATGCATCTATGTTCCATCCTCCGGTGACTTATGAGTATTCATCATGCTAGAGGCTCATAGGGCACCCTATGTAGCACATCCTAGAGTCAAGAAGATGCATGCAAATTTGAGACAGTTATATCATTGGCTAGGGATGAGACAAAATATAGCTGAGATAGTGGCATGATGTCTGGAGTGTCAGAGGGTTAAGGCAGAGCATCATCACCCTGGTGGTTTGCTTCAACATCATGAGATTTCATAGTGGAAGTGGGATGTTATTTCCATGGACTTCATCATTGGTCTCCCTATGTCCTCTCAACATCATGATGCCATTATGGTAATGGTTGAAAAGTTGACCAAAGTAGCCCACTTTTCACCCATTTAGACCACTTTTATAGCCCCAGCAGTAGCATAGGTTTTCTTGCGGGACATTGTTAGACTTCATAGTATACCCCGTAAGATTATTTCTGATTGGGATTCTCTCTTCACATCATCCTTTTGGAGAGGATTACAGACAACTTTGGGCACTAAGCTCAATTTTAGCACCTCTTATCACCCAAAGACCGATGGTTAGATAGAGAGGGTAAATTAGGTATTGGAGGATATGCTTCACATGTATGTCATGGATCATCAGACTAGGTGGGAGGAGTACCTTCATTTGGTGGAGTTTTCCTACAATAATGGGCATCACAATTCTCTAGGTATGCCTACCTATCAGGCATTATATGGTAGACAATTCAGAACACCTTTGAGTTGGGACCATATTGAGGATAGAGTTGCTTTAGGTCCTAAGTTAGTGTGAGAGTTAGAGCAGCAGGTGACATTGATCAGACAGCATGTGAAGGAGGTATAGGATAGGTAGAAGAAGTATGCAGATGCCAAGAGGGAAGACCTTAGTTATCAGGTTGGAGATAGGTTCTTTTTGAGAGTGCGACCTCATAAGAGTCCAATCTGATTTGGAAAGGGCTCTAAGCTTGCACCTAGATTTGTTGGCCCTTTTGAGATACTTGAGCGGATAGGTCCTATCACCTATCATCTTCCTTTGCCACTGAGCCTATCACACATCCATGATGTCTTTCATGTGTCAGTGTTGAGAAAGTATATTTTTCATGAGACTCATATCATATATTGGGATGCCTTCCAGGTGGAGTCGGATGGTCAGTTGGCTTTGGAGTCAATCCCCATTTTGGCTCACCGGACTCTAGCACTTTGAGGCCAAGAGATGGACCAGGTTAGCATCCAGTGGGATTACTATGATGAGGTTACAACATCATGGGAGGATGCAGCATAGATGAGAGCACATTATCCCCATATTTTTTATGAACTCTAGGAAGAAGTTCATGCCTAGGGGGGAGGATGTCAGGCCTCACCTTGAGCCTATCATAGCGATTTAGTTTTGCATATGAGATAGACATATTTTATGATTATATTTTGATGTTATGGATTTTACTGATACTCTATGTTGTGGTTTTATCACTTTTTTAGTTTGATGAACATTACATTATGATTTGGATGATGAATACTGAGTCATCAATTGAAACTTACATGTGTGTTTTTAATTCTATTTTATGATTGATTAAGGAAATGAAGTTTAATTGCAAATGAAATTTTATATGTATGCTATGTCTATGTTTCAAGTTTAGTTTAGTGATGAATTAAATATATTCATGATGAGATTTATGTTACTTATAAATGAATGATTATGCCTTGTGAAAACTTTGACTTAAATTATGATTGATTACTCGAGAATTATTTGATTATTAATGTTATAAAATTACATGTTTTATTTCCTTGGACTACTGATATTAGACTTGAGTGTGCAGGGAAATAGGCCATGGTAAATCCAGGGAATCATCATAGAGACTAATGTTAAATCCATTTGAACCCAGGTTGCTTCTAGTGAGAAGCCAATAACCCCGTTGTAATGTATTTATTTTGTAAAAGTATGATGCATGAATGTGTTGATTTATTTATTATTTGTAAATGTGTTTTTGTGTGAATGCCCAAGTCGATATGCCACAGGGCTTTTGACATGTCTCTTTTTGTTTTATCACTTGACACATGTCTATGTGCTTAAGGCCATGACATGTCCACTTGGGATTTGATGTCATCGATATAGGATGGTACCACATTTAGGGTTTCCTTGTAAAACCTTGGTTAGGAAGCCTTAGAGAAGGTCAAATCATTTTGAATCCGAAATCAAACTTTAAGTGTAGTTTAGGGAGGTTAAATGAGCCCTTAGGGTGTAATTAGGGTCCTTTTTAGCCACCCCACTTGATGTACCTTGGTATGTGAGTTTAATTTTTGTCAAAATTAAGCCCATAACTCATTTATGGACCTTGAAAAGTACCCCTCAAGAAAAATTTCGAAAATGGAGGGATGGAAAATGAGGTCAAGCCCATACCTCTTTCCCCATTCTTGGTCTCCATCTCATTTATGAAGGGAGACAAGGAGGGATGGAAGATCTCCATGAGCCATACCTATTAATGAGGATTTGGTGAAAAATCTCTTTTAGTAGGAGTTTTCGGGAAGGTATTGGTTTGACACCCACTCTCCAATTTTGGGAGACTCAGTTAGTTTGGAGAACCTTGCAAAGTGGATAGCTCTTCATCAACTATCTTCCATTAGCTGGGTCAAGGTTGGTGGCATTCTTCACTTAGTTATTTTAGTTTCTTTGTTCATGTTGAGAGGATGAACTCTCTTGAATGTTACTTTCCTTGTATGCAAAATGTAGATGCTCTTCCTCTTGTATTGTATATGAGCTTGATGTCATTGTGATAATGGAGGTTTTGAGATTCTTTAGTTGTTGTAGTTTTATGTTCTTGTCTTGTGAAAATGTAGTTTTCTTTATATATGTTATGAGAATTACGAGCTTGTTGTTGAGCATGATTCTTGTATTGTAAATGTGAAGTTTCTTTGTTGTTCTTGAAGTTTCCTTTCTTTTCTGTGATGTATCATCTTTTTGAGGGAGTACTCAAGGCCATACTCACCCTTGGGAGGGAAGAGCAGCCTTGAGGGTGAAGGGTTTGTTGGGACATTCAAGAGTGTAGAGTCTCTCCTTGGATAGGAGAGGAATGAACATGGATGTATGGGCTCCATGTAGCCATCTCTATTTTATGTTTTGTATTTTGGGGGTAGAAAGGAGTTTGTGGGATTGTGTTTGTGGAGAAAGATATTTGATAAGGAAGCCAAGTGATGGCTTAGCTCTCATCAAGAGATGTGCCTTCTCCTCTTGGATTTGGTTCCAACTTCACCCTATTCGAGTCTTTTTTTCTTGACTCTTTGTGATAACCTTGGAAGGGAGTTTTCTTGTAATTTTTTTTGTTTATGATGTTGTGTTGTAGGATTGTATGAGTGTTCTCCTTCTCTTGTGATGGTTTCCCTAGCTTGGGGGTGGTTTTGTAGAAGCCTAGGTTGGGAGGTGAGCACTCCTTGGCCTATATTTTGTTTACTTGCAAGTTATGGAAGCCAATGATGCCTTCATGTTGAAGAAGGACTCTTGAATAAATTTGGTGGTGTTTTCATATCTTGAGTTGTGTTACTCTTATTTTGTGTATTAAGACTTTGTAAGGATATCTTGTGATATCCATGAGTTTATTGTATTTTTTAATGGAGTTATCACTCCAAGCCTTGTGTTTGTATCAAGTGTGGTTGCTATAAGTTGTGAGGAGATGTATGAATATCTTGTTGATAGTTATATTTTTTTAATATGAAATGATGCTCAAAACAAGATTTAATGTGTATTCAAGATGCGATCAAATTTTAGGAAGGTTATGAACTTGTTTTTGTGTCATGAATTCTTTGGTCTAATGAAAAAAGACTTTTCATTTCATTGCAATATAATGGATGTGATAGCTTATGATGAAAAATGTAGAATAGTTTCCCTCATTGATAAATGGAATTTATATTGTTTTAGAAATGAGAAGGTTTTAAAAAAATGAAAAGAGAGTTATCAAAATATTATCAATCTTGTATTGAGATCATTATATGTAAATGTTATTTGAATTCAAGCAATGAATCAATCACTTTTTCTCACCCTCTATCTTTGCAAATTAAATAGATAACTTGTTATGTTATTTTGGATGAGAAACTAATAACTTAGTTGCATAAATGAATAAAATTTAGATCTTTAAAGCATTACTATAGGAAACTATAATGTTAGAAATGAAATCAATTCAACTATACCTCCTATAGTAAACAAAATCATCAAATTAAATTTAAATGTATAGGAATAAATAAAATGCAACACAACAAGTCAAAAAGAAAAAGAACTCAACTAATGGCAAATAGAGACCTACAGGTCTCTCTGGAAAATGTATGGGAAAATAATTCTCATACATTTTCTTGCCACAGTCAATATTATACTATATAATTTATCTACTTGTTCAAAAGGAAATAAAATGTATAATAAAAAAAGGTAATGGACCCCACACTCTTCTTTACTTCCCCAAAGATGGCGCAAGGAATGGGGAGGCCTAACTTAGCATTAAATAAATAATGTTTCCTTTACCAATGCACTTTCCATCAAGTGTACTTGGCTGCATAAATTTCTAAGTTACTTTATCCTTTGGCAAACTCCCTTAAATTTTTCCTTTCTCTGCATGAGTTTTGGGCTTGGACATTAGTATGGGGTTGGACCCAAACCCCCAAGTCTCCACCTTTTCACCCATTCCATGGAAGCTTATGCTAGGATTTTACTTAGAATGTTTGGAGTTTGGGAGATGTGATGTGTGGGCCCCTCCAAGTATGTCATCAAATCTACAATCCCTACTTCCCCTTAATCTATGCACCCTTAGTCCTTAGCCTATGTTATAGGGAGTTAGGTGTTTAGCTTAGAGTAGTTACTTTTTAATATTTTGTTTGTTTTTTTATTTATTTAGCATTGTTTATTATTATTTGTTAATAATATATATATTATTTAATTATAATTATTAATTACATATGTTATTAATTAATTTATGTAATTAATAATTATAATTAATCAATTTGATATTAATTTATATATATCAAAAATTTATTAATCATTATCTATAAGAATATTATTTAATAAATATTTTAGGTAATATTCATTTACTCTTTTATATTCTATAAGATTATTAAATTAACGCTTCATGATTTGTTCATTAATTTAATTAACAAAACCTCCTTTTAACGAATTCTACTTAGTATCGTAATTAAAATAAATTATGATAATTTGACTTTTCTAGATTGTATTCTAGATGTAACTAGTAGGGTGATCTAATCTTGTTTAGTTTAATATTAATTGATTCACAATAATAAAGGATCATTCTAATAAAACAAGTTAGTGAATTGTTAATCTATTAGAGAATTTTAGATTAACCTTGTAGACATCACCGTATGTAAATCAAGATTTGTTCATCCTAACCCCTTTGAAACTTAGTTACTACTGTACTACCTAGATAGAACCCCTTGTTAGAACCTTTTCAGCTAGTAACTTTTGGAAACCAACGTTTGTAGAAGAAATTGTATTTAGACTCTTTTCTAATCTTTTGACTCGGACACCTGTTAGCCTGCAACATTAACTTGGACCTATCATCCCTTTTTAAAAAAATAACAATTGGTGTGTTTTTATACTGAATTTCTTTGGGCATGACAATGACATTATCTTTGGAGGTAATGACAAACTAAGTGAAAAATTTGCCAAAGAAATGTAGAATGAGTTTGAGATGAATATGATTGGTCCTATCAAATACTTTTTTGGACTAAATGTGTAGTAGATAGAAAAATGAATTTTCATTAATCAGTCCAAGTATGTGAAATAGATACTAAAGAAATTCAAGATGGATGATTGCAAGCTAGTAGGAACCCCTATGATCACTAGATGAAAGCTTACAAAAGAAGATGAATCACTAGCAGTAGATATAACATTGTATAAGTCTATGATTGGTAAACTCATATATCTTACTTAGACTAGACCTGATATTTCCAATGTAGTTGGCATAGTTGGAAGATTTGTAGCAGAACCTAAGAAAATTCACCTCATTGTAGTAAAGAGAATATTCAGATACTTGAAGGGAACTATATATTATGGTCAATGGTATCCTAATTTAGAAAATGTTGAGCTTCATGTGTACACTGATACAGATTGGGCAGGATGTGTTGACGACAGAAAGAGTACATAAGGTGGAGCAGTGTTTGTTGGTGATAGACTAGTCACTTGGACAAGCAAGAAACAAAATTGTATTTCTCAGTCAACAACAGAAGCAAAGTATGTTGTGGTAGCCTTGAATTATTCTACAATTGTTTGGATCAAGTAGATGATAAAGGATTTTGGAATTTAGATTGATTATCATATTTTTATTCACCATGACAACACTTGCACTATCATTATGTCAAAGAGCCCTGTGATGCATGCAAAGATAAAGCACATTGAGATTAAGTATCACTTCCTAAGAGAGAAAGTGGCAGAGAAAGAAGTCAAGTTGGACTATGTGAGTACTAAAGATTAGTTGGAAGATATATTCACAAAGCCCTTGCCTAAGGATACTTTTGAGTATCTCAAGGAGAAGTTGGGAGTAATTCTCTTCCCTAATTCTACTTAGAAGAAAGAACAAAAGACATCAGTCCTTAGACATCAGTCCTTAGGGACTGATGGAAGGTTGACTACTCTACCTTAAGAGTAGTACCGATGCTTAAAATGAATTGTGCCCTTTTCCATTGATGTCAAAGGGGGACTAATAGACAGAGTCATGAAAAACAAAAGTAAAAAGGAGTAATATACTAAGGGGGAGCAGTATTCAGTTATGACAGTAGTACAATTTAGGAAATGGAGAATATTGAAAAATATTACAATAGATGGAGGATTCATCTTTGGGGGAGGTTTGAAGAGGAAATGGAGAATGTTATAAAAGTAATGTTCATTTGGGTTGGTGGGGGTTTTTCATTCCACATGTTGCCATCGATGCCAAAGGGGGAGATTGTTGGAGATTTGCCAGCTGGCCAGTACTGACTGTATGTTTCTCATTGATGACAACATGTGGAAAGTAGCATGCATGAAAGTCTTATGTAGTAAGATTTTAGTATATGTAGCATGGACATGATATCAGCATGATATCATGGGTGCAGAGGTTAACTATTAGTACAGACAATTATATAGCAGCTAGTGTCAGTAGTCTTCTTGACAGAGTAACAGAAAGTGTTTTGTGTATGGTTGTCTATATAGTTGTCATGGAGCCTTGCGTACTTGGATATATGTTGAAGACATGTTAGTGATGTTTTAGTCATGGATGCATAGTTTGATATTTAGTAGAAGAGAAGTTATGCAATCACTATTCACTAGTATTAGTTTCCTATGTTTGTTCAGGAGAGCCAATAGAGATTTTATTGGTTCCAGAGTTACACCCATCTTTGGGGTATGTGCCCTTGGATTTAAGCTTAGAGAAGAGTTATTGATGTTTGGTTAAGAATGCATGAAGTAATTCAGCTTGAGGAGAAAGATCTAGTTGTTTTGGTAGAGCCGATAGTGTGTAGCGTGCGTCTAAAATTATCTTATTGGACATGTCTTAGAATGTGTTGTGTGCATAGTAGAGCTGACAAAATGTTTATCAAAGTTTGTTATGGTTTCTCTAATATGATTTCAAGGTGGTTCTAATAGGATGACTTGATTATATCATTTAGAGGAAAGATATTTATAGGCAGTCATTTGTGATTTCTTGAGTGTGGTTCATGGTTGATTAAGTAGAGCAGAGAAAAGTGTGTGAATATTTGAGCCATCAGAAGAAGGTCTATGTGACCATGTAATGTATTTGTGTTATTCATTAGAATTGATCCACACAGTAGGTCAAAGAGCAGTTCACCAAGATCCAGATATAGTGTGTATCTGTTATTCAAAAGGTTGTAGCCTTTTCCCCTTTGAGCAGTGAGCTCTTAGATAGTGCATCATCTCCCCTAACAGGGACAATTATAAAAGACTCCTAACAAGGTCTGACCCTTGACCAGGTCTACTATACTTAATATATTGTAAAGAAACTCCTAACAGTGTTAAGGATATTCTAACAAGGATCATAATACACTAGTGCAGAATATTAGTGGGTTTCAATTCCCACCAGGGTTTTTACCTATTTGGGTTTCCCCGTAACCAAAATATTGTTGTTGTGTTCATGTGTTCTTTCATTGTGTTTATGCTTTATGTTTAAGTATACTTAATTGGATAAAAAATTGAAACTTGTAGATAACTGATTCACCCCCTCTCTCAGTTATCTCTTGGGACTATTCCTAACACTCTGTTGGTATGTATATTCTTCTATTTCCAAAAATTCTTTCCATATATCATTAATGTGATTTAGAATGTAGAGAAACTAGTTATGTATCCAATTAATGAGTATATCGAGAGTTTAGGCAATAATTTTGATATTTTCATGAGTGATTATTTTACCAAATTTCACAAAAGGATGCATAACAAATTCAGGATTCCACCTTAACTAGTGCAAGAAAAACAAGATACTATATGTTTTGAGGTTGATACCTGTTAGCACTCTAAAAAAATTTCATGGCTCCTAGTCTTTTCCCTTGGTCCCTGCAGTGTTTTTCCTGGTCTCTGGCCTAGAAACCCTTGCAAATATTCAAAAAACTAGCCATTACTTTGAAAAGCCCTAGCCCTGTTCTAATTTGGTGTTACCTTTTCTGCGTCACTTAAAAGTCCTAATTGGCATGTGCTTTAATATTTTATCACCTTGCGGGGTTGGATGTTAATTTTTCCTAAGTGTTTACCCCCAACAACCTTTATTTTTTCCTATGGTCCTCAGTGCTTAATATTTCCCTAAGCCTAAGTCATGTGATTTAATATTTCCTATGTTTTGGCTTAATATCTCTTGGACCTGGCTCTAACACCATCTTGATCCGATGGTTGCCACGAAAGAGCAAGATTTTTGTCAGAGGCTTGTGATTTTGTGATAATCGTTGATTCTCTTTCATGACGTTGCCTTTCTCTGCAGATGGGTCCACTACCAAGTAAGCACACATGGTGGCTTTTTATTGATTGAGGGTGGTGAGTTGGATATAACATGTCAGGTGGGCCGGGTATCTCAATTGGCTAAGATTCCAGATTGACGGTTGGCATGTCAGTGCATAGAATCTTTTGAGAGTTTAAGATCTTGAGTCATCCATCTGATATTCCAGGTGGTGTAATGTTCTCGGTGGATCCTAATTGCTAGGTGTGCATGGTTGGTGGTCTCTTATTGGTCCATGAGGTCATGAATGGACATGCTGTCAGTGGGACCAAGTGTTTCAAGGTTTAGTGGGTTCTAATAGTGACAGAGCATCGACGGTCGGCATGTATTCTGATGGGTTTTTTTTGACACTTGCGAACTTAAGACAACCATTGATCTCTTTTAGTGTCAGAGGGTTGTCAGAGCAGGGTAAGATTCTTCATCTGATGGTTATCTTATGATCTGGCAGAATATTGAAGGTCTATGCGAAGATGAGACAAGCGTCGATCTTCTTGATGCGGGCCACTTAAGATTTCCTCAGTCTTTTGGTGGTCCTAATAAAAGGTTAGCGGCCTGATGAATGTTCAATACTTTTCGCTCATTCATGAAATGAAATGGAATTATTCTAAAAGGTTTGGTGATCTAGCGAACAAGCATTCATGTAATAGCTAAATAATTTGGCGAAGGCATAAAGTATTCCATGAATGGCTGATTCCCTTCAGTCACCAGTTAGTTAAATAAGGGACCGAGGTTAAATGTTTTCCTTTGGTCACCAGGTCACAGAGATAAGGATGGGTTAAGTTTTTCATTGCATGAATAAGAAATGGCTTGTCGCGTGTTCACTAGGAGTAAACCTGAGGTATCTAGTTGGGTTAAAGACATAATGACCATGGAAAGGAAAGATCTAACAGCCATGACTTAAAGTTGGCTCAGATTCAAATTTTGACCATTGATATGTTGCAGGCACCATGAATGTGACCGTTGAAATTCAAATTTGAATTTTTGAGGGTTTCTTAGTGACAAAAAGGACTGAAATTAAATGTTTTAGCGGGTGGATTTGATTTGTTTGGTTTTACCGATGGTTGCAGTGTGGTCCAGGTTGCCATGATCAATTGTCGTAACATGTTTTGTTGTACTATGAGGGATGGTTTTGTGCTATAGGTGGCCAGACAGACTGGCTTTTATGGAAAATTTCTTGGTTCTCTATCCTGATTTCATAGATTTTCATGATTGCAAATCTTTTTAGATCTGTTTCTCCGAGATTGTTTGATTTCTTGCCCCTGTAGTAACTTCTGATGTAAATTTTGATTGGTTGGGTAGTTGAAACCCTTACCCTAGTCACCCAAAGCTTGATGCATCCTCTTTGATGATTCCAAGGTGATTGGTGGTATAAGTAGTGAGATGTTTTATTTTGTAAGGGTTCCTTCTTTTGCAAATTTTGAGAGAATTGGTTCCAAGAAAGGTTTTGTCCTAGAGATTTTCTCCTTCTCTCTGCATATAGGGTGCTCTTTCTTCCTTTGTTGTTTCAGAGAATATAATACATATTGTAATTGATTTGTCTTATGTATGAGGACTCAATTTATTCTTACTGTTACCAAGCTATCTCCATTTGAATTCTGAATTCATTAATCATACATCAAGGGTGTTTGATTTTTTTGTTTGCATTTCTTATGTGTTTGCAAGTGGAGTTGTCTTCATAGAGATAACTAGTTTGGGATTAGTTTTCATGTATGTATGAGCTAAGGTGTCAAAGATATGTCATGCTTGTCTTCCAGTGGATGCTAGTTAATATATTATCTATTTATAGGTCTCTTCTAAGGGGAGGGTTAAAAACCTTTGGATGGGTGATAACATACTTGAATACATAGGTAGGTTGTTGAAGTGAGGTTTGGTCATGGTGTGTGATTGATGTTAGGCATCAACACATTGAATTTATTACTTTCTTGTTTCATAGCTGTCTATTGCAATAGGGTATTTAACTCTGTGGCCCTTTTAATAAGGCACTGGTCTATGAGGGACCTAGGGTATCTCAGTGGTCCTTTCAAACCCATCATTAAATCATTTACATTTAGTTCCACCCTTTCCCTTTCATGTTGTTAGGATAGGTCTCTGGTTTTCATACTCACTCTATGAAAGTAGGGCTATTGCATAAGAATTGGCTTCATTGGGGTATAGGTTACCTATAAGGGTTTGAAGACTATTCCACAATAATATATCTGCAGGCCTTTTATTCACCAAAAGGATGTCATGAGTGTGTAGGTAAGGCAATACCCACCTGACTGATGTGGAGCTCAAAGAAGAAGGAGGATGTTCTATATCCTCATCAATTGGACTATTTTCTTGTCAAGCTTGAGTGCCTACCCTGAGAATCAAGCCCATCTATTGATTCAAGTTTGGTCCTGCAAGAAAAAGCCCTCAACAAATTGGTGACTCCACTGGGGAGAACAATAATGAAAAAGGATATTTTTTAGAATCTCTGGTTGTGGTTACATTATAAAGTTAAAATCTTTTGTTGACCAGATTGATTACCCATCCGAGTCCCCAAAAAATTGGTGACTATGCTGGGGAAGTAGTAAAAGACAACAAGCTTTCCTTGCTTCGCTGGATCATCTGAGAGTCCAGTTAAATGATCACAAAGTCAGATATAAAAAACACATTTGTAAAATCTTCTCACAAAGTGTTGAGTGGCAGCTCTGATTTCTTTATTTGATCAGTGCATTCCCTGATAAATAGTCCAAGAGGCCTGGTGAAGTTCTTGGTTGATTGGAAGAAGATACAAAAGGTGAAGTATTTTTCTTCTTCAAGGAGGTGGCGACTCTACATTGCAAAGAACTTGATGGAGTTTCAAGATGAGCTCTAGATCTGTCCTACCTTCCAGTCAACAAAGTTCTTCTGCTGCAGAACTTCCAGGTATCATACTTTCATGTTTGGAAATGTTTCCTTATTAAGTGATCAAGAACTAAGAAAAAGATAAGGTGTGAGTAGAGGTTTGCATACTTCAAGTTTTCAGTTGCATCTCTGCAAAATTGTATGAAAGTATTGCATTAAGTTTGATGGGTAAGCTTGGTGAGGAGCTTTCTTTCCTTGAGCAAGGCATCCTTAGGGATTGCATGTCATTGATGAGATTGAAAATAGGATGTAGAAGGGATCTATCCATATCTCTTTTCTATGATAGATTTCGGGATGTATATAATGGGCTTCTTGATGATGTTGAGTTTTTAGAATCTGAGTTCATTGGTTTATTCTTGGATCTTTGTTTTCATGAGTCAACCAGTTGGTCAAATGCATTGTGGGAAGAGTATTATATATGTGTCAGAGATTGGATACTTAGTGATGATAGCCTTGGGCCTGATGATGCACTTGGGGTTATGTCCTTAAAATTTGAGAACTGGTAGTTAATGGGGGACAGGAAGTTGAGGGCATTGGCTTCTCTTTATGTTGATCATGAGGAAACCAGTAGTTTTGATGTTGCTTCTCATTATGCGGAAAGTGTTGACTATGAGGCTGATTTTGAGGTTAGTGCATATGAGGATGCTGAAGATGGATCTGAGGTTGATAATATTTCCATTTTGTCTGTAGATTTTTCTTCTTTCCAATATGAAGATTCTTGCTTCTTGTCCCAATTTGATGATATTTTGTGTGAAGGGCAGAGTATTGAGTATGATGTAGATGATGATTCCTATAGTTATTGTTTCACACAAGATGATCTAAGGCTAGAAATGTGTATCCTTGTTCCTAATAGGGATAATATTTGTAGCATTAAGGGTGAGGCTGAGCAAGATGATATCAAGGCCCAAAGTCCATTAAGCAGTGAAAAGATTTTAGCACTTTTAGCTGAAGAATTGTAGAGGTATGTCCTTGTCTTGGATTTTGATTTACAGCTCCCCTATGATTTATCCTTTGACACTGATAATGAGGCCAGTGTTCAAAGTGACCCTGAGGACCCATGTATATTACAGTTTCACTCATGTAGTGACTCTGAAAGAGAAGAGGTAGAAGGACATGACAGTGTATTTTCCTGTCATAGAAGTTGCAATGATGAACAAGTTTCTTGTTCATATGCTTTTCCTTCTTTTGATAAATATGATACTAATGGTGACAGTGTTGAGGACTTTGTCTTCAATGATTGGGATAGAAATTCTTTTGATAAAAATGATGATGCAGATCAAGTGTCCTACTATCACCAAATTTATGAAGAAGACCTTCACTTGGTTCATGGTTTAGTTCACAAAGATATCATGGAGGAACCAAGTTGCTCAGTGGCTGAGGCAAAGTATGAAGGAAAATTTGGGGATCCATGTCCTTTTTAGCTAGGTAATCCTATGGTAATGCATGATAATCAATATGTCACATTTTCTGATGTACTAGATCAATTTTCTATTTCCAGTTATCAAGGAGAAGTAGATGATGTTCCCTACTTCTTAGAATATGAATATGAGTGTGATAGTTATGACTGGAAGAACATGGGTAGTGATCAGTACAATTTTATTCTTCAGCCCATGGTTATTCATGTATGTTGGCCACAAGGTGATTGGGATAATTTTAGGTGGTTGGTCACATATGTAGATGAAAATCAGATTTTTGATTCAGGAGGGTCACTAGTTTTCTCTTGGTGGCCTAGGGCCACTAAGTAAGGTTGTAATTTTTGTAAATCTCTATAAATATTTTTGTTTCCTATTGTGTGTTTCCCTTCTTGTTTCTCTGGTTTGGTTTCCATTTTTTATGGTCCCTATGTTTTGTCTTGTGGGTTGTCTGCTCTCCCAGAAATCTTGAATTCTTGCATGGGCACAAGTTACCCATCATCCCCAGATAGAGCCACTATTAGCACTCTAAAAAATTTTCATGGCTCCTGGTCTTTTCCCCTGGTCCCTGCAGTGTTTTTCCTGGTCTCTGGCCTAGAAACCCTTGCAAATATTCAAAAAACTAGTTGTTACTTTGAAAATCCCTGGCCCTGTTCTAATTTGGTGTTACCTTTTCTACGTCACTTAAAAGTCCTAATTGGCATGTGCTTTAATATTTTATCACCTTGGGGGGTCAGCTATTAATTTTTCCTAAGTTTTTACCCCTGACCACCTTTATTTTTTCCTATAGTCCTCAGCACTTAATATTTCCCTAAGCCTAAGTCCTGCAATTTAATATTTCCTATGTTCTAGCTTAATATTTCTTGGACCTAGCTCTGACACCATCTTGATTCAATGATTGTCACGAAAGCACAAGAGTTTTGTCAGAGGCTTGCACTTTTGTGATGACTGTTGATTCTCTTTCATGACGTTGCCTTTCTCTGCAGATGGGTCCACTACCAAGTAAGCACACATGGCAGCTTTTTATTGGTCAAGGGTAGTGAGTTGGATATAACATGTCAGGTGGGCCTAGTATCTCAATCGGCTAAGATTCCAGATCAACGGTTGGCATGTAAGCGCATAGAATCTTTTGAGAGTTTAAGATCTTGCGCTGTCTATCTGATCTTCCAGGCAGTGTAATGTTCTCGGTGGGTCCTAATTGCTAGGTGTGCATGGTTGGTGGTCTCTTATTGGTCCATGAGGTCATGAATAGACATGTTGTTAGTGGGACTAGGTTTTTTGAGGTTTAGTGGGTTCTGACAGTAACAGAGCATCGACGGTCAGTGTGTATTCTGATGGGTTTTTTCTGACACTTGTGAACTTAAGATAGTCGTTGATCTCTTTCAGTGTCAAAGAGTTGTCAGAGCATGGTAAGATTCTTCATTCGATAGTTGTCTTATGATCTAGAAGAATCTTGAAGGTCTATGTGAAGATGAGACAATCGTCGATCTTCTTGATGCAGGCCCAGTTAAGATTTCCTCAGTCTTTTGGCAGTCCTGATAAAAGGTTAGGAGCCCGATGAATGTTCAATGATTTTTGCTCATTCATGAAATGAAATGGCAGTATTCTAAAAGGTCTGGTGATCTAGTGAGCAAGCATTCACGTAATAGCTAAATAATTTGGCGAAGGCATAAAGTATTCTGCGAATGGCCGATTCCCTTCAGTCGCCAGTTTGCTAAATAAGGGACCGAGGTTAAATGTTTTCCTTTGGTCACCAGGCAGTGGAGTTAAGGATGGGTTAAGTTTTTCATTGTGTGAATAAGAAATGCCTTGTCATATGTTCGCTAGGAGTAAACCTGAGGTATCTAGTTGGGTTAAAGACGTAATGACTGCGAAAAGGCAAGATCTAATGACCAGGACTTAAAGTTGGCTCAGATTCAAATTTTGACCATTGATATGTTGTAGGTGCCATGAATGTGACCATTGAAATTCAAATTTGAATTTTTGAGCATTTCTCAGCAACAAAAAGGATTGAAATTAAATTTTTTAGCAACTAGATTTGATTTGTTTGGTTTTGCCGATGGTTGCAGTGTGGTCCAGGTTGCCATGATCAATTGATGTAGGATGTTTTGTTGTACTATGAGGGATGGTTTTGTGCTGTAGGTGGCTAGACAGACTAGTTTTTATGGCAAATTTCTTGGTTCTCTGTCTTGATTTCATAGATTTTCATGATTGCAGATCTTTTTGGATCTGTTTCTCCAAGATTGCTTGATTTCCTGCCCCTGCAGTAACTTCTGATGTAAATTTTGATTGGTTGGGTAGTTGAAACCCTTTCCCTAGTCACCCAAAGCTTTATGCATCCTCTTTGAGGATTCCAAGGTGATTGGTGGTATAAGTAGTGAGATGTTTTATTTTGTAAGGGTTCCTTCTTTTGCAAATTTTGAGAGAATTGGTTCCAAGAAAGGTTTTGTCTTGCAAATTTTCTCCTTCTCTCTGCATATAGGGTGCTCTTTCTTCCTTTGTTGTTTTAGAGAATATAATACATATTGTAATTGATTTGTCTTATGTATGAGGACTCAATTTATTCTTACTGTTACCAAGCTATCTCCATTTGAATTCTGAATTCATTAATCATACATCAAGGGTGTTTGATTTCTTTGTTTGCATTTCTTATGTGTTTGCAAGTGGAGTTGTCTTCATAGAGATAACTAGTTTGGGATTAGTTTTCATGTATGTATGAGCTGAGGTGTCAAAGATATGTCATGTTTGTCTTCCAGTGGATGCTGGTTAATGTATTATCTGTTTATAGGTCTCTTCTAAGGGGAGGGTTAAAAACCTTTGGATGGGTGATAACATACTTGAATACACATGTGGGTTGTTGAAGTGAGGTTTGGTCATGGTGTGTGATTGTTGTTAGGCATCAACACATTGAATTTATTGCTTTCTTGTTTCATAGATGTCTATTGCAATAGGGTATTTGACTCTGTGGCCCTTTGGATAAGACACTAGTCTATGATGGACTTAGGGTATCTCAAGGGTCCTTTCAAACCCATCATTAAATCATTTACATTTAGTTCCACCCTTTCCCTTTCATGTTGTTAGGATAGGTCTCTGGTTTTCATACTCACTCTATGCAAGTAGGGCTATTGCATAAGAATTGGCCTCATTGGGGTATAGGATACCTATAAGGGTTTGAAGACTATTCACAATAATATATCTATAGGCTTTTTATTCACCAAAAGGATGTCATGAGTGTGCAGATAAGGCAATACCTGCCTGAGTGATGTGTAGCTCAAAGAAGAAGGAGGATGTTCTCTATCCTCATCAATTGGACTATTTTCTTATCAAGCTTGGGTGCCTACCCTGAGAATCAAGCCCATCTATTGATTCAAGTTTGGTCCTACAAGAAAAAGCCCCTAATAGATACCAACACTTGTATTGTTAAAGTTGTTGAGGTAATTACTATTTGGTTGCAACTGATGGGCTATGACATTGACATTGATATAGCATCATAACAAATTAAATCCCTACTAGCTAAACTTGTGGATAGGAGAGGAAAATGATATGGAACATATGAGGAAGTCAATGAGAAGATAAGACTAGGTATCTTGATACCTAAGGATCAAAGGAAAACAAACTGAATGATTACTGATATATCTGAAAACATTGGAGTTATTGTTAAAGAAGATGAAGCGAAACCATTTGAAGATAAGGGAAAGAAACCACAAGTAGAAAAGTAATCATCGAGCCCCATAGGAAAAAGATGAATAAAAAGGTCTACAACTATACCAAGGGAGTAGAGGAAACTTGAACTTGAGAAAACCAAACACATATGTAAGAGAAAAGAAAACATCTACTAGACCAAGAAGAAAACTAAGATTGAAAGAGGATAGTGAAACTGGATCTGAAGAGCTGAGTCAATTTAAAGTTGTGAAGAACTAACCCCTAGCACCAAAATGTTTAGATGAATTTATTGAGAATATTAAGAAGTACGGAGGGTTTGGAGGAATGAACTATGCTAAGTATGATATGCACATTCATGAAGAAAAGTTAAAGATAGATGATGCCTTTTTTTCACATTGCACACATTCAGAAGAATACCTATTCAAGTTTCAAACATACTACCTAATAATCTCTATAAGAAAATTGATGCAAGATGGAAGTATGCATTGACATCCAATAAATAGATGAGGGAAAGATCTCTAGTACTAACTTTACCTTGAAGTTGATGTTACCTAAGATTAAGGAAGCAATGCAAAAATACTCTGGAAAATTTATCGTCAAGGGAAGATCTGTAAGGATCATGGTCGGAGAGCTAGAAGAAGTAGAAAAAGAAATTGATGCAAAATGGAGAGAAATATATTTTCAAAACCAATCAATTGAGACCGAGGAACATTAAGATAAAGACCCATTCCAATAAATAGGACAAGATTAAGATGTCAAGGAGACCAAGAATAAGGACACAAAATATATGGAAATTAATGATACTACTACAACAAAGTTGATGGATGAAAATCTAGTTTTACAACTACATGATTATTCTAAGATTCGTGAAGTTATTTATAAAGTTGTTAAAGAAATCCCTATAGATGCAGAGGAAAAGACTACCCAACATTAGAAGGAGACAAAACAAAAAGAGACTGAGGAACTTAAGGAAATAAAGACAAACAAAAAATAGAATACTGAGAAAGTTACCTACATTGAGACTACAAGACATAATCAACAACAAAAGAAAGAAAATGAGAAGTAAAAGGAGAAAGAAAAATATAAGAAAGAGGAAAAACAAGAAGAAAGAAAAGAGGAGAAACAAGAAAAAGAGAAGGAAAAAAAAGGAATAAAAGAGGAGAAACAAGAAGAAAAAAAAAAAAGAAAGAGAAGAAATGAGAAGAGAAGAAAGAACATTAGACACTATAGCTGAGACTACATCTGATGCAATGAAGGCATCACGTTCCACAAAATTTTCTACTAGTGAAAGCATTCTAGTTGAGAAGTATAAGAAAAGAAAAACAAAATATGAGAAAATTAAAGTTGACTTGAGCCAATTGATAATAGTACCTAAGGTAGACATCTCTTTACTTAGACCAACTGAATTATATGAATATGGAGATCTGCTAAAGATTAAAGTAGCCCAAGATAAAATGATGGAAAAGAAATGAAAGGTAGATGTATTAGAAAGTTTAAAGAACATACAGTAGGAAATTTTTCTTGATGCACATGTCAATTAAAAGGGTAGCCTACTTAGTCAACTGGAGGAGATGGTCAAGAAATTCAAAGAAACAGGTATAGAAACCATGAAGTACTTGATGAAACTACATGAGAATAAAATGCATCATATTATAATTGAAGATATATTGAAGAATGTTACATTAGACTAGGTATCACTTTCTAAGTTGACTATAGATCTAGAAAATAAATTGCATGATATTCTTTCATTGTTTCATAAAATTTGTTTAATATCAAATTTCACCAAGGCGATTAGAAAGAAAGATGATTTTGTACAGAAAGAGTTGACCAAGCAACTAATGAATGTTATAACCAAGCCTGGATCACTTCAAATTTACTACTCATGGTGGAAAAATCTAACGGGAATGTAGCATGAACTTAGAAGAGAAGAGGGCAAGATAAGAATGGAACTTATTTAGCTGCAAGAAATTTTGTTTCCCTTAGTACAATCATTGCAAAAACATGTACACAAGGCCAAGGAAATGCTCAATACCCTTGATATCAGAGAAATAGATAGCATGATTGGATTAGCAATAGATATTGGTGAACAAATTGTTATAATTCAAAAACTGAGAGAAACCTAGCAGACATCACTAGATGATGCAAAGAAGAGGTATCAACACATTTTTGAAAAGATATCCACTTGATAAAAGTAATTAATTTTGTTTTTGGCATATTTCTCAAAAGAGTTATTTTGTTGTCATTAGTTTTGTAAATTTCATATTTGATAGTGAAATTCAGTCGATGAAAGGAGTCATAGGACTCAATTGGTGAAGAAAACAAATAAGTGGTGAAGGAAAACAAGAGACAATTTCACTAAAGGAAAAGACAGTCATATCGGTAAAGTCAAATGATGGACATGCACCAAGAAGAGAAAGATAAGAACCAAATAATGGATGGTAGTTACTAGGCCAAGAGCACATTTTACAGAGCAAGAACAAAAATGTGTTAACGAGTAACATAGGTAAACATAACACATCATGGAAAATACATTGAATTTGGACACTGAGAAAAAGATGTTTCACTGAATTCAAGGAGATCATTTGTAAAATATAGGAAATATAAAAATATGATTGCACATGATTACAAGGTAGATCCACCAATGGAAAATGAAAGGAATATATACATTGAAAATGAAATTGAAGATACCACCTCTTTAGGGAGAATAATCTAGAATTTTTCCACCTCTTCTAAGTCAACTATATAAAGAATAGATTGTGAAGATCAAACAATGATGCAAAATATATGTGATGGTGATGAAATGATGATAAGAGATCATAGTGAAGCTATTAAAGTGATTGAGTATAGTGAAGTTAGAGAAGAACTGAGAAGGTGAATCATATTTTAGGCTATCGAGTACTGAAGCCTAATTTTGAATGAAAATATGTAAAGTTCATAATGAGGTAAATATGGTATTGAGTACAATGAGTCTAAAGAATATTCATTGATGCTTTATTATAGATAAATTTTTTATTGATTTATATTGTATTTAGAATTGTAAAATCCCACCATTGGGTAGGCCCTAATAGGTCTTATTTTGTCAAGCCCTTAACAGGGTACATGTCTTAGAGTAGAGATTGTGAAATCCTTTAGCAAAGTAGACTGTAAAAGTCTTTTTCTACTAACAGGGTAACCTATCAAAAGTAGCTAAATATTGTAGCTCTAACTAAGCACTCTTTTTGTTGCAGTAGTGAAGGATTGTGGGTACCATCCCCACCAAAGTTTTTCCCTCTGACTAAGGGTTTCTATGAGACCAAAAATCATTGAGTTAAGAATTATATTTTCATGTTTTGATTTCTTTATTGTATGGTGTTACATGCAAAGTTTACAATTCGGTAAATTATCAAAATATATGATAGAAATAAAAATGAAGCTAACAAAAGGTTGATAAAAAATTTGAAGTACTGATTCACCCCTCCCCTCTCAGCACTTAACTTTCCATTATAAATCCAACACTATTTTTTGGTTTTTTATTTCTGGGTCTTTTGGTGGTAGATTTTTAGTTTAGTTAGCTAGTCGAGTTCACATCTTGTGAATTCCTTGTTAGGGTAATAAAGTGTTTACTTATTAATTGAATCATATTGATTTAATTATTAAGTCACTTATTACCTCTTTCAACTTAAACTAAACTTTAGGCATATAATAATTAATTTCTTTATTAATTATTATTATGCAACCTAGGGTTTTACCTTTTTAGGTTTTTTTATTTCCTTTTATAAGGATTGATCTCATAACACTTTGTAACCTTTTCTAAGAATTCATTATTTTGATTTTAAACTTTTGTTTTTGCACATCAAGGATTTCTCATCTCTTGTGGATCCATACATTCAAGTCTCCATAGTTGTTTTCTTCTCTCTCTTTCTTTGACAGGTATTTGCATGTAGGTGTTCTTGGAAGTTGTGGGTTGTTTTTCATCAACTCCTATATGGTATCAGAGCTTCACATCTACTTGGCCCTATCCTCTTCCTGAGAGATTCGGTCATGTTCGTCAGATTATATTTTTAGATGGTTTCCTATTAGATCTAGGGGGGCCTATTTTTTTGGTCATCTTGGCTTCAAATGGACCTCATGATTGCATTCATAGTGTCCAAGAACCCCAAGATCCATATAAAATTTGTCCAATTTGGACAAACTTGGAATCTGTGGCAAAAAAAAATTACAATCGGCCCCGACATAGATTCCAAGGTCATCAGTAACTTTTAGAGCATTTCTGGGAAAAATAGACCTCATTATGCATCTGGAGCATCCAAGAAACCCAAAATCCATATAAAACTTATTGATTTTGGACAAGTTGGCTTCTAAGGCAATTTTTTTTCATACCAAGACATATGACCTAGCACACATTCCAAGGCAAGTACAAATCTTTTTTTAAAAAATTTAAAAAAAATTTCTACAGGTGCCATTGGGTGGCCACCTGACACCACCGTGCAGCCACCTAGGCGCCACCATAGGCAGATCTGCCAGGGGGAATTGCTAATGGCCCCACCAACAGGAATCGCCAGCAGTAATTGCTAGCATGACCGTGGGGTTTGACTTTCATTGGTTAGACAAGCATGCAGATTTTTTGCCCATAACTCAGGCATTTGGGATTGTAATCAGGCATGCAATATACCTTCAGAAAGTTGGTTCCGAGTCCGATCCAAATTTTTTGGTATGGTTTTGGGATTTTTCCATTTTGATGTTATTTTTTGCTATCAAAGTCAGATGTTTTCTATGCTCTCGGTGTTTCAGACCTCCTACATTCCGGGATCCTTTTCTCTTGCATCTGAACTCCATTTTTAGCAAACAAGATATTGTTGGAAAGCTCTTTCTAAGCATTTATTAGATCTAATGGTTTCATGTGTGATTTTCTCCTTTTGTTGATGTCACCCATCCTCAGATCCTTCCAGACACCTTCTTTGGGCCCTCCAGCATATCTATTGGTTGTTTTCTCATTTCTTGAGCATATGGTGTCAAAATTTGGCAAACGAGATATTGTCAAAAATCTGATTCTGAGATCTTTCCAAATCTGTAGGTTTTATTTTCTATCTTTTATTTTTTGATGGTTTTTTTCATTGTCAAATCTAGATGTTTAGTTCTGCACTTCGAGAGCTCTATGTTGCGCATCCAGACTCCATTTTCAGAAAATGATATATCATTGGAAAGCTTGTTCAGAGAGATTTAGAGTATTGTGAGTTATTTTTCTAGATTCTACTCTAGGTTCATTTTATTCAGATTCTTTCTTTTTTGTAGTCTAGTGGATATCTTAGATGTTACAGGTCCTGGGATCTCTTCCCTTTGAGGGATGGCTCATCTTAGGTTGTTCTTTTGTTTTAGAATCCTTTTCTCTTCTTTAAGTAGTGTATACTTCATTTTTTTAGCATTCTTTTATGCACATGCACTGAGATAAAGTGTCATTCTATTGTATGTATGGGATCTTGCACATGTTCATGCATTATGGAATCACACTTTATTATAAAGTGTCAGAGGGGTTTGATGTTTTCCTTTGTTAGCCATCTACTTTTGTCATGTGAGTATTCCTCCAATGACATTAGGCTCAAGTATCTCTATATGTATTTGTACTCTCTCTGCACATTCGATGTTTCAGATTCTTCTCCATCATGCAGTTCATATTGGACAATCTTTTCAGTGTACCTATCATTACTCCCTTGTCATCAGTATGGGGGGGTTTCTATTCTTGGTTATATTGCTTCCTTTTTTCAATAGTGTGAGCTATGTATTCATTATTTAATTCTATGTACTAGGAAGATGCAGTGGATGGGTACCTATGCATTCTGGTGAGATGAATCATTTACCATATGGACACTCTTTTCTTTCCTATTTTTTGGACGCACTCTTCCAGCTTTGATTGATCAGCTCTTCATACTTTTGGTGTTTATGCAATCTGTATCTTCGAGTTCAGGTGTTTTCCTTTGTTTGCCTCCTTATTCGATTAGTGTTATTTGAGGGCACACACGTAGATTACAATCTTCTCTACCTAGTCATATTTCTATGAAGGATCTTCAGATCATTAGTTTCTTCTTGACAGAGTTTTCAGTTTCATGTTTCAGTGATGTTGTACAAAATCATCCTTGTTCCTATTTTTTGGAACATTTCTAGTTTTGGAGGCTTCTTTAGTCCTTCAGACTACTCTTGGTCTCTTTTTGGAATAGAGTTTTTCCCATGTGGTTTTCGCTATTTATCCACTTTATAGAGACTCTCTTTTGTACTTGGGTACTTGATCAGGCATTCTTTTGTTGGGACCCATTTTCTTTCAGTAGTTCTTTCTAAGTTTTTAGCTTCTCCCAAAGTTTATCTTAAGGGGGGTGTTAGAGTAATAAAATATTTTCTTATTAATTGAATCATATTGATTTAATTATTAAGTCACTTATTACCTCTTTCATCTTAAGATAAACTTTAGGCATATAATAGTTAATTTCTTTATTAATTATCATTATGCAACCTAGGGTTTTACCATTTTAGGTTTTCTAATCTCCTCTTATAAGGATTGATCTCATAACACTTTGTAACCTTTTCTGACAATTCATTATTTTGATTTGCAACTTTTGTTTTTTCACATCAAGGATTTCTCCTCTCTCGTGGATGCATACATTCAGGTGTCCATAGCTATTTGCTTCTCTCTCAACCTATGACAAGTGTTTACATGCAGGTGTTCTTGGGAGCTATGGGCTATTTTTCATCAACTCCAATATTCCTTTGTTTCTATCTATAAGACTTGATATTACATTTTGTTAGGTTTAGAACCTACCCCACTTGAATTAATCAGAACTAGGCTCTAGACTAGGATAATACAAATAAATTAGAGAGTAGTAGTGGCTTTGGATAGTAGTGTGTAAAATATGTTCTTGTTCAATTAAAATTTAAGTGCCATTATATATTTTTAAGGTTTTCTTTTCATTTTTATTTAATATGTGATTAAAAAATCTCAATTCATATTTAGATGTATAACTAGAGATTTTTTACTCATAAATGAAAAATTAATTAGAACATGTTTGAAAATGCTAAAATGTAGGTGATTTAAAATTTTATAGGATATTGAATTATACCAATGATCAAGTATAGGAGACAACATCACTGGTGCAATCTAGTCCAGATGAAGTAATTTTCTACTATATAGTTTGGACATATTCACAAAATAGTGAGGTGGGAAACAAGACTGTTGAATAAGATCTTAGGTTAATTGATGTATGAAAGGAGCTAAAACTCTACTAGAATTATATATTAAATTCATTCATATACAATGGCATACAACGAGTGAATAGAAATTTAAGTGTGATATTTTAACCCCATTATTTTCCTCCAATTAAATATCTATATATTTCAATGTGAACATGAAGCTCAAAGAACAAATAAATAAAATAATAATGATATAATTGATATGAAGCTTCAAATTTGTATGGATATAATATGAAAGTTCTTCCATTATGTAAAAATATTTTATAAAATAAACAAGTTAGAAATAATATACTTCCCCTTAAATTATACATACTACGAGAGAATATAAGAAAAACAAGTAAAGTTGTATAAAACTAAAATTATGACTAAAGTTAACTCTAATTATTAAGTGTGATATGGTAATGGAAACCCAATTAAATATAGTGTACTTATTTAGATGCCTTCATAGATATATGTCAACAATAAGAATAAAGGATGTGAAATACCCATAATTGTTAACATGATGGCTGATTTATCTCAATGACACAATATGTAGACATAATACTAGAGTAATTGATCAAAATAACTTGACCTAAAAGCAATAAAATAAAACTAAAGAGGAATACTATAAAAATATTTTCTATTATAGCTATTCTACTAGCATTCATATTGAGGCAGATTCAACAACAGGTATTATTTTTGGGTATCCTATAGAGGTGGAATATAATGTAGACTATGCTTCTATTAAATCTATATAGATTACTTAAAAAGTATAGTATGAAAGGATCTTGACTCATCAACAATGGCTCCTAGTTGGTAGTTTATTTTACTATCCAATGTCATATATAGGTGGTCTTTTAGCGAATAATATTATTTGTTAGGATTTGGTAACACTAAGAGGGGGGTAAATCTGTGTTACAGTACTCTTCTTGATTCTTTAACTTATTTATCTTCTTCAAGAAACATAGAAAGATATAGCATAAAAAAATAACCATGCAACATAACCAAACATAGAGGAACTCCTATCACTATTTTTTTTTTTGAGGAAACCCCGTTAAGGGAAAAAACCCAGCAGGGATGGTACCCACAAATATATGCACTATGAGTATAATAACCCTATTAGGAATTTTGACTATTTTAGGAGCCAAGTATTACAATATACAAGTCCTTGTTAAAGGAAAAAACCTATTAGGAGCCTTTTACAATGGGATCCTTATTAAGGAATCAACCCCATTAGGAGTCCAACCTTGTTAGAGTAAAACAAACCATGTTAGGGGTGTACAATAGGTGCAACAACACTTACAATAAATATATTGTCTTGAATAAAAAGAGTCAACAAATTATTCCTTCAAAAACTCCTCTTGTTCTCCTTCCTCTTGATTTCTTCTCTTCCTTTTAGATGCATCCACAATTAGCATCTAACATCCATTCATATCTTTCATTAACAAACTTTTACAAAAGTGTCTATATACTTATACCTTGTTAGAAGTATATTTACAAAATCTAGTCAACATTACTTTAGCTAAACATCATATTATTTAATGCACAATTATACACTTCATTAACATCCTTATTCGACCTTAGATCCAAGATAGCATCCAAAAATAACATTTCAATTTATAACAAAGTCAGCATCAATGATCGCTAACATGTTATGCTATGTTTACTTTCTTTGCATCCAATCATCTGATCATATATCTTTGATCCCTCAATATTAACATGTGTGACCTTACACATGTGTTCACTAGACTCTTGTTAACATGCCACTAACATCACATAACTTTATAAGGATCCGATGAAGTTTGCTGGGATTTTTTATCACACTGAGTCATAGGAATAGTCTATGGACTTAGGAATTTTCCATCATCAACTTCATTCAAACATATTCATGATATCCAGTCTATGTGATCATAAAACTTATGAGTGCTACCATAAATGAAAACATTCCATATATGTGCATGTGCCTACATGTGCGTATGTTTGCATGTGATGATTGTTATACATTGAGTTTGTGCCTTTGTTTCAAGCTCTCTTGGTCTTGATAACTCAGTATAACATGGGAATCATCTCAAGGTTGTGGGACCTTTGCTAACTGATATGAAACCTCCAGGTTCTAGGCTGGTTCCTCTTGGATTATCACCTTAGTTCACTCTTAAATAGGAAATTAAATCTTTTGAGGGGAAATGGTTAGAAGGAGTGCATGAAAGGGAAATGACTAAAAGCAAACTACCTACTAGGTGATGCACCGAAATGAAATGAATACAATACACTAGCCAAATAAATATGAAGGCTCCCAAATCTAATAGAACACAATCTCTCTAAACAGGCTTGCATAAGTATTTCATAGGAGGGCCTAGACATAAGACACAACCTATGACCTATGAGAAAATGTTCTCTTCAGCAAAAGGGCACAGGAATGAGACAGAATGATAGGGGGCTGAATAATACCCACAAACTCACTCAAATCAGATCATACACAGTAGTACACATATAGGCTAAAAGAAAGAAGGGCTCTGGAACTCTGAGATTTCTCTAACAAAGCCAACATATCATATTCAAATAAGAGAAATGTAGACAAGTGAAGGACCATGGGGTAGAACAAATGCCATAAATAGCCTCTATTGAACCTGCAACTTTAATGAAAGGTTACAGACTGTAAAAGTTAGAGGGCATAAAGAATGCCATAGATAACTCCTAGAAAGAGAAAAAATCTTTTTACAAAATGCAAACTCTGAGCTCAAAAGCTCTCAAAAAACAATATATACATCCCTCACTGCACGTAGGTAGGAGTCCAAAATTAACCAGGATTACAGATTTACAATTTAATAATAAACCCTAGGGTAAACAAGACTGATCATAAATGTATATCTATAAAACATGGCTGATCAGCCCTCAGGTTTGCATGCCCATCCCTATACTAAAATCATCCTGCAAACACAACAACTTGGATTCAATAACCTTCCTGCAGCAAGCCCACTAAGCCATAAAGACTCCAAATTTGATCTTCGCAAGAATGAATCTGAAAGTACAGATGGTGCCAACTCTTTAATGTTTCATCAGCATAAGAACACTACACTGTACCCTACAAAATCCATGGCACCATCAACCAAATCATCCATCATCATGCTCGCAACCAGAAAATGTCCTCAGAAATCAATTTCGAGCTACCTCACCACTCACAAACATCTCACTAGAAGAAAGCCCATGAAAAATAGTCACACTACCTTTGAAACAATGTCAGTCGCATGATTGCATGAGCTCAAAAAGCCTCATGTGATCATGTGACAAGCCCTTAGAACCTATCTCTACTTTACACACGTAAATTGGATCCAACACTAGTAAAACTCAGGCTACACTATTTCAAAATAATTGTTGGTCACATGATTGCATGCAGTTAGATAAAATCACATGCAATCATGTGACAAGCCTTCTTTGGATCTGCCTCCACTGCCACATAAGACATCTAGGCCAGCAAGAATTCCAATTGCACCAGTATGGATGAACAAGAAACCTACACATCAATTGGACCCACAACAACACCGCCCGAAAGCATCAGGAGGATCCAACGGTGGTCGCATGATTTCATGGGATCAGAAGATCCCATGTGAACATGCGACCACCATAGATTTTGAATCTATGGGACCCATGTTATACTCCTAGCCCACCACAAAATAGACACGTCACCTCCAGAGGACCCACTAGTAGCTCCTCGTCGCACTTGCACCATTACAAATACTCCGAACCCACGAGCTACTGAGATCACATCTGGCGGTTGTCGCATGATCTCATGGAATCAGAAGATTCCATGAGATTATGAAACAACTATTAGATGTTCACCGCACTATCACCACAAGCTTCAGGCCCACCAGCAAATGTTTGTCACTAGCCGACCAATGAAACACAAACACATCATGAAACTACAGGCTCTTATCAGTGCAGTTAACGGCTAGTCGCATGTTTGCATAGCCTAAAAAGGGACTATTCAATCATGTGATAAACCACTAGCATTCTTCAACAGGACTATCAATGGTTAGTCTTATGGTTGCATAAGGGAAAAAGGACTTATGTGATCATGTGACAACCCACATAACACCTTGCCAAAAACCAACTAGGCCCCACTTGTCAGAGTTGCGCACTTATGAAATGAATGCCGCTAGAGGAAGAAGTGCAAAACATGAGGGGTCAAAAACACAGAGGGTTTCCGGAGTGAAGGTCAAAAACACACTAGGCTTTCAGGGTGAAGGTCGAAAAAATAGAGGGTTTTCGACACTGAACAACTTTTCTGAACCTTGCAACAGTATTTCCTACAAGCTTTCAAACTTGAATATCTCTGAGGGTTTTGTGAATTAAGTGATGCGATCTGAACTGGGGCTTGACAATACATCAAAGAACATGGGGTCAAGATCGTAAATCATAAAACTTAGTGGATCTATTTTTCAAGTGAAAACAAGCCGTAGCAGGGCGGGATAAAAATAGAGGCCTGGAAACTTGGCCAAATTTGTAGAATAGCAAATTTTGGGCAACACTGACCACTTGCCAATATTATTATTTTTCCTATAGAAGAGGATTGAGTAATACAGTATGTAAATAATTCAACTATTAGAAGGTGTTTCTTGGATGTAAGTAGTATTTTAGTCATAGGTGAGTGTGTCAAACTTTATCAGCCCAATTTCTCTATATCTCTTCTTGTCTATATGGTGTGGTTAGTGTATTTCTCCATCTTATATTTATGTCTCCTTTATCTTCTCTTGATATAGCCTCATCTAGTTTCTCTACAAGTAGTAGGTATTATTGCATCTATTTCATCTAGAAGCTATATTTATTCATTAAATATGTTGGACTTTTAGATGTCATATTCCTTGGTTGTGCTCATTACAGTCCAACTTTTTTTCCTAATAATTTAGGGTTCTTTTTAAAACTTAGTGGGTGTTGAAATGTAGCCTCTATTGTTTTTGGAGCACACAAGAAAACAACCTACAAATGAAATACACTTCACAACAAAAGAGAAGAACCAAAAATAATGTTTATTTCTCTTAATGTGAATAAATGTATTGAGATAATTAGAAGAAATAAAATTTCAATAAGCCTTGTTTATATAGGAAAGATGTGAGGAGATAGAGACATACTAGCATGTAAGTACCAACTACAACTATTAAATGATCTATGTAAAATAATAAATGACTAAATAAATATTGAAGTGTGTGTTTCATATATCTTTAAGAATGCCACCTATGATAACTAACTTGATCATATAGGAAATACTGAATGAGAATTTATAAATATAACTTTATGATAACTAGTTCTTATGCCATATAAAATCCTAAATAAAAGTAACATGTCAACCTATGCTAACTAAGCCTAAGAAAGATTAACATGTCAACTTATTCTTACCAACTGGACCTAATTAATTTTAACATGTTAATGTTGTTTATATTAACATTTTTTGGATTAGGACCCTTGTTTCTTGGATTTTTATTTCATTTTTTCTTCTAGTTAGTCACTCTCCTTGCGAGACTCATTTCTTTCATGGTCTACTATCTTTTTTTCTTAACATTTTTTCTTATCTTATGTTAGCACTCAAAAAATATTTTTATGGCTCCTGGACTTTTCTTCTGGTCCCTGCAGTCATTTTTACGTCTCTAGCCTTGAAACCCTTGCAAAAATTCAAAAACTAGCCGTTGCATAAAAACCCTTTATATTGTCATGGCCCTGTTCTATTTTAATGTTACCTTTATTGAGTCACTTAAAATATCAATACCCATGTGCTTAAATGTTTTACCACTTTGCATGTTGATCAGTTATGTTTTTTAACATCGAGACCCTTTCTAATATTTCCCTAAGTTCCTAAGTCTCAAGGTGTTTTATTTTCCTACGTCTCCAGCGGCAAATTTTTTTTCCTATGTTTCACCCTTGCGGAAAATATGTGGTTGTCATTAATTCACAAGATTTTTTGGTATCAAAGGTCTCTGACATGCGAATTCGTGACCGTGTGCCATTTTTCCTAGTGGGCCCTGTCTTCCTTCCCTGTTGACTTGTTAACAAGTGGGCAGAATCAACGATCATCGCTATACCGTTGATGGAAGCTACACAAGATTTAAAATAACACTTCAATGACAACTATCCGATGTGATAAAGATAGACTGTGGGTCCATAATGACACGTATGCACAAATGGCAAGCTGTGATTGGTCCATGTATTAATGAGGTGGAGGTTGTTAGTGGGACCTGGTTTTCGGATATGTTAGTGGGTCCTGATCCTATTAGTAAATCAATGGACGACGTATGATCTTATGGATTTTATCAAAGGCCTAAGATCTTGCAATGACCATTGATTTTGTTTCATGTCAGATGGTTTTCAGAGATGGGAGGAGATTCTTGATCTAACGGTGAGCGTGTAATTCGATAGAATCTCTGATGGGTATGCGAACTTCAGACAGCCATCGATCTTCTTGATGCGGGCCGGGTCAAAGTTTCTCAATCTTTTGGTAGTCCAGACAAAGGTGTTTAGGGGCCCAAACAATTTTCAATGGCCTCGCTCATTCGTGCAATAAAGTGGTGATATTCTAAATCGACTAGCGATCTAGTGAACAAGTGTTCGCGTAATAGCTAAACAAATTGGTGGAAAGGTGAAACATTCGGCGAATTGGCACTAACCTTTTGTCACCAATTCACTAAATAAGGGACCAAGGTTAAATGTTTTCCTCTTGTCACCAATTCACAGGGTTAAGCGGTGGTTATGGTTTTCTTTTTGCGAACAAAAAATGCCTTGTCGCATGTTCGCTTGAGGTAAGCTGGGGTGGCGGTTGAGTTAAGACAAAAAGGACCGCGAAAAGAAGAAATCTAACTGCTGTGACTTAAAGTTGATCTCAGATTTAAATTATGACTATAGATTTGCTGCTAGTGCTTGAATGTGACTGTTTTAATTCAAATTTGAATTTTTTGAGGGTTTCTAGCGACAGAAAGGACTGGTTTTAATTGTTTTAGAGGCCGAATTTGATTTGTTTGGTGGTGCCAGTGGTTGCAATGTGGTCCAGGCTGCCTTGATCGATTACATAGGGGTTTTGTACCGTGTGGGGATGGATATTTTTGGTGGCTCAAGGAACTTTGTAGGTCTGATCAAATTGGTTTAGATGGCAAATTTATGATTTTCTTATACTTTTCAGATTTCTTTCTCATTCATGAAGATCATCCTTGACTTGACAGACCTGTACTTGGTTTTCCCTCTGAGATTTTTGTTTTTTGTTGTAATTGGGGTTGGTGTAGTTTTTGAAACCCTAACCCTATCTATCTAAAGCTTGTTGCATCCTAACCTATTTAGGATTCCCAGGCAGCTAGTGGTATATATGGTTAAAGTTTTGACTTTGTATGGGTTCCTTCTTTTGCAAAATTTTGTGGAGAACTGGTTCCGTGAAGGGTCCTTTTCCTATAGATTTTCTCTACTCCTCTACATATAGGGTGTTCTTCCTTCCCTTGTCGGTTTAGGGAATATAATAGATGTTGTAATTGATTTGTCTTATGTATGAGGATTCAATATATTCTTACTGTTACTAAGCTATCTCCATTTGAATTCTAAATTCATTAATCATACATCAAGGGTGTTTGATTTTTCTATTTGCATTGCATATGCATTTGCAAGTGGAGTTGTTTTCGCAAAGATAACTGGTTAAGGATTAGTTTTCATGTATGTATGAGATGAAGTATCAAAGATATGTCATGCTTGTCTTCTAGTGGATGCTGGTTAATGTATTATCTATTTATAGGTCTCTTCTAAGGGGAGGGTTAAAATCCTTTGAATGGGTAATAACATACTTGGATACACAAGTGGGTTGTTAAAGTGAGGTTTCGTCATGGTGTGTGATTGATGTTAGGCATCAACACATTGAGTATATGGTCTTCTTGTTTCATAGTTGTTTATTGCAATAGGGTATTTGACTCTGTGGCCCATTGGACAAGGCACTGGTCTATGAGAGACTTAGTGTATCTTAGGGGTCCTTTCAACCCAACATTAAAATAATTCAAATCAAATACCCTTCCCTTTCATGTTGGTAGTAGTAGTAGGAGGTCCTTTCTAGTCTTCAGACTCATTCTATGCAAGTAGGGCTATTGCATGAGATCTTGGTTTCATTGAGGTACATGATACCTATAGGGGTTTGAAGACTATTCCACAATAATTTATCTGTAGGCCTATTGTTAATCATGAGGAATCTTGAGTGTGCAAATAAGGCAATACCCACTTGAGTGATGTGGAGCTCAAAGAAGAAGGAGGATGTTCTCTATCCTCATCAATTGGTTCTATTTTCTTGTCAAACTTGAGTGCCTAATTTGAGGGTCAAGCCCACCTTTTGATTCAAGTTTGGTCTCACAAGGAAAAGCTACCAAAAAAATGGCAACTCCACTGGGGAGCCATTGGAAAGAGTCAGATAAAAACAAAAAACACATTTGTAAAATTTTCTCACTAAGTGTTGACTGGCGACTTTGATTTCTCTGTTTGATCAGTGCATCTTCTGATAAACAGTGCATGTTTACTTGGTGGAGTTTTGTGTTGATTGGAAGAAATACAAGAACAAGTGCATTACTTTCCTCTTCAGGGAGGTGGCGACTCTACATAGAAAATAATCTGATGGAGCTTCAGGGTGAACTCTAGTTTTGCCTTGCCTTCCAATCAACAAGGTCTTCTACTACAAAACTCTCAGGTATTTCTCAAAGATCTGAAATGTCTCCTAATTAAGTGATCAAGCACTAAGAAAGGAGTAAGGTGTGAAGTATGTAGGAAGGGTACAGTGACAAAAGAAGATTAGTTTAAAGTATAGATTTCCTGTCATTAGTCTTGAAGATTTTCAAGTGGGTCTGCAAGGGTTGCAGCTAGTGATGGATGTTCACAAGGTTTCTTTTGTCAGAGGATATGTGCCATTTTGTTATGATGGCATACCTAGTTTCCCTAATAAGATCCCTGATGGAGTCAGGGGATATTTACCAAAGTATGGTAGGGACCAGCATCAGTCAGCAAGGAGACATGTTCAATGCTTTGTTGATGTAATGTGTGATTTTGATGTGTGCCATGAAGACCTATGGATGAAATTATTTATTCAAACTTTAGAAGGTGTTGCTAGAGATTGGTTCTCTTTTCTGCCAGCATGTTCTATCTCTTCTTGGAGTGAGATGCATTCGGCCTTCATGGAGCAATTTGGGGAAAGGGTAAGCATATTTGATTCCCATGATAATTTTTTAAAGATTCATATTGATAGTGATGAACTTGTTCCTCATTTCAATATCAAATTTGCAAAAGTATTGAATGAAATCCCTAAAAATTATAGACCTAATGATCAAGTATGTATGAATGTTTACTTTGATGCATTTGGTAAGAAAATGAACTACTTGCTGAGGGATAAAGAACCTAGGTCATTATATCAGGCATTGATAACTGCGATGGACATTGAAAACAATTTGAAATATGGATTGACCAGAGGTCATTTTTCCATGAGTGTGTGCCGGTATAATGAATATGAAAGAAAAGATGACTGTAGTGTTGATACCACAATTCCAAGTCAGTGTATCAACACCCCTACTATAGTTGTAATCAAGTTGAAATGTCAAATCAAGATATGTGTATAAATGTTGTTGAGTCTTTTTCTACAAAAGAGACATGTATTCAAGATGCTACAGCAGTAAGATATATTCCAGACCTTGGTAGAATTGAGCAGTGTGATGGTGTTTTGAGTTGTAAATTTTCCACTACTGTCAATTCTTGTAATTTTGATTATGAGCATGATTTTGCTTATGTTCTAAGGCATGAGGTTGTTGCTTCTATGTCTCAGTGTTATACAAATGAGGAGGCTGAAAGCTCTATCTCTAATGATGAGTTTAATGTTGCTGCACAAGGTGAGGAATGTCATTCATAGATATGTCAATCATAGTCTAAGGAACATAGTGTTGAAAGTGGTTACTTCGGAGAGAGTGATGAAGGCAGTGATGTTGAGGTGTCTTCATATGAGTTAGATGCAACATGGGAGGAAGAAAGTAATGATGGAAGTGAACATTCCTTTATCAGTGAAGGTATGTTTTCATTTTCTAAATCTGAAAGTGATAGTGCATCTCAGTCTTTGCATAATACAAATCAACTTGAGTATGAGGATGTTGAGAGTGTTTTGTCCTCAAAGTTTGAAGATAAAGAAGTGGTAATTCAATGTGATACTAGTGAAGATGAACATGAAGATTTGAGTCAAAGGTTATCTAATGGTCCTACATTGGATGATGAGGTTGCAGCATATAACAGAGAGTTTAGGAGTGAACCATGGTTTTGCTATGATGGTTTTCCTAAACAAGATAATGAAGAAGATATAATTGTAGACACTATATGCTTGGTAGGTGATATTGACTGTGAATCTACATACAGTTCTAATTTTTCTTTGTGTGCTAAAAATCTCCATGGAGATGAAGTGGGTAGTGAGTTTAAAGTGTTTTCTAATACTTTATATGATGAGGACTATGATGATGATCAGCCCATTCTCTATCATAATGTGCAACAAAGAGTATTGCATGGAATTATCAATCCATTGTTTGAAGAACACATGGAGGTCTCAAATGTTGTAGAATTTGATAATGATGACATGTGTTAGAATAAACTGGATTATTCTTTTGAACTCCAACTAGCTACACTAGAGGATATGCAAAGTTGAGGTATGAATGAAGATTTTTCTGAAATAAAGTATGTGACTTTTGCATTTCACGTTGATGGCATACATGAATTAAAAGAGAGAGAATAGTTTCAATTTGATGATAGTGTTCATGAGCATGCTGAGTTTTACTTTCATAGTGAGCAAGATGGTGAAAGTGCTTTAAGTTTTTACATGCACTATGAAGGTGAAGATAAGGATTTTGTTTTGCTTGATGGATTGGTAAAAAATGTTGATATGCTTGGTGAAACAAATGGGAATAAAATTTTAGGCTTACCTCAAGAAGAAAGAAATGAAAATCAGGTATATGACAGAGGTAAGAAGTTTTGAAAGTTTCCAGTGGTCTAGGGCCATGGTTTGTATATAATAGCTATAGTTTTCCTATTTTCAATAAAGTTGTTGAGGAAAAGTTTTGTGGATTGGTCTGCTTCTCCCAGAGATCTAAATTCTTGCATGGACACAAGTTTCCCATCATCCCCAACTAGAGCCACTATTAGCACTCAAAAAAAAATTTCATGGCTCCTGGACTTTTCTTTTGGTCCCTATAGTCATTTTTGTGTCTCTGGCCTTGAAACCCTAGCAAAAATTCAAAACCTAGTCATTGCATAAAAGCCTTTTGTATTGTCATGGCCCTGTTCTATTTTAATGTTACCTTTATCGGGTCACTTAAAATATCAATACCCATGTGCTTAAATGTTTTACCACTTTGCATGTTGATCAGTTAGGTTTTTTAACGTCGGGACCCTTTCTAATATTTCCCTAAGTTCCTAAGTCTCTCGGCGTTTTATTTTCCTAGGTCTCTAGCCATAAATTTTATTTTCCTATGTTTCACTCTTGCAAAAAATATGTGGTTGTCATTAATTCACAAGATTGTTTGGTGTCAGAGGTCTCTAACATGAGAATTTGCAACCATGTGCCATCTATCCCAGTGGGCCCTATCTTCCTTCCCTGTTGACTTGTTAACGAGTGGGCAGAATCAACGATCGTCGCTATACCGCTGATGGAAGATGCACGGGAGTTAACATAATGCTTCAATGACAACCGTCCAATGCGATAAAGATAAACTATGGGTCCATAATGACACGTATGCAAAAATGGAAAGTTGTGATTGGTCCATGTATTAATGAGGTGAAGGTTGTTAGTGGGACCTAGTTTCTGGATGTGTCAGTGGGTCCTGATCCTGTCAGTAAATCAATGGATGGCGTATGATCTTATGGGTTTTGTTAGAGGCCTAAGATCTTGCGATGGCCATTGATTTTGTTTCCTATCAAATGGTTGTTAGAGATGGGAGGAGATTCTTGATCTAACAATGGGCATGTAATCTGATAGAATCTCGGATGGGTATGTGAACTTCAGATGGTCGTTGATCTTCTTGATGCAGGCCCGGTCAAAGTTTCTCAGTCTTTTGGCAGTGCACACAAAGGTGTTTAGCGGCCTAACAAATTTTCAATGGCCTTGCTCATTCATGCAATAAAGTGGTGATATTCTAAATCGACTGGCGATCCAACGAACAAGTGTTCGCATAATAGCTAAAAAAATTGGCAGAAAGGTGAAACATTTGGTGAATTGGCACTAACCTTTTGTCACCAATTCACTAAATAAGGGACCAAGGTTAAATCTTTTCCTCTTGTCACCAATTCATGGGGTTAAGCGGTGGTTAAGGTTTTCTTTCTGTGAACAAAAAATGCCTTGTCACATGTCCACTTGAGGTAACCTGGGGTGGCGGTTGAGTTAAGACATAAAGGATCGCGAAAAGAAGAAATCTAATGGCTGCGACTTAAAGTTGATGTTAGATTTAAATTATGACCACCGATTTTCTACTAGCACTTGAATGTGACCGTTGTAATTCAAATTTGAATTTTCTGAGGGTTTCCAGCAACATAAAGGACTAGTTTTAATTGTTTTAGAGGCCAGATTTGATTTGTTTGGTGGTGCTAGTGGTTGCAATGTGGTCCAGGCTGCCTTGATCGATTGCAGAGGGGTTTTGTACCATTTGGGGATGGATGTTTTTGGTTGCTCAAGGCACTTTGTAGGTCTGATCAGATTGGTTTATATGGCAAATTTATGATTTTCCTATACTTTTCATATTTCTTTCTCATTCATGAAGATCATCCTTGACTTGACAGACCTGTACTTGGTTTTCCCTCTGATATTTTTATTTTTTATTGTAATTGGGGTTGGTGTAGTTGTTGAAACCCTAACCCTAGCTATCTGAAGCTTGTTGCATCCTAACCTATTTAGGATTCCAAGGCAGCTTATGGTATATATGGTTAAAGTTTTGACTTTGTATGGGTTCCTTCTTCTGCAAAATTTTGTGGAGAATTGGTTCCATGAAGGGTCCTTTTCCTATAGATTTTCTCTACTCCTCTACATATAGGGTGTTCTTCTTTCCCTTGTTGGTTCAGGATATATAATACATGTTGTAATTGATTTTTCTTATGTATGAGGATTCAGTATATTCTTACTATTACTAAGCTATCTCCATTTGAATTCTAAATTCATTAATCATACATCAAGGGTGTTTGATTTTTCTGTTTGCATTGCATATGCGTTTGCAAGTGGAGCTGTCTTCGCAGACATAACTAGTTTAGGATTAGTTTTCACATATGTATGAGCTGAAGTATCAAAGATATGTCAGGCTTGTCTTCTAGTGGATGCTAGTTAATGTATTATCTATTTATAGGTCTCTTCAGGGGAGGGTTAAAATCCTTTGAATGGGTAATAACATACTTGGATACACAAGTGGGTTGTTATAGTGAGGTTTGGTCATGGTGTGTGATTGATGTTAGGCATCAACACATTGATTATATTGTCTTCTTGTTTCATAGTTGTTTATTGCAATAGGGTATTTGACTCTGTGGCCCATTGGACAAGGCACTGGTCTATGAGAGACTTCGTGTATCTCAGGGGTCCTTTCAACCCAACATTAAAATCATTCAAATCAAATACCCTTCCCTTTCATGTTGGTAGTAGTAGTAGGAGGTCCTTTCTATTCTTCAGACTCATTCTATGCAAGTAGGTCTATTGCATGAGATCTTGGTTTCATTGAGGTACAAGATACCTATAGGGGTTTGAAGACTATTCCACAATAATTTATCTGTAGGCCTATTGTTAATCATGAGGCATCTTGAGTGTGTAGATAAGGCAATACCCACCTGAGTGATGTGGAGCTCAAAGAAGAAGGAGGATGTTCTCTATCCTCATCAATTGGTTCTATTTTCTTTTCAAACTTGAGTGCCTAATTTGAGGATCAAGCCCACCTTTTGATTCAAGTTTGGTCCTGCAAGGAAAAGCTACCAACATCTTGTTTGCCTTGATGGCTGATCTATAAAAGAGATTTAGCTTTCTCTTGTGTCTATCTAATGAAAAAGTCAAAATATTATGAATCAACATTTGGGTTCTCCTTTCTCTAAATATGTTTCTAATCTAGAAATAAAAATATAGTAAAAACTATATGTGTTAAAACATCAAATTCAAGATACATGCAATAAAGAGGAATTCATGTAATGGATTCATAACTAGTAGGTATATATCATCTACTTTCTTACTAATTTAATCAAGTACCTTGAATACTATATCAAATGTAGAAATAGGAATAGTGGGGGTATCTATCACATGTAAAATAATGGATACAAAGGATGTAGATAAGAGGTAATTTCATGCTGTTGATAGGAGAAGCCACAAAATGAGGTAATACCATCATTTGAATGAAAAGGGAAATATTTTGAGGAAGATTAGTGTAGTGGATAGTTCTAGGAGTTTGATATATAGAAATAAATATAGAAGCTTGTGAGAGGTTAGTGGAATGTTAGTACAAGGTAATATGGTAGTGAAATTAGAGGTAGGAAAAAAGAGGAAAGGTTTTTAATAGAATGAAAAGTTTGGGTAGTAGACACTAAGGAAATGGTAAGTAGAAGATGAGATAGAAAAATGATCAAAATAGGATGAGGGGTTAGTTGGTCAATGAGAGAATACATCATTGATAAATCCATGAGACTTTCGACACTATGATAAATATATGGTCATTAAGAATACAAATTACTATAAATGTGAATAATTTGACATTAAAGATATAATTTGATGAGGGTAGAAAACCCAGGACAAAGAAGGAACAATAAAAAGGAACAAAATTAACCTTCACTATTATTTGATGGACATAAATTTTGATTACAAAGAGATTAAAAAACCATAGAAACTACATGCTCACTAGCTATAAAAAAATTATAGATTACACAGAGTTCTTAAGACTACCATTTACTACCATCCCATTGTCATCCTCAAAAAGTGTCTTCCAACCCCAATGATGGGACCCAAATAACCTATTTTTTAATTTAGAGCTAAAATTTGAAATTTGAATTTTTGAATTTGGTGGTTGGGTGGAAAAATAGAGAATTTAAAATTCAAATTTCAGCCAAATTTGAAGACAAGGTAGTTCCTGAAAATGGCCCAACTTCTGGTAGGCATAACTTTTGACTCGGGTGAGTGATTGACGTGCCATTTAAAGTGTCAAAAATATACTTGAGAGAACTATATCTGTGTGGAAGGGCTTAGATTTTCCCTCCATTTTCAAGTCCATACGAGCATGTTTAGTAGCTCAAACCAAACTCTAAAGGTTTTTTGGTGGGTTTTCATGAACTTAAAACCTTAATAAATTTCAAATGGTGAATGATTTTGACATGATTCTTTCACCAAAGTGCTTAATTTTATATTTTCAAGATTCCCTTAAATTTTTGTCTTTATCTACCTTAAAATTAAAACTTACTAAAATAGCACATTGACTAAAAAATGCAGTAGTAGAAATATGATAGTTGAAATCTCTAATTCACACAAATGGGTATCTAGAAATGAAAAAAAATTTGAAAAGAATCTAGCAAGAAAGAAATATTTTCTAGGTTATGTAGGATTCCCCTAACATTGATAGATTATCTCCCTTAGGTTTATCTCCTACTAAGCATCTTAGTAGGTTAGCCTAACTCTTATTCACTACTTTAGTCTTCCCATTAGTTTGTGGGTTGTATGTAGAACTAAACTTCAACTCTATCTTCAATAGTTTCCACAAGGTCCTCCAAAAACATCTAACAAACTTGGCATCATGATTTGAAACTATATGCTTTGGTAAACCATGCAATCTTACAACTACTTTTAGCAATAAATCAGCAATGTGAATTTCATTGTGGGTCTTTTGGCAAGGAATGAAAAGTTTCATATTTAAAAATCTTTACATTACCAAAATACCAAATCATTTCCTCTTTGTGTTCACGTAAAAGAAATAAAGAAATCTATACAAATGTCTTCCCAAGGCATCGATAGTACAGGTAATGGCTAATAAAGCTATGTATTCTGACTGACTCCTTTAACCATTTGATAGACTCAAAAACTCTAGAAAAATTTCTTCACATCCTACAAAAATTATAGCTAATAATAATTCTCATTGATAATGGAAATGGTCCTATCCTGACAAAAGTATCTTGTCATTCCTCCACTATGACCTTGTCTTGCTAGAATTATAGAGCATCGGGAGGGGGGTGAATCAGTGGAGCAGTATTATTAATGTTCTTTATCTAATACCAAAACTTAAAAGTACAAATAATTAAAATTAAACAACATAGAATGAACACACATAACATTATAACACCATGATTTGTTTTTGAGGAAAATATTATTAAGGGAAAAAACTTGAGGGGATGGTACCCACTAAAATGTCTCAATACTATAGTAATAAGTATCATGTTAATGGTAATAGTACATAAGAGATAATGAACATGCATTCATGCTTACAACCTAGAGCACACTTCTCAATACAAAAATGAGATTTGACACTAAGTCAGGTTCACTGATCTATCTTAATTACAAAATATTTATGGAGTGGACTTATAGTCTCAAAAATAATCTGACTGATAGCATCAATTATGCAAATGCAGTTCCAATGAAGCTCAACAAAATTGCATCAACTAATTATCTTCTCTGTCATCAATTTCTCACATCATATCACTTATGTAACTTAACACCACCATCACATCCAAAAAAATGATCTGATATATACGATCATAAACTTGATATAATAACTTTGTCGACCAAAATAAGATAGTGAAACATGTAGAACCTTTGCACAAAATCTCAATCAAATCATCAAATCAAATATTTCTAGGCACTTCTAGTGTCCTCAAAAGTCAGATCTAGTATAAACAACTATCAAACCAAAATTCCAAACTGATTAACCAAGTATACCAAATGATCTTACTAAACTATTCAGTTCTATCTCAAAAACTATCAAACCGATATTCATCAGTGAATAATTCATGCATAACAAAACTTTAAAAAGATATGAAGATCATATTATACATATTAGGATGTCTACATTCATTCTTTGCAATTGTAACCTCTAACTCTCTATGATCCATCAATACCAAGCTACTATATCCAGCTATATACTGCTTTGCTTTCGATACTTAGTAATTTTGTTTCATCCAAACCTTTGGTAACCTTACAAAACTGAAATATGGAAATGAGTAGTGAATTTGGTTTCTATTAATGACAACATGCATGCATCATCATGTGACTCTTTCCAATAATCTCCCCCTTTGACATTCATGGAAACACTTAGTGAAAAAGGGCAAAGTGTCCATCCCAAAAAACCAAATCTCAAAATTTTCCTAAAAAACTAAGCTCCCCTAAGGTAAGAATCTCTTCTAAACATCATTTTCACTTATGTCTCCCCCTTTGACATCAATGGAACCAGTGGCGCCAAAAATGAAAAAAAATTCTACCAAAACCCTATATTCTCTACATGAATATATACAAAGGATAACAACATACTCACAAAAACCTAACTATATCTGAGAAATTATCCTTCAAAGTTGTTCAACTTCATTTAAGTCTTTCTTAGAATATCCAATATATAAATATTCCCATATATTAGAGAGATTGATTCCTCAGCATCGACAATATTAGGTGAAGGGGCTTTACTTGTCATCTCTTCTTCCTCAAGGATCCTTTGGAAAATATCTAACTTACGAACGATAAGGTTCTACGAGTCAGAAAACCTTCTGATAATTATTTTCCTCTGAACTTCTAGACTCCAATTTTTTTCATTTATGTTTAATATCTCCTTCATTTGGCTAGAAGAAAATTTATTTGATAAATCAAAGGCCTTTTCTCTATCTGCTAGTACTTCCTAACTCTTAATAATTTTATCTATGTCACCTAAATGATGGAGTGTATACATACACATACTTAATACACTAGACCCATCCTTAACAGATTCCTTTAACTGATTTATCTAATCATGTAGAGACTCTCTGTCTTGTGCATTTAGAGAACATAGATGATTAAATCTCTTTGAAACATGTTCTTTTTGAACTCTATCTTGTGCAACCTTCTCTAGAGACTCAAAATTAATATCAAAACTATTTAGGAGTTCTTCTAACTAATTAAAGACTTAGTTACCTTTTTTTACTTGAATATTAGGTATTACCTTTTAAAGTACTTCAATTTCCCTAGATAGTAGCTTTTTCCCTTTCTCTCTCTTTCTCAAGGATTTTTCCTTAGCTTTGGCATGAGCCAAAACAATAAATTTCCTGAGCTCATCTTCTTCCATACTCTCTAAGTCAATGGGTCAATATAGATTCTATAATTCAAGAGAATCAAGTGAATCTCTTGCCAACAATGTCTCAACCTTACCAAGAGATGGTCCAATCTAAGTCTAAACTTGTTTTGATTTCTCTGGTTTCTCCCATTTATGTTTTTCATCATGAGATTTTACTTTATTCTCTTTCTATTATTCCTTCTCTTCTACTCTCTCATCTGCTCCTCTGGTAGCCTCAATATCCATAGAATTAGGATCATTAACATCATAAATATTTTCATGAATATCCTTAACCATTTCATCCTCAAACTCAACATTTTTTTCTTCAATAAATCCTTTTCCTAACATGATCTCTCTCATTTCATCTTTAGTTATTATGTTTAAAGGATTGGTAATTGGATCTTTTTGCTTTAAATCTTTAACCTATAAATCATCATCATCCTTCTCATCAATAGTAATAGGTACTCCTTCAAAAAATAGATCTGGCTCCTTAACTCTAGAGATGAATTGATCATCAATGAAAAAATTATCTTCTTTCTTCTTAGTTCTTGGCTATTTCCTTTTCAGTACATCATGTCTAACTTCCATTAACATTTTACTGGTAATGTCATTAATCTCTACAATAATTTCTTCTATCTTTCCATCCATTAACATATTGATTCTCTTCTTTGTCATTAACCTCTTTTAGATTCATCAAGTAAGTCTTTCCTTTCATTAATAATTATTACCGGATGTATCTCAGATATAGATTCCTCCCTTATCCTTTTCTCTTCCCCTAGAGAAACCAATCTAATTTCTTCTAAAATACCATATAAATGATCTAGTATTTGATCCTTTATCTATACCAATGTCTTAGTAAATTTATTCAAATATTCAATTACACCTTTCTCTAGTCTTCTTCTTCTTTTATCCTCTTTAAAAAATTGATAGTACTTCTTGAATTGAACTAGAATACCAAACTTAAAAAATTTGTCTAAGACTTTGTCAACTAGATTCTCATTCTTACCTACACTCGTAGGATTGTCTTTGACAATCTTAGCAATAGTAGTACCTTCATCTCTTATTTTCTTCTAAGATTGATCTGAATCAGTCAAAGAATCATATTTATCTTCCTTTTCTCTCTTCTACAATCTTGTACTATTTTTCTTTAGTCTCCTCAATAAAATTTCAAATTATGATCCCTCAATTCTTGTCCTTGCAACCTTTGGTAAATAAGTTTTCTTATTCATAGGATGTGATTTAGAGATTTTAGTTTCACTCTTGGTTAACGTTCGACTAGATGGCATAGAGATAGGTGGAGTAGCTTCCTTCTCAATTTCAATTGGTGCTTCTTGTGTTGTCTTATTTTTCTCCGTCTCTTCTTTCTTTCTTCTAATTATTTCCATCTAATCCTTTCTTATACATTCCTTCTTAGCTATGTTTTTCACGATATTCTTAATTTTCTTGTTCAATGCCGGATCATGGAAATGACTTTGGAATTTTTGATACTTTTTAGAGTAATTAATGAATCTTTTAGCATTAGGATCTTTTAGTTTTATCAACATTCCTTCAACATACCTAACCACAATCTCATAATCAACTTCATATCCCATTGGTGGAATCAAAAGTGTCCTTGGTTCAAGTGCCACCATACATTATACATCAGTTTCAACCATGAAACAAACTATATCCTTGTATTTTTCAACCAAATTTTTTGGAATTATTTCCCTCTTTTGCATCTTATTTTGAAATATTTTAAAATATCCAAATATTTTCTAATCAATGTCTTCCTTTTTTTTGTATCTGATAGAATCTACTAATCTATAAAGCTGTAGGTATATCCATCTACCAAGTCACATTACTAGCACCAAGGCAATAGCTCATCAGGTAGAAAAACATATTAATGATTAATGATCCATACTTTAAGATTTGTGTCTTATCCTTCTTAATCTTTCAAATATTCTCCAATAATTACTCCCTCCAAAGCTCACAAACATCTATTTGGGCATCTTCATTCAAAATTTGGTAGGCACTATAAATAATAGTAGCAGATATATAATTTATCCTACTATTGTGATAAAATTTGTAACCAAGAATCATTGAAGTAAATTTTACATAAGGTTGATTGATATAATTAATTTTCATGAATCTCTGATCCCATTTAGACTCAGTAAGCCTCTCAACAATGTCCTTCTTTGGTGATCTCAGTGCTAGTACCTCACTGACTACATTATACCTAGTAATTGTATGGATTAATTCCTTAGTAATCTTTATAGGTTTGTCTCTAAGATATAAAAAATCATGATCAATTCTTCTTAACACAATTTTGATAATAGATGTTTGTGATATTTTTAGGGGGTATTTTGATAGGGAGGTTGGATGAATCACTCACTGATTCACGCTCTAGTCTTCTCAGAAGAAGTCTAAGGTTCCTATTCTACACCACTTGTGACCTATATGATCTTTCCTTGATTAGGATCCCCTGGCCTCACTTGCCAACCCAACTATCATGAAATTTCACTCTGTCAAACCCAAACTAGAAGCATTCTTACCACACTAGCTTTAACCCTTAAAATTACCTTAAAGGCTTCTAACCTCCAATTGCTTGAAATAGTCATACAGAGGTGTGCAGATGTCTTTAAAGACTTCAATCCATCCAAATAGGGGTGTTAGTAGTCCCACCTAGCTTCAAAACCAAGTCGATCTCACAACACTTCACAAATTAGGCCTAAAAGGCTACTAGCCCAATTAGGTCTCCTTCCCCAAGAAATCATGGATTTACTCCCAATCCTTCCAAAGAAACTCTGAAACTTTTCTTGGGATTCTTGAGTGTTTATGGGATAGGTTGAGCAGCCACTTGTTTCTTGAGCTTTTCAAAATCGTTCCCTACTTCAAGAGTCCATTTAAAATTGGTCTTGATCCCACCTTTAATGGTATCTAACACTGGTGCACAAGTACCACTGAATTTCCTTATAAACTTCCTATAAAATTGAGCTAACCCATGAAACCTCCTTACCTTAGTTGCTATTTTTGGTGTTGGACAATTCAAGATAACCTCCACCTTACTTGGATCCATCTTCAAGGTACCTTGGGATACTAAAAAACCCAAATACACAAGTTCTTTCTTGAGGAACTTACACTTCTCTAGATTGATGGATAACTTCTCCTCTTGTATCCTTTTGAGCACAATTTCCAAATGCTGCAAATGATCCTCTCTTGTTTTTCTAAAGATGAGTATATCATCTAGATATACTATCACAAATCTCCTAATATAATCCTTAAGCAATTCATTCATTAACCTCATGAATGTGCTAGGGGCATTTGTAAGCCCAAATGTCATAACCCTCCATTCATACAACCCTTCATTATTATATAAGGCTATCTTCCATTCATCCCCATCATTTATAATGATTTATGGTACCCACTTTTGAGGTCCAACTTGGTGAAATACTTAGATCCAACTAGAGAGTCAATTAAATCTTCAATCCTAGGGATAGGAAACCTATATCTGATTGTGATCCTATTTATAGCCCTAGAATCAGTGAAAAGTCTCCACTTTCCACCTTTTTTAGATGCCAATACCACAGGCACTACACAAGGGCTAATGTTTTACCTGATGAGTCCTTGGTCTAAGAACTCTTGCACTTGTCTAGCCACTTCTTGATTTTTCTCTACTATGAGCTTATAGGCTGCTTTGTTGGATAATGAAGCCCATGGTATGAAGTCTATTTTATGGCTAATAGACCTTTTAGGAGGGAGTTTTTCTGGCATCCAATCATTGATTATACCGCTGAACTTGTCAAGTAAGTCTTACAATTCTTCAGGTATAGGTGTCTGCATAGTCTTCTCTCCTCCTTTAGGTTGCACCACTATAGCATATCCTTCACCTCCTTGCTGATAAGTATTTATAAAATCCTTGCCACTACTTAACAAGACACTAGGAGTCTTGGATATTGTTTCTTCTTCATCCATTAATGACTGTATCTTAAATGCTCTACCATATTTCTTAAATGAGATGGTGTTCTCTTTTCCATCATAGATGGCTCCTCTATCATACTTCCATAACATGCATAATAGGAGATGGCATGCATCCATGGGTAACACATCACAAAGAAACTTATCTGTATAGCCTCAAATAAAGAGCTCCACCCATGTCTGATCATTCACAAGGACACTTTGTCCCTTATTCAGCCATGTCACCTTGTATGGATTTGTGTGGGGTATCTTCTCTAACTTGAGCTTCTTTACTACTTCCCTGAGATGATTTTGTCTTTGGAACCTAAATCCACTATCACATTGCACGCTTTACCTAGTATTTTGCATCTAATCCTAAACAAAGCCCTTCTCTATTTTGGCTCCTCCTTAATTGGCTTCCTAATTATAATCCTTCTAAGCATCAAATTCTCCCCCATCTCTGATTCAATGTGACTAATCTCTGGAGATTTGAAACTTTGTACATCATCTTGGGTGTATGCTACTCTCTTCTCATGCCTTATAGAAGAGGATTTCTCAAGGAACCTATAAGCCAAGTGACCCATTTGTCCACAACTATAGCATTTCATGCTAGCAAAGTAGTTGTTACCTCTACCAGTACTTCCTCTATCAGAACCCCCTTGAGTTCCTCTACCTCTTCCATGTCCACCTCTAGGAGTCATCTCACTTCTATGATCAGTGAGTTTGGACTCTCCCTAGCTTCTTGATTGAGTTCCCCTACCTTGGTACTACATTTGTGACCTCTTTGGTCTCTTTCCCAACCTCTTCTATTTAAGGTTTGATCTTGCTTCTTGTTATACACTGAATTTGTGCCTCTGATCTCAAGCTCTCATAGTCTTGATAATCCAGTATAACATGGGACTCATCTCAAGGTTGTGGTACCTTTTGCTAACTAAGATGAGACCTCTAGATTCTAGGCTAGTTCCTCTTGGATAATCACCCTGATTTTCTCTTAATAGGAAATTAAACTTTGAGGGGAAAGAGTTAGAAGGAATGCATGAAAGGGAAATGACATGAATCAAATCTACCTACTAGGTGATGCACTGAAACTAGGGTTCGGATCTCAGTATAGAGGGATGAAATCAATGAGAGGCTTAGGTCTGGGAGATCACAACTTACTGAATAGGCTTGCATGAGTATTTCATAAGAGGGCCTAAAAATTAAACATAAATTATGACCTGCAAGCAGACATTCTCTTCAGCAAAAGGACACAGGAATGAGACAGAATGATAGGGGCTGAAGGATACCCACAACCTCACTCAGATCAAATCAAACATAGTAGTGCACATATAGGCTGAAAGTAAAAGGGATCAGGAAAACTAAGTATCACTAAAAACCATTCATAAACTTCAATCCAATAAGAGATAAGCCAAATAGGAAAGCATAAGGATAGGAAAACATGTCACATAATACTTTGCAACATTTGTATTATCATTGAGAATTTACAAGATGTAAAAAAACCAGAGAGCAAAAGTGCTACAGATAGTTCTCCAAGAAAAGACTTTCTCTCTTTACAAAATGTGAATTTTGAGCTTGAAAGCTCCAAAAAAATAATATATACAACCCTGCACACAAGCAGGAATAAAAAATATCTCAATTAGGGGTATAGAGGTTTACAATAAAATATCCAACCCTAATTCAATCCAATCTGGCCATAAATGTACATGAAAATATGCCAGCAGATTAGATATGTTTTGTTTGTGTGTTCACTTCATATTTATTCCTGCAAAAAATTTGGTTGCCATGATCCATCTACCTTCCTACAACTCGGGCTCACCATAACTACAAAAATTTGATACTGTGAGATATTTGAATTTAAAAATTTGATATAACGGTCAGAGGTGGTGCATAAATTTCCATCGACGGTTAGTATTCAAAAATTGATCTTACTTTAAAACATGACCATCAGATCCTTCCTCTTTACCCAGGCTCAACACTTGACTGCAAAACTAAATCGGTATTTACCCTAGGTTTCAATCTTTCTTTTTTCACTGAATCGCTTAACTTTTTAACTAACCCTAGCTCTTCCTAGCAATCACATGACTGAAACCACAAAACTGGGTCCACCTTGCCACCTATCATTCCCTTATTCATTCTTGACTACTATGTAAGCATACACCTTGGTGGGCTCTGACACGGTCCCACTGCAACTTAGATTTTGATCCAATGGTGGTCGCATGATCGCAAAGGTAAGGAATATTCCTTGTGGTTATGCGGCAACCATTAGATCTCTTGCTAGGGAGTCTACTGGGCCTACTCTGATAGATTGAAACAAGTCATTACCTCTGGCCAATGAGAAACTTCCACATCAGAATACGTGGCACTGGACCCACCAAAGCTTTGAAGCACTACAGAGAAGGAAAGATCAATGATTGTTGTGATTTCATAAGGCTCTAACAGATCCTTTGCAAAATCACAACAGTCATTGATCATCTCAAATGGGACCCCACAAACTACCTGTCGCATGATGTTAACTGATGACTACAAACCGCTACCACCGAAACTGTTGACAGTTTGTCACATGATCGCATGCGGCCAAGAAGGCCCATGCGATTATGCGACCAACCATAGGAGGTTAGTCACTGACCACCACCTCGCATTGCTGACTACCTGGATAAGCCCATGGTAAAATTAAAAGCCAGGGTGCAAGAAGAAACCCCTTAGTCACATGATTGCAAAGGGCCAGGAAGGCCCATGCCATCATGCGACCAACCATATGACTGTTTGCCAAAAACCAACTGGGCTCCACTTGTTGGAGTTGCACACATAAAAGAATGTTGTCACTAGGAATAATTAGCATGAAGATGTGAAGAGGTTGAAAACACACAGGACTTTCAGGCTGAAAGTCAAAAACATCCTTAGCTTGCAGAGAGGAGGTCAAAAACACACTGGGTTTTTGACACTTGAGCACTTCACTTGGAAAACAGGGCTGTGGCCGAAAAAGAATGACAGGGAAATTTTGGGCAACATTTTGGTGACCTCTGTGGGATGTCAGCCTACTAGACATTTAGACCAGTTGCTAGAGAGGGATCCATTGGGCATGGAGTCATTACTGAACACAAAACTTTGACAGAGGGACAAAACTAGACCAGAAAGACAATTGTGTCTGAGCACTTCTTGGGAAACAAGAACTAACCATGAAAGCAGGGAAAGAAAGCAAGAAACATATTTACAGAATTTACAAGAAGGACCTATAGAGAGGGATTAACCTCAAAGCAAGGCTTCAAGTGGAAACCATTCACTGAGATTGGCAGGGCATCTCCTTTAAGGGTTGAAAGCTGAAAAGCATTAGATCCTCTACACTCTGTTATAACAAATGGTCCACCCCAAAAGGAATCAAACTTTTTGTGCTTGCCAGGTTTTGACCTGAACTCATGCCATTTGAGAACTACATCTCCAACCTTGAAGTTTCTGACCCTGGCTCTTTTATCAAAGCTTCTCTTTGTTTGACTCTGATGGAATGCCATATCCTGCATTGATCTATCTCTTATATCTTCTAGCTCCATCAACTGGGCATATCTGATTTGCATATGATCACTCTCTTCAAACAAGGCATATTGAGTGGCCAAGTCCAAGGCTGGTAATTTGGTTGAAATGGATAACTTGGCCTGTCTACCATACACCAACATGTATGGAGAATTACCAATGATTTTCTTTGGAGTAATTCTATCTAGCCATAAGGCAGATTTCAATTTAGTATACCAGTCCCTCTGACTGTCTTGCAGGGTCTTTTTTATTATTATAATCAGATTCTTATTTGTTGATTCTGCCAAACCATTCCCCTGAGGATAGTAGTTGGAACTTGTATTGAGATAAATGCCCTTCTTGACTGCCCACTCTGAGACTTTGAGGCCTGTAAATGCTAATGCATTGTCTGAAGCTATAGAATTTGGAATGCCAAATCTATGAATGATGTCATCATAAAAACTTAAAACAACACTCTCATTAGCCTCTTTTAAAGAAACTACTTCTGTCCACCTAGTGAAATAATCAGTTGTAGTGATTATCCACTTGTGTCCTACACTAGATGGAGGGTTAATCATGCTAATGAAATCCATACCCTATTTCATGAAGGGCTGCTCTGTTTTGACTGGCTGTAGGGGCAGAGCTGCAAATCTTTCTTTCCCTACAAAAATAGCACATTTGATGCATCATCTAACATAATCATGACTATCTTTGAAGATATATGGCCAATAGTATCTAGCCCTCATGATCTTAAAATCTGTAGTCCTAGGAGAGAAATGGCCACCAGAAGCTCCATCATGAAACTCAAATAAGACATCTGCAACCCTCTCTGAATCTATGCATCTTAGAAGGACACCATTTTGATCCTTTTTAAAAAGAATTTCATCTATTAGCACAAAAGGAACAGATTGTAGCCTGTAATACCTCCTTTTTGCTGAATCTAGGCCTACAAGACATTGTCCTGTCTTCAAATAATTGATCATATTAGGCAACCAACTAGCTGCCTCGGCTTGCTCTCCTATAGAATGTGCCACCAGAGATGCATCTATGTATTCCAATTTCTTTGAACTTCCATCTTCTACCAAATCCTCACAAAGACCTCTTCCTCTAACTAGCCTGGTAATCTGAGTATCTATGTCATATCCCATCACCTTGGTGATCCAACCAGCTCTTTTTTCATTTAGGTCCTTAGAAAGAAAAAAAAATTTGACACTTGGATGAGTAACCATCAAATGCACCTTGTTATGGGTCAACAAATGTCTAAATTTTTTGAGGCTCTTAACCACAGCAAGAACATGCTTTTCTACAAAAGAGTATCTTTGTTCATACTCTTCTAAACCTTTGCTAAAGAAAGCAATAGGCTACTCCAATCCTTCAGCATTTTCTTGAGTCAACATTGCAGATATGGCATCATGACCCCCATAAGCATAAAGGATAAAATCCTTACTAAAATTTGGGTTTAAGAGATTAGGAGCTTCTGTTAAGGCTTCTTTAATAGCTTAGAAGTTAACTTTTCCTTCTTTGGTCCAACTAAAGGCTGAACCTTTCCTCAACATGGCTGTCAAAGGCTTCAGTAACTTTGCAATGTTAGGAAAGAATCTCCTAACAAAGTTAATCTTTCCAATGAAAGATTGGAGACTTTTCTTGTGATGTGGTAATGGTAGTTCTAAGATGGCTACAATTCACTCAGGATCCACTATAATTCCTTCTTTAGATACTACAAATGCACTGCAAATGCACATTTCTTGGGATTAAGGGATATCCCAAATTCTCTGCATCTTTCAAAAATCCACCTCAAATGCCCGATGTGGTCTACTACATGCTTTGACTAGATATTTATGTCATCCAGGTAGACTAGCACAAACAGGTACATGAGGCCCTTAAAGGCCATGTCCATTGCCTTTTGAAATGTAGCACCTGCATTTGACAAATCAAAGGGCATCTTCTGATATGCCATGGTTCCCCACTTGGTTGTAAATGCAGTCTTATATTGATCTTCTTCTTTCACTAAGATTTGATTGTATCCTAAATAACCATCCAACAATGAGAATCTGTCGGATCCAGAGACACATTGTAGAATTTGTTCCATAAAAGGTAGTGAATGGCGGTCTTTTAATGAGGCTCTATTCAAATCCCTGAAGTCAACACATAACCTCAGCTCCCCGTTCTTTTTTCTGATAGGAACAAGGTTGGAAACCCAACTAGTATGTTTGATGGGGTAGATGATGCCACTTTCTATTAGTTTGAGTACTTCCTTATGCATCAGTGGTTCAAGCTTGGGATTAATAGGCCTTTGCTTTTGCCTTACTAGTTTAGCATTAGGGTCCAATTCAATAGTGTGTTGAGAAAGAGCAGGATCAAAACCCTTGAGGTCTTCATATCCCCATGCAAAAACATCGCTGAATTCTCTAAATAATTTAGTGTAAGCTTGCTTTTCTGAATTAGTGTTTACTTTTCCAAATTGTAGGCTCTTACTTGGCTCCAACTCTAATTCAACACAATGTTCCTATTGGACTACCAGGCTAGCCTTATTTTTCTTAACTTCATCATCCTTGTTGAAGATAGTCTCTAAGGTGACAAGACCTTCAGGCATCTTATTAGATCTAAACTGTACCACTTGATCACCATAGTTCTATGATAACCTCTTTTGATTGTGCCTTGAAAAGACATCTTCTTCGAACAAGAACTGTAGAATTTGTTCATCATTGTCAAACACTTGCCAACTAATATTATTATCTAGAATTGAAGGTCTGACAATAATCTTGATGTGCTGCTAATCTACCTCTTTTGAGATGCTATTGGGGATGTCAAACTGAGATCCAATAGCAGCTAACCTATCAGCATTTTGATTTAATTTTCTAGGGATAGCAACGATATTAAAAGCATGGAAATCTTCAATTACATCCCAAACTCTATGTTTGTATGATTTCATGACGTCATTTTTGGTTGCACTCATCCCTCTTACTTGGCTAACAACAAGTTCACTATCACCATATACTTTTAACGCTTTAAGCCCTCTTTTCCTAGCCCATTCTAGTCCATTAACTAGGCTTTCATACTCTGCAGTGTTGCTGGTGTAGGAAAAACTGAATCTAAAGGTAGTATAATACCTTTCCCCTTTTGGGGATACCAACATAGCACCTCCACTAGAACCATGTCTACTTCTAGCTCCATCAAAAAATAGCTTCCAGACCTGACTATCCCGATTATCCAAATCAGTGTATTCTTTGAGAAGGCTTGGTTCTATAGCTCCACTTTCTTGAATCAGATAACTCCCCAAACCAAAATATCAAACAAGACTCTCTTGGATCTCTAAGGTTCTTTCATCTAGGAGAATATCAGGGATATTCTCAACTTTGGTGCTTGCTTCACTAGTGGTTGGGAAATCATTGTCATCAAATATAGGACAATTAGTATTGATGGAGTTGGACACATATGGCTCTATATGATGTATTTCTAAGGCTTCTAATTTAATGGTGACTTTGGTACCATACCTTGTATGAAAGAGCATGTGAGACCAGTCAGAAGAAAGATAACCTCCTATCTTGGTTGTGAACTCCCTTGAGAGACATATGGCAAACAATGCAGGAAGATCTATGATATATACGTCAAGGAGAATGGAAAAATTAGGACTAGCATGGAGAATTAGACTGGTATCCTTAGCCACACATATAGTACTGACTAAGGATCCATCAAGTTGTGTAACCTTCTTTCGGAAGGGTTCATATTTAAGTCCTAATTGATCAGCCACTTTCTTGGGCATTAAATTGATAGTAGCTCCACTATCTACCATACAATTATGCACTAAAGATTTCTCAATAATTAAAGATACGTAAAAGGGAGGTGGATTTAAATTCCTACCTTGCATGGTATTGGCCTTGGAGTTACTAGTTGGAGTGTCCTTTTCTTGATCAATGTTGACCAACACTAGTTTTGTAGTTTCTTTTGCAGGTTGAAGATTTGCTGCCTCTCTCATAGCTTTCTCTAGAATTTTAGGTTGTCTTGGAATAGACAAAGAGTCCCACATAGACATGGTGACATTCACCTTCTTCATGTTATCTACAATACTATAAGGTGCCATAGTGTGTACCCTTTGTTGTGCTTTTACTATGATGGGTTCTGGCTCTTTTGGAACTTGGCCCTCTTTGTCTGTGCCGATAGGGACCTCCTTGGATGTGATAGGGGTAGTTTGCTATAGTGGCTCTATAGATGTAGTGGCCTTAGTACCAGAATCTTCTCTCTCGATGTCTTGGTCTCTTCTTTTTGCTCTTGTCTAGGCAAAAAAGGTAGCTTCATCATTGACTCCATTGAAATCTGGTTGCTCTCAATTGAAAAGAGCAATCTCTTTCTCTTGTGTTTCTTGTTGAGGAGCTATCCCACTAGGAGCTTCTGTTTGAGCTTGTGAAGAATTTTGAACCATTAGTTCTTGGTTCATCCATCCATTAGAACACGTAGCCTGATTGTGGGGCTGATTGCAAGGGAAACACCATTCATTATCCATGGCCATATTGTTTTGACTAGGAACCATATCCCTGACTAGATTTACAGAATTAAGAGGTGCAGGGTTATATGGTTGGAATGGTCTTTGACTAAAATTTTTTCTTTGCCCTTGATAGCCTCCTTGGTATGGTGGCCTATTTTGTTGATAAAGTTGTCCTTGATTTTGGTATTGATGATTAGGACCTTGGCCTTGTGATTGGAGGGGTGGCCTGATGCCTTGGTTTTGTTTCTTCAAGTTTGTGACCTCTTTGGTTAGAGTCTGCAGCAAGTTTTTCATCTCTTGTATACTGGTTTGTTGACTACTCTTCACCTCTTGCAACTCTTGGGAGAAATTTGTTACAGCATGCTCCTGACCACTGGTACTAACTTGAGGTGCTGAAATTGTGGGAATAGGGTTAAATGGGGGTATTTGTGCAGGTGCAATGGGCTGAAGACTAGGAAAGATAGGCATGGGAGGTCTTCTTTGTATCATGCCTACTTGGATCAAATAATTTTTAGCCCTGACAGCAGTGTCAAAAGCTTGGGGTAAAGTGGTACCACCCATAGACTAGATCATGATAGAAATTTGGCTATTTAGACTTTGCAAGTAATACAGAAAGGCATGGTCAACTGATGGCCTTACAAAGACTGGGATTCTATTCCATGTTTTAAGGAACCTACTATTCTAATCTATCATTTTCTCTTGAGGGTCTCTCTTTATAGTTGTTAATTGCTCAACTAGAGACAAATTATGTGATTTATCCTCAAAATGCTTGCTTAATGCATTCCCTAATTCATCCCATGAAGTAATAGAGCCAATAGTTAAAGTTATAAACCACTCTAGAGCATTACCTTTTAGAGATGCTGCTAATAATTTGGTGGCCACATCCTCTTGAGTAATGTTGTGTATACTGTAGATGGTGGTAACATCTCTTATGTGCTCAAAGGCTATTGTCTGTCCCTCCCCTATGAAATTAGGTATACTCTTTAATGCCACCAAGGGCACATCATGATGCACTGCAAAATCTAATGGGCTCCCCTGATTGAAAGGTGAAAAGGAAAAATTTCTAGCCATTGTAGAAGGTGTAACCTGAAGGCTAACAACTATATGAGCTATACTTGCTATATTTGGATCTTCTTCTTCTTCTAGATCTCTGGTCAGAGATCTACCTCTTCTTCTGAAATGAAAAAGGAGAGGTCTCCTCTTTGAAGTATCGAGAGGTGTAGATTGGGTTCTTCTTGTAGGAGATTCTTTCTGAGTTGTCCTACCTTTGTAGCTTCTTTTCAAGGGAAACTCTGAAAATTCAGTAGGCTTTGAGCTTTTAGTCTCGATCTTTCTCATAAACCTTAAACAAGGTTGGCCTGAATCTTTGAAACTAGTGGAGTCGCCAGATATACTTGATAGAACAACCTCTAAAGGTCTGTATTATGCAATCTGCATATTAGAGATGACACAATCTTCAACAATTGAACTTCTTTGCTGTCCCATCAGGCATGCTAGAAAATGTTATACACTAAATTTGCGCCTTTGATCTCAAGCTCTCATAGTCTTGATAATCTAGTATAACATGGGACTCATCTCAAGGTTGTGGGACCTTTTGCTAACTAAGATGAGACCTCTAGATTCTAGGCTGGTTCCTCTTGGATAATCACCCTGATTTTCTCTTAATAGGAAAGTAAACTTTGAGGGAAAAGAGTTAGAAGAAATGCATGAAAGGGAAATGACATGAAGCAAATCTACCTACTAGGTGATGCACCGAAACTAGGGTTCGGATCTCAGTATAGAGGGATGAAATCAATGAGAGGCTTAGGTCTAGGAGATCACAACTTACTGAATAGGCTTGCATGAGTATATCATAAGAGGGCCTAAAAATTAGACACAAATTATGACCTACAAGCAGACATTCTCTTCAGCAAAAGGACACAGGAATGAGACAGAATGATAGGGGCTGAAGGATACCCACAACCTCACTCAGATCAAATCAAACATAGTAGTGCACATATAGGCTAAAAGTAAAAGGGATCAAGAAAACTAAGTATCACTAAAAAACATTCATAAACTTCAATCCAATAAGAGATAAGCCAAACAGGAAAGCATAAGGATAGGAAAACATGTCATAGAATACTTTGCAACATTTGTATTATCAATGAGAACTTACAAGATGTAAAAAAACTAGAGAGAAAAAATGCTACAGATAGTTCTCCAAGAAAAGACTTTCTCTCTTTACAAAATGTGAATTCTGAGCTCAAAAGCTCCAAAAAAACAATATATACAACCCTGCATGCAGGTAGGAATAAAAAATACCTCAATTAGGGCTACAAAGGTTTACAATAAAATATCCAACCCTAATTCAATCCAATCTGGCCATAAATGTACATGAAAATATCCCAGCAGATCAGATATGTTTTGTTTGGTGTTCACTTCATATTTATTCTTGCAAAAAATTTGGCCACCATGATCCATCTACCTTCCTGCAACTCGGGCTCACCATAACTGCAAAAATCTGATACTGTGAGATATTTGAATTTAAAAAATTGATATAATGGTCAGATGTGGCACATAAATTTCCATCGATGGTCAGTATTCAAAAATTGATCTTACTTTAAAACATGACCGTCAGATCCTTCCTCTTTACCTAGGCTCGACACTTGACTGCAAAACTAACTCGGTATTTACCCCAGGTTTCAATCTTTCTTTTGTCACTGAATCACTTAACTTTTTAACTAACCTCAGCTCTTCCTGGTGATCATGTGACTGAAACCATAAAACTAGGTCCACCTTGCCACCTGTCATTCCCTTATTCATTCTTGACTGCTCTGTAAGTATACACCTCGGTGGGCTCTGACACGGTCCCACTACAACTTAGATTCTGATCCAATGGTGGTCGCATGATCGCAAAGGCAAGGAATATTCCTTGTGATTATGCGGCAACCATTAGATCTCTTGCTGGGAAGTCTACTGGGCCCACTCTAACAGATTGAAACAAGTCATTACCTCTGGCCAATGAGAAACTTCCACATCAGAATACATGGCACTGGACCCACCAAAGCTTTGAAGCACTATAGAGAAGGAAAGATCAATGGTTGTCATGATTTCGCAAGGCTCTGACAAATCCTTTGCAAAATCATGACAGTCGTTGATCATCTCAAAATGGACCCCACAAATTGCCTGTCGCATGATGTTAACTGATGACTACAAACCATTACCACCAAAACTGTTGACGGTTTGTCACATGATCGCATGCGACCAGGAAGGCCCATGTGATTATGCGACCAATTGTAGGAGGTTAGCCACTGACTGCCACCTCACATTTCTGACTACCTAGATAAGCCCATGGTAAAATTAAAAGCCAGGGTGCAAGAAGAAACCCCTTAGTCACATGATCCCAAAGGGCTAGGAAGGCCCATGCGCTCATGCAACCAACTATATGACTGTTTTCCGAAAACCAACTGGGCTCCACTTGTCGGAGTTGTGCACATAAAATAATGTTGTCACTAGGAAGAACTAGTGTGAAGATGTGAAGAGGTAAAAAATACACAGGACTTTCAGGCCAAAAGTCAAAAACATCCTGAGCTTGCAGAGAGGAGGTCAAAAATACACCAGGTTTTTGAAACTTGAACACTTCACTTGGAAAACAGGGCTGTGGCCGAAAAAGAATGATAGGGAAATTTTGGGCAACACTTCCTTTTATACTTATCTTTAATTTTGATAGACAAATGATAACATTGATGAACTGACTTGGGAATGAGAAGGGAAATTTCCTCTTGTATGTCCCCTTTCAAGCCATTAAGGTATCTACATACCTTGAGGTTCTCATCCTTAGTGACATTTGATCTCATGCATAGATTTTGAAATTCCTCAGTATAGGAATTCACATCAAGTTCCTTCTACCTTAACTTTGCCTCTTCTTGTGTAGTTGTATCTCATAGTCATCTGGCATGTATGCCTCCTTTACTTTGGAAACCATTCCCTTCCAAGTGGAAATAGGTTTCTTACCTTCCTTCTCCCTTTCTGACTGAATAAACTTCCACCATGTCAATGCAGAACCTCTCAATCTTGACTTTTCCACCCTTTCCTTATGTGCTTCAGTGACTCCATCACACTCAAAATGGTTCTCCATTCCCTCTATCGAGTCCATGACTATATCTTCTTCCATATTCCCACTAAATAGGGGTATGCCTTCAAGTTATTTTCTAGTCATAGCTTTCAATGCCTTCAATAAAGGATCCTATTCCAAAATAGGGTTAGGTTCTGGGGTCTTGTCCTCCTGAGCCATCTCTTTCCCCTTAAATTATTTCTCATCTAGCTTATCACTGACTTCTTCAGTCTTCATTTTCACTTGACCCAATGCTTTCTCTAATTAGGCAATCTATTCCCTCAATAACCTATTGTCTTCCTCCGGGTCTTCAACCTTTTTGGCCAATTCCACATTGGTCACCATACTTATTGAACCACTAGATTCCCACTTTGACATTCACCAAGCTATCCAAAATCTTTTTGGGGCTCTTATACAACTTTGATAGGGAGGTTGGATGATTCACTCACTGATTCATGCTTTGGTCTTCTCACAAGAATTATAAGGTGCCTATTCTACACCACTTATGACCTATAGGATCTTTTCTTGATTAGGATCCCCTAGCCTCAATTGCCAACCCAACTATCATGAAATTTCACTCTGTCAAACCTAAACTAGAAGCATTCCTGCCACACTAACCTTAGCCCTTAAAACCACCTTAAAAAGGCTTCTAACCTCCAAATTTCTTAAAATATTCTTACATAGGTGTGTAAATGTATTTAAAGACTTCAATCCAAACAACTAGGGGTGTTAGGAGTCTCACTTAGCTTCACAACCAAGTCGATCTCACCAAACTTCACAAATTAGGCCTAAAAGGCTACTAGCCCAATTAGGTCTCCTTCCCAAAGAAATAAGGGATTTACTCCCAATCCTTCCAAAGAAATGCTAAAAATTTTCTTGGGATTCTTGATTCATATGCCTACCCCTTAAGGATTTTTGGGGTCTTGGGATCACCACTAGTCGTACAGTGCCTGAACTCAAAATGAGTTATTGTAGGAGCCTTTTTATGCTTTTCGTAGCTCCTCTACAACTTGGTAAGCTTCCTCATATTCAATTCATTGGTGAGATTTCTCCCTCTTCACCATATCACAACAATATTCATATCCTCCTATTCTGAAAGGAATTTTGTTCTTAGCTATCCACATGTGGAAGTTATCTCTTCTTCACTATGGTCTTCCCTATCCGGGCTCACCTCTAGCTTGCCTAGGGAAAGACCTTTAAAAGATCCCCTCTACATTTTAGTTCCCAAACTCTTGCCATATTTATACACATGGAATCTAGTCACTATTCCCAAAGGGTTGTAGAGAATGCACAATGGGAAAATGAGCTAGAACCCCATCTTTACAAACTGCTTGGTTAAGACGAGTGACAGTGAAGAAACCAAAATATTTACAAAAAGAACTAAAAAAATAATAAAATTCCTAACTAATGCCACACATAATCAAGAAATATATTACATTACATCATGCATGAGTTACAGTGCAAGTTTTAATACATTGAGTGTTCACTATTACCAAAACTCTCTCCAAATACACACAAAACAATGGTAAAAACTTGATTTCAAAATTTTTTGTCCATACAATGGGTGTATAACCTCTCAATTAGGTTAACCTTGGTCATAAATAGGTTATTAGGTCCTTAGGTTTCCCTTAGGTCACACTAAAATCAATTAAAGACCTTCTGGCCAGTTTGGTCGAGCAACTTTTGAAAGTTGTAAAAGTTGCAAATGCAACTTTTACATCTTTTTTTGAAACTTTTACATTTTTTAGTAAATGACTTTCTCTCTTCTATATAACCTTACCTAAGACCTTAAACATGGTCAAAATATGGTTCTAACCTATCCTAAATGCTATTGACATCATACTAACATCATCACCTCTTTGGTACAAGTTAGGAGTCTTTACAACCTCTTAGCCCCTAATTGTCTCTTCCAAGAGGTCCTAAGACTTAACTTAAAAGAACCTATTGTACTTATCCCATGGTCAACATGACCTTCATCTTAAACACAAAAAAACTAACCTTAGTCACACACTAAAAACAAAAACTAGATGGACTGACCTAAGAAATCCATGGGTTCTCCTGCACCTTATTTATTGGAGAATATTGGCAAGATTAAGAAGGATAAGACACAAATATTAAAATAATAATAGTAGCAAAGATAGAATTGATTCTTTTAGTGTGATAAAAAATTTCACATGAGGTTGTATGATATCATTAATTTGTTACTAGTAGTGGTTGTTGTTGCACCAAAAGATCGACCTCTTAATGCCCGATACAACAAGTAGACTTATAGAAGAAAAAGGAGGAGGTTAAGCCATGTCACGAACCTCACAAGGGACACTAGCCCAATGTCAACAATCCCCCTCCCAGTGCCACTTACCATGGCCTACATGGATTCGAACCCATTACCAAGCTCTGATACCACTTGTTACAAGTAGTGGTTGTCATTACACCAAAAGATCGACCTGTTAATGCCTGATACAACCACTAGACTTATAGAAGATAGAGGAGGTAGTTAAGCCATGTCATGAACCCTACGAGGGATGCTAGCCCATTGCCAACATAATTTTCATGGCTCTTTTGTCCCATTTAGATGTAGTAATCCTCTCAAAAATGTCTGTCTTTACTGATCTCAATGCTAGTACCTCACTGACTGCATTATACCTAGTAACTACATAGATTAACCCCTTGTTAACCTTTATAGGTTCTTCTCTAAGCTATAAAATTTGATCATGAATTCTACTTAACGCACTTCTAACCACTTTGATTCATCGAAGACATAAAATTCCTTGTATTGCCCAAGGTTAATATGATCAACCTTATTGAACTCATCTTTCAAATCTCCATCAGCACATAGTGATACATATTGCTTAATAATATTATAATGTCCTAATTATTCAATCTTACAGTGAATGTATGAGCGAATATCTTCAACATGTAGAAATTTGTGGGGAACATGAGAAAATATGAATTCTATGTCATCTTGCATAGAATTAAATGGATGTTTCTTGAATTGATACCCTAGTTTCTCTAATGCATAAAAATGTGAAGAGTAATAAATATTCTTTATCACTACTCTCAGATTTTCTTGAAAAATCCAATTAATTGCTTCATTATCTATTAGATCTCCTTCTGCTCAGGTAATCACTCTTTCTTAGGATACAAAAGTGTCAAATAAAGTTATAGAATTCTATTTTAATACCTCAAAATTAATCATATTCATTCATTTAATGTCACTCGTACCCTATCTCTTAAAAAGATGATATAACCAATCATCTTTCAAATCTCTTAAAAACTGACCATGATTTCTACTTAACGTAATTCTAACCCACTCCGGTTCATCAAAGGCATAAAAGTTCTTATATTGCCCAAGGTTAATATGATCAACCTTATTGAACTCATCTTTCAAAGCTCCATCAACACATAGTGATAAATATTTCTTAATAATGTTGTAATCTCCTAGTTCTTCAAGCTTATAGTGAATGTATGCGTGAATATCTTCAACATTGAAAACTCTATCAAGAGCATGAGAAAATGCAATGTCCGGCTCATCTTGCATAGAATTAAATGGTTTTTTCTTGAATTGATACCTTTTTTTCTCTAATGTATAAAAATATGAGGTGTATGCATTCTACTCAGATAAATTTAACAAGTTTCCAAAAAGATAAATATTTTTTACCACTGCTCTAGGATTTTCTTACAAAAGACAATCAATTGCTTGATTAACTATTATATTTCCTTATGCTCAAGTAATCACTCATATCAATATAGAAAAGTGTCAAATAAATTCACATAATTCTCTTTTAATCCCTCAAAGTTAATAATATTCATTCATTTAATGTCACTCATACCCTAGCTCTTAAAAAGAAAGTATAACAAGTGAAATCTTCTTGTGATAAAATTTTTTATCAAGAAATCATCTATGATTCTAAACATGTCCTTTCAAAACAAATCTACAATTGAATCTTCCATCGTAGTCCTTACTGCTTCGATTCACTAGGTGACAAAATATTTTTTGATGAAAGCTCCCCCTTTAGGTCTTATAACCTAATTAGATGGGTGTCCACACTAGGAGCTAGTGTGACCTGACCAATACCATTAATTTTCTCTTTCTTATCCCATGTCTTGCTAATTTCTTCTTATTTTTCATCAACAAACATGCTCTACTTTCCTATCATTCAGTCCATTATTTTTCTCTCTTGTATTCTTAGATCTTCAATACAGAGAAATATGTCCTATCTTCTTGCAATTAAAAAATGTTTTTGTCCATACCTTGTATATCCTTTGTTATCATTCTTATTATTTTCAACCAAACCATTCATTCTCAATCCAAAATTGTTATATCTACATTTTCTAGCAATATGAATAACATTGTTTTATTTTTAACAAGTAAAATTCTAATTCACATACCTCTGATTAGCATAGTTAGTCCTCAACCTAAATTCCCTTACTAAGTGACCAAAGTTATTGCATTTGAAACATGTAGGATTACCTCTGCTTGCAAGTCTTTTATTAGGTATGGCTGTAGATATGTATTCATTTGATTTGTGTCCATACTGCCAACATGTGAAACAATGTCCAAAAAATTATGTAGTAGATGTATTACTACTACATTATCTCACACTATTACAAAAATTATTTCATGTTAAACACCTTCCAATGATTCTCTATCCATTTTCTTCCATTTTAGACAAATCCTTAGGTTTCTCAATCTTATTTTGTTCATCATTTTTACAACATTCTCCTTTTTCATAACCTAATCCTTTATTTTCACTGGGTCCTCTTTGACTTGCAAATTGTTCATCAAGATTTGCGATGCTAGATCTGAACTTTTCTTGAATCTCTCCGGCCTCGGCTATTTCTCTTCTCATTATCTCATTAACTCTTTCCAATTCCTTCTCATTATGCTTATATTCTTCAAGGTAGATCTACAACTATCGAACATCGCTATTCAACTTATAGCATTCTTCAGGTTTAGTTTGTAAGGATTTCTCAAGAGTCTTCTTTGCTTCTATTTCTTCATTCATATTGATTTCCATGGCTTCCATCTCATTATTTAGGTTGTCTCTTTCTTTCACAATAAGATCATATTCCTTAGTTTTTTTTCTCCATCAAAAGTAGAGTCATTTCCTTTCTATGATAACTAATCCACATGTTCTTTCCTTTTATCTCTTAATTTCCTTAACTTCTCTTTTAGATTATCAATGAAGCTACTAATGATTTTTATTTTTTCTTCAAGATCATGGATGTGAGAATTGGATTTTTATAGATATCCAAGTGCATTTAATAGTTGTTTCTAAGTACTACTAGATGCTTGTATCAGGACCCTTAAGTTGTTAAACTTTCTCGAGGAAGCTAGGCTTTGATGTCAATTCTTAGGTTTAGAGAGGACTGAGAGGGGGGGTCAATCAGTGTAACAATATTATTAACTTTATTTATCCAATAATGAAATGTGAAAGCACAAATAAGTGGATGTAAAAAACATAGAATGAACAAACATAACATTATATCACCATGATTTGTTTTTGAGGAAAATTCTATTAAGGGAAAAAAATTGGTGGGGATGGTACCCACTAAAATGTCTCACTACTATAGTAATAAGTACCTTGTTAAAGGTAATAATACATGATAGAGAATAGACATACTTTCAAGCTTAAAACCTAGAGTAGACTGCTCAATACAAAACAAATATCTAAACCTTAGTCAGGTTCACCAATCTATCTTAATTACAATAAGGTTTATGGATTAGACTAATAGTCCCAAAACTAAACTGACTGATAGTGTCAATTATGCCAATAAAGTTCCAATGAAGTTCAAAAAGATTCATCAACTGGTTATCTTCTCTACATCATCAATTTCAAACATCATATCACATATGTAACATGACACCACCATCACATCCAATAACTTGATCTAATATATGTGATCATAAACTCAAAATCATAACTATGTCAGTCCAAAATAAGATAGTGAATCTTGTACAACCTTAAGACAAAATCTCAGTCAAATCATCGATTCAAATCTTTCTAATAACTTTTATTTTCTTCTATAATCATCTCTAGCATAAACAATTATCGAACTAAAATTCTAAACTGATTAACCATGTATATTGAATGATCTTACCAAACTATTTTGTTCTAGCCCAAAACTATCAAACTAATATACATAAGTGAATATATCATGCATATTGAAACATCAGAATGTGTCAAGATCCTTTGACAATTGAAATGAGGACCTGAGGAAGAATTAAGATGTGGGTACTAGCCTAAACAAGAAGAATGATGGTTTCAATCATTCTCATGATCAAAAAAATTGATAACAAAGAAGAAGAGGAAGACTCGGACACAGATCTAGGAGAGGCATCTTTAGAGGAACTTGTTTACAATATGGTGAGGAAAGAAAAAAAACCTATGAATTTCAACAATGCCAAGGAAGGACAGATATAAGAATTGAAGGCCATTCATTAGTTGCACATGTCAATGAAGAAGCTTAGTTGGAGCACTCAGATGATGTTGAGAGGGGATAAACCATCATTGTTAGAAGAAACCTATTAAATGAGGATAAGGAATCATATCATAGGAAGAGTATATTTCACACTAGATGCAAGTGTGAGGATAAGTTTTGTGATGGAATTATTGATAGTTGAAGCATTGATAATCTGGTGTCAGAAGAAATGGCCACAAAATTAAAGATGAAAATGTTGAGGCATCCACATGCGAGTCATATTTTATGGTTGTAGAAAAACCAAAAAGTTTTTTTCAATGAGAAGTGCTTGGAGATAGTAAACTTCTAATATATGCAATCATAAACTCAAAATCATAACTCTGTCAGCCCAAAATAAGATAGTGAATCTTGTACAACCTTAATGCCAAATCTCAATCAAATCATCGATTCAAATATTTCTAATAACTTTTAGTTTCCTCTATAGTCATCTCTAGCATAAAAAATTATCAAACTAAAATTCTAAAATGACTAACCAAGTATACTGAATGATCTTACCAAAATATTTTGTTCTAGCCCAAAACTATCAAACTGATATACATCGGTGAATATATCATGAATACTGAAACATCAGAATGTGTCAAGATCCTTTGAGAATTTAAATGGGGACCAGAGGAAGAATGAAGATATGGGTACTAGCCTAAACTAGAAAAATGATCGTTTCAATCATTCTCATGATCAAAAATAAAATTCTAAACTGATTAAACAAGTATACTGAATGATCTTACAAAACTATTTTGTTCTAGCCCAAAACTATGAAACTAATATACATTAGTGAATATATCATGCATACTGAAACATTAGAATGTGTCAAGATTATATTAGACATATCAGGATGTCTACTTTCATGCCTTACAATCCAAGCCTCTAATTCTCTCTCATCTATCATTACCAATTTGTTCTATCCAACTATATACTGCTCTAATTCCGGTACTTAGTCATTTTCTCACATCCATACCTTCGGAAAACTTACAAAACTAACATATGGCCAAGAGTAGTATATTTCATTTCCATCATGCATCATCAGGTGACTCTTTCCAACACATCTTTGATCAAATTGTGTCTTATGGAACTCCTCTGAATACACAACCATCTTCCCTTGAACAACATTCCATCTTGGATAATGAAATCCACCCACCTTGCCATGTCTTAAGCTTCTCAAAATCAAGGTCTTTAGGGTATAAGATATTGAGTTCATTGAACCCAACCACCTCAATCTACATTTTTGTCCACAAAATCTACTTCCTAATTAATGAATCTACAACTCTATTAGACCTTCTACCCCTATACTTTAAAATAAATGTATAGCTCTATAGAAAATCTACCCATTTCAAATGCATCTGATTCAATTTACCCTGAGTATACAAGTACTATAATTCTTGATGATCAATATACAAAATAGATTCATTTGATAATAGATAATGCCTCCATTTCTTTAATGATTGAACTATTGCATATAATTATTTATCATAAAAAAATTAATCTTTCTTTGCATCATTTAAAACTTCTCACTAAAGTATGCAATGGACTTACCTTCTTGACTCAAAAAATATCCAATGGAATTACCAATTACATCATAGTCCACCTAAAACACCTTATTGAAATCATAGATGGCTAAAATTGGTTTCTCGGTTACCTTATTCTTCGTAATGTCAACACTTTTTTCTTCTCTTGTAATCCATTTTAACTCTTTCTAGCCCCTCTCATTTTTTTAGTAAATGATGCACATATACTACTAAAGCTTCTATTGAACATTTTGTAAAAACTTAGTAGACCATGAAAAGACTTCACCTCATTGGTAGTCATTGTGGTAGGCCATTCTACAATGACCCTCACCTTCTTTGGATCCATTTGAAGAACATCTGGTGAGACAAAATATCCTAAGTACACTAACTCCCTTTTGATAAAACTATGTTTCTTTAAGTTAATAAATTTTTTATCCTCTCTTAATTTCTCAAAGCCTATAAAAATATGCACTAATTTCTCATCTAGTATCTTACTAAAAATCAAAATATCAACTAAATATATAATAATAGTTTTTCCCAAAAATTCTTTCAATACCTCATTCATGAACCACTATTAATGTTCTTGGTGAATTGGTTATCCCAAAATGCATAAATAACCACTCATGTAGGCCTACTTTGGTCTTAAAGGAGATGTTCCATTCATCACCCTCTCTAATCCGAATCTGGTCATACCCACTCTTGAAGTCTATCTTTTGGAAATGTTGTGCTCCACTCAAGTAGTCGATAATCTTGTCCAACCTCAGTAGGGGAAATCTATATTTGATTGTAATCTTGTTTAAATCCCTAGAGTATGTACACATACTCCACTCCCCATTATTCTTTGGTGCTAGTACTACAAATACTATGCATAGACTCATGCTCTTTTAGATGAATCCATTTCTCAACAATTTTTGAACTTGTCTATTCAACTCCTCATTCTCATAAGGGGTAATCCTAGTAGCTCCATTATTTGGAAAACTATCCCCATGAATTAAATCTATCTAATGACAAATCTTTCATGCAAGTGGAAATCTGTTAGGTACATTATTAGCCACAATATCCTGAAACTCATTCAAAAGACCTAAAAATTCTACACCAACCTCCCCACTATCTTATTTATCCAATCTAGAAATCAAATCATAACACGTGTTTTTTTTCTCAATCCTTCCAAAAAAAAATTCCTTCAACAAAACATAGCCTATTACTTCCACATACATTTTTTCTACCTTCATTAGGGGTTTCAACTTATGTTGAACTTCATCCTTTGTCAAGGAATAGGTGTCTGTATGACCATCATGTATATAACGTCTATCAAACTTCCATGGCCTCCCTAAAAATATATGATACACATCCATGGGTATAATGTCATAGAGTACCGAGCATCATGATAACTACCAAACTTAAATTTCTCCAGGCACTTCTCATTGAAATTTTCTTTTGGTTATTCTACAACCATAAAATATGACTCACATGTGGATACCTCCACATTTTCATCTTTAATTTTGTGGCCATTTCTTCTGACACTAGATTATCAGTGCTTCAATTATCAATAATTACATACCAAAAATTATCCTCACACTTCCATCTAGTGTGAAATATACTCTTCCTATGATCTGATTCCTTCTCCTCATTTAGTAGGTTTCTTCTGACAATGATAGTTTATCTCCTCTCAACATCATTTGAGTGCTCTAACTGAGCTTCTTCACTGACATGTGCAACTCATGAATGGCCTTCAATTATTATATCTGTCCTTCCTTGGCATTGTTGAAATTCATAGGTTTGGTGTCCTTCCTCACCATACTGTAAACAAGTTCTTGTAATGATGCCTCTCCTAGATCTCTATCCGAGTCTTCCTCTTGTTCTTTGTTATCCATTTTTTTGATCATGAGAATGACTAAAACCATCATTCTTCTAGTTTATGCTAGTAACCACATCTTCATTCTTCCACTGGTCCTCATTTCAATTCTCAAAGGATCTTCCACTACACCTTTCATGTAGTACCTCACCCCTAGTCTGATTTTATAAATGTTGTAATTAATCTAGGATGATAGATTATATGTTAGGAATTTTTTGATGCTTATGATTTTACTGACCCCATACTTCCATATGTATGGTTAATGTGTTTGGTTTATATTTATGTTTCATGTGCTTGATGTGGTTGAGGGACGGAGTCATAGTTACTTGCTTGCGAGATCCACACGATCAGTCGATCCTCGCCATTGTCTGTTATATCTCTATGTATATGCACATGCTTGTCTCTTATGTAGGTTTTTAGGTACCGAGCATTGGCTTCCCTAAATAGTCAGGATGAGCATGCCCTATCACTAATCTCAATGGTAAAAGAGGGGAGATAATATTCAGTTCCAAATCCTAACCTAAGCCAATTATTGTCCTAAAGTAGGGGACAAGATTCTATGTTTCCACCCTTCTAAACTCGTCCAATTGGCAAGAGTTTACACCTATGTCCTGAGCATGAATTTGGGTCCTTAGGTCTTTCTGTTTCTTTAATTTGTGGTGTTTGGTGTGATTTCTATTTTTAGATCATTGTATTTTTTTTAGCTATGGAATACCTTTTATATGGTAATTAAATAAATGTATTTATTTAGTTTAATTATTATATAGTTGATGCATAAATTATTTGGAAAATTAATTATATGCTATTTTAAGTGTGGTTGAAATATTTAATTAATGTGAATCAATTAAATAGCTTCACTTTTTATTTATTTAAATCATAAAATTTAACCTTTGTTTAATTAAAATATATTTATTAAATCAAGAGTTATTTTCGCATGTGTTTATTATGTTAACTAAATTTTTTAATTATTATTTAATTGAATGCATTATGTTGCACATTCATGATTAAATGAAATTGAATTAATAATTCAAGTTGAAGTTTGGTTATGTGCTTTCAACTAAAGTCAAAGAGGAAAGGGGACTGCAGTTCAATTGAGAATGAACTGCGAATTGAAGTTCATCTTCATGCAAAGCCCTTTTGATGTTGAGTTTATATTCTTGCATGAGAAATGAAGTTTCTAAAAATATTAGGGATTTTGGCCATTATTCAAGTACACAGGTTTTGGAGGAGGAATTTTGGGAGACAAAATTGGGACAGATTTGAGAGAGTTCTTTGAAAAGCTTGGATTCTGTTTTTCTTCGTTTTGGTCATCTTCGATTATGTATAATTTTGTTTGAGGTAGATTTTGAAATTTATTCTTGTTATTACTTTTCGGATCTCTGTAGGAAATTGGAGAAAGTGTCTTCCTCGTGTTTGCTAGTTTTGATTATTTGAGTAGCATAGCAATGTTATTATCAGTTGGATGTTAGAGAAAAGAAAGTTTGCATGCCATTGTGTGATTTGAATCTATCTATCTATTATTAAAAATCTCAAACTTGGTGGTAATTGTTATAGATCAATTGAAAACCCAGGTGGATTAGGGTTTTGATGTTGTTGTGAATTTATTAGAGATAATATTCATGTTTGGAATATTCGTATTTGAGGTATATATATTTAGAACCAATTTGTTTTTGCATAAATTTAACTAAAATATGTTTTGGATTAAAAAATATTTATATATATATTGAATGATTCTTTTTAATATATATATATATATATAGAATTGAACAAAGTTAAAAAGTAATTAGAAAACTTTAATATGGAAAGTTTATATTTTAAATAAAATGTTTGGGGTTTTAAATATCCCCACCACAGTCCTCTGGCAAATTGCCATGCATAGTACCATGGGTACTGACGCATGACAGTCTCGGAGGGGGTTGTCGTGGGGCAGTACCACAGGTACTGTCGCTAGCCAAAGGAAGTGCGGAGGTTTTAAAATTTATTTAATGTTATTTTAAATTTTTCTTTTTAAAAGTTTTTTTTATTATTTTAAAATTTTAATTTATGTTAGTTTAGTTTTTTAATGTTAATTTATATTTCTTTTTAAAATTTAATTAATTCTTTAATGAATATTATATGGTTAATTTATATTTTTTAATAAAGATTATTACTTTTAATAAAATTAGATAATTTAATATTTGTTTTATCTATTGAGCTTTTACTAAATAAAATTAGTTGATTCTAATTTTTATTTTAATTCATTTTTTGTTAAAGATAATTATTGGGTTAATAATTATGGATATTAGTTCATATTTTAATTGTTTTATAATTGGCTTGTAAAACTATTGTCTCAATTTGATTATGAATTTTAAATGTGATGATTTTGATAACAGACTATTTATTTCTTAGACATGTTTGGAAAAGCTAGATTAATTTTGTAATGCTTTTGATTGCTTATTCCTGATTAAAGTATTCGTTTGAAATTAGTTCTTTGATCAAATTGGAATTGTATATTCTTGAATATTTAAGTGATGCAACCTTTAGCAACCTGGTATTATCGAGAATTCTATAAGATGCCCTTGAAATATTTGTTTTGGAATAATTTTAGGGGTTGCAGTTATCTTTTATCATGATGTTTGCTTTGCATGCATTGTTAGGTTGCATGAGATGTTCTAACCCTAGGCGGGTTTGATCCTAGTGGTTTTTGGTCTTTCATGTTGAATCTAGTTGTAGAGATTCAGGAGTTGTATTAACTCAGAGTTCTTATTGTTCGTGTGAAACCCTAGGGTAGGTCATCTAAGTGTATATCAAGAAGTGGCCTGTAATTGGTGCCAGAGCCCAGAAGTGGCTACTAGGAGATCCCATTACATGTAGTTTAATAAGTGATAATTAATAAACATTGGGAATTTAAAATGAACCTAAAAAGATATTTTGTGCCTCGCCCATGCCTAAGATCTCGACTGAGTTTGACTAGGATGGGAGTTGAGATGATGCTTGCCGCCTTTATGGACTGGATATGGCATAGGTAGTACCTTGTCTACACAAAAGGTTACTATAACCACATAGAGTCACTAGGGCGTCGGGGTCTGAAGAGACTACTAGGATAACCCTAGAGTTGGCTTGTGTGCTAACACTTCTTGTATCCATCTTAGGTTTCCTACGTGTTCTGTTTGCCTCTGGTAGAGTTTATCTTACCTTATTGTACTTTTGGTATCCTTGAGTTAGAATCTTTCAGGACCTCTTCCTTGGATTGTTGTTGTTTGTTATGCATGTTGGTTCTGATGTTATCTCCTTAGCATGGTGGGAGTGGACCATTTAGGTTCACGAGGTCGGGTGGTAGTGGTTCTTTTACCATTTAAGATTCTGACATTCGTGCATTGAGGCTGGATGATCCATGTTGTAGTTGTTCTTTCTTATTCTTCTTTCTTCTTGTGATCTTGTATCATTGTATCAGATATTCAGAGTTATCATGTTGTATTTCTGTTTAGTTATTGTATTCACATACCCTGCGACATGTGCAGTGGATGCTTATTATTATGGTTACCTTAAGGTACCAATTGCATTTGTGTAATCATGCATATGATTTTGTATTTATCATTCAAATGTAATCTTGGGTTTCATATATTTATCTTATATTAATTAATTAACTCTTTCATGATCTATGTCAAGGAACCCTTGAGAGTTGTAACCTATGTTAGTTGTTTATTGCTATGTTTTGCTTCCGCATTGTAAACTTTGATGTTTGTTATTTTTAACTGTAAAAAAAATTGCTCTATAAACTTAGTTGCATGTCTAGGTTAAATTCTTCTGGGTTCCCTGGTGGGGCATTACACTTGGTATTAGAGCACCGGGTTCTACACTAGGAACTCTGGGAAGTTGTGTGCCCATTAGATGTCTAGACTGTTAAACTTGAAACCAAACATAGTCATATAACTCTTTTGTATTTTGATAACCATTAAACTACATCTAAACATTTATGTTCTTGCTTCTTTTAAATGTCTTCGAGATATCACTTGCCGAGTGATTGTCATAGGTCTTTGAACTATTTATTGTGTATGGTTACCTTCTCTAATGCATCTAGGGTGAAGTACCTTTGGATGTCATGAATAAATTACTCCCTTGAGTGTGGCTACTACTAGTCACCTTGTTATGTGGATGTGTTTTGATTGATGTTTCATTTTTTGTTGATTTATGAATCATTCGTGATGTGTGTGGGCTAGCATTGAATTTTTTTAAACTTTCTTATGATTGGATTAGTCACCTAACTCTCTTTTTGTTATCTATTTTGTGACGCTAGTCACACTTGATTTATTGTTGAAATTGAGGATCCCTTATGATTTAATGTTGGACTTATGATTTCCCCACTTGGGTTTTACCTTTTTGAGTTATTATGGTGGCTACTCTGAATGTTTTTTTTATTGTTGGCCTTGTTTTGTGATAAGTATTGTTTCTATCATGTTAATCATGAACCCCTAATAGTATGTATAAGGGAGGACATCACAGAGATCGTACTATATGTGCTATGTGATATTAGAATTATTGTCTATCCTTTATGATTGCATAAGTGTTGCATTAACTAGATAGCTTTTCATGAACTTCTCAACTCATTATTTGTTATAGAGATGAATGTGTTCTTTATGCAATCGATCCTAGATGTTTTCTATGATGATGTATGAATAAAGGTTTAGATTTTTTTTTCAAATTATTAATGAATTATTGATCAATATGATATTTTCAATTGTTCCTAAACTACATATTATAATGTTCTTAATGATTGTATATTATGTTCTTATGTTATGACTTTCTTTCAAATGTCATGTTTTATCTTTAGTAAATGCTTCGTGTTTGGGGGGGGGGGGGGGGGAATTTATCCTCAACTGTTGTAGGCTTCCAGGAGTAAGCCTAATTCTAGGGGGGGTGGATATAGTACCTCACCCCTAGTCTGATTTTATAAATGTTGTAATTAATCTAGGATGATAGATTATATGTTAGGAATTTATTGATGCTTATGATTTTACTAACCCCGCACTTACATGTGTATGGTTGATGTGTTTGTTTTATATTTCTATTTGATGTTCTTGATGTGGTTGAGGGATAGAGTCGTAGTTACTTGCTTGCGAGATTCACATGATCAGTTGATCCCCACCATTGTCTGTTATATCTCTATGTCTATGCACATGCTTGTCTCTTATGCAGGTTTGCAGGTACCAGGCATCGACTTCCCTGAATTGTCAAGATGAGCTTGCCCTATCACTAATCTCAATGGTAAAAGAGGGGAGATAATATTCAGTTCCAAATCCTAACCTAAGGCAATTATTATCCTAAAGTAGGGGGCAAGATTCTATGTTTCCACCCTTCTAAACTCGTCCAATTGGCAAGAGTTTACACCTATGTCCTAAGCATGAATGTGGGTCCTTAGGTCTTTCTAATTCTTTGATTTGTGGTGTTTGGTGTGATTTCTATTTTTAGATTATTCTAATTTTTTTAGCTATGGAATAAATTTTAAATGGTAATTAAATAAATGTATTTATTTAGTTTCATTATTATATAGTTGATGCATAAATTAATTATAAAATTAATTATATGCTATTTTAAGTGTGGTTGAAATATTTAATTAATGTGAATTAATTAAATAGCTTCACGTTTTATTTATTTAAATCATGAAATTTAACCTTTGTTTAATTAAAATATATTTATTAAATTGAGGGTTATTTTCACATGTGTTTATTATGTTAACTAAATGTTCTAATTATTATTTAATTGAATGCATTATGTTGCACATTCATGATTGAATGAAATTGAATTAATAATTCAAGTTGAAGTTTGGTTATGTGCTTTCAACTAAAGTCAAAGAGGAAAGGGGACTCCAGTTCAATTGAGACTAAACTGTGAACTGAAGTTCATCTTCATGCAAAGCCCTTTTGATGTTGAGTTTATATTCTTGCATGAGAAATGAAGTTTCTAAAAATATTAGGGGTTTTGGCCATTATTTGGGTACATAGGTTTTGGAGAAGGAATTTTGGGAGACAAATTTGGGACAGATTTGAGAGAGTTCTTCAAAAAGCTTGGATTCTACTTTTCTTCATTCTGGTCATCTTTGAATCTATATAATTTTTTCTGAGGTAGGTATTCAAATTTATTACTTTTCAGATCTCTGTAGGAAATTGTAGAAAGTGTCTTCCTCGTGTTTGCTAGTTTTGATTGTTTGAGCAGCGTAGCAATGTTATTATCAATTGGATGTTAGAGAAAAGAAAGTTTGCATGCAATCCATTGTGTGATTTGAATCTATCTATCTGTTATTAAAAATCTCAAAGTTGGTGGTAATTGTTATAGATCAAGTGAAAACCCAGGTGGATTAGGGTTTTGATCTTTTGGTGAAATTATTGGAGATAATATTCATGTTTGGAATATTCATATTTGAGGTATATATATTTAGAACCAATTTGTTTTTGCATAAATTTAACTAAAATATGTTTTGGATTAAAAAATATTTATACATGTATTGAATGATTCTTTTTAAAATATATATATATTGAATGATTCTTTTTAAAATATCCCCACTACAGTCCTCTGGCAAACTCTCATGCGGCAGTACCACAGGTACTGTCGCCGGCCAAAGGAAGTGCGGAGGTTTTAAAATTTGTTTAATGTTATTTTAAATTTTGATTTTTAAAAGTTTGTTTTATTATTTTTAAATATTAATTTATGTTAGTTTAGTTTTTTAATGTTAATTTATATTTCTTTTTAAAATTTAATTAATTCTTTAATGAATATTATATGGTTAATTTATATTTTTTTAATAAAGATTATTACTTTTAATAAAATTAGATAATTTAATATTTGTTTTATGTATTGAGCATTTACTAAATAAAATTAGTTCATTCTAATTTTTATTTTTATTCATTTGTTGTTAAATATAATTATTGGGTTAATAATTATGGATATTAGTTCATATTTTAATTGCTTTATAATTGGCTTGTAAAACTATTGTCTCAATTTGATTATGAATTCTAAATGTGCTGATTTTGATAACAAACTATTTATTTCTTAGATATATTTGGAAAAGCTAGATTAATTTTGGAATGCTTTTGATTGCTTATACCTGATTAAAGTATTAGTTTGAAATTAGATCTTTGGTCAAATTAGAATTGTATATTCTTGAATATTTAAGTGATGCAACCTTTAGCAACCTAGTATTATCGAGAAGTCTATAAGACGCCCCTGGACTATTTGTTTTGGAATAATTTTAGGGGTTGTAGTTATCTTTTATCATGATGTTTGCCTTGCATGCATTGTTAGGTTGCATGAGATGTTCTAACCCTAGGTGGGTTTGATCCTAGTGGTTTCTGGTCTTGCATGTTGAATCTAGATGTAGAGATTCAGGAGTTGTGTTAACTTAGAGTTCTTATTGTTAATGTGAAACCCTAGGGTAGGTCATCTAAGTGTATATCAAGAAGTGGCTTGTAATTGGTGTTAGAGCCCGAAAGTGGCTACCAGGAGATCCCATTACAAGTAGTTTAATAAGTGATAATTAATAAAATTTGGGAATTTAAAATGAACCTAAAAAGATATTTTGTGCCTCGCCCATGCCTGAGATCCTAACTAAGTTTGACTAGGATGGGAGTTCAGATGATGCTTGCCGCCTTTATGGACTAGATATGTCATAGGTAGTACCTTGTCTACACGAAAGGTTACTATAACCACATAGAGTCATTAGGGTGCTGGGGTCTAAAGAGACTACCAGGATAACCCTAGAGTTGGCTTGTGTGATGACACTTCTTGTATGCATCTTAGGTTTCCTACATGTTCTATTTTCCTCTGGTAGAGTTTATCTTACCTTGTTGTACTTTTGGTATCCTTGACTTAGAATCTTTCAGGACCTTTTCCTTGGATTGTTGTTATTTTTTATTCGAGTGGGTTCTGATGTTATCTCCTCAGCACGGTGGGAGTGGACCATTTAGGTTCATGAGGTCGATGGTAATGGTTCTTTTACCATTTGAGATTTTGATGTTTGTGCACTGAGGCTAGATGATCCATGTTGCTGTTGTTCTTTCTTGTTCTTCTTTCTTCTTGTGATCTTGTATCATTGTATCAGATATTTAGAGTTATCATGTTATATTTCTATTCAGTTATTGTATTCACATACCCTACGACATGTGCAGTGGATGCTTATTATTATGGTTACCTTAAGGTACCAATTACATTTGTGTAATCATGCATATGATGTTGTATTTATCATTCAGATGTAATCTTGGGTTTCATATCTTTATCTTATATTAATTAATTAATTCTTTCATAATCTACATCAAGGAACCCTTGAGAGTTGTAATCTATGTTAGTTGTTTATTGCTATGCTTTGCTTCCACATTATAAACTTTGATGTTTTTGATTGTTAAATTTAAAAAAAAATTGCTCTATAAACTTAGTTGCATGTCTAGGTTAAGTTCTTCTGGGTTCCTTGGCAGGGCATTACATTTCACCTTGACTTCATCCCCTTTTCTTTTCCTCAAATATCTTGTTTAGCTTCTCTTCCACCTTCAAACTAGACTAATAGGCTTCTTCAATATTGGTCATTATAACATGGCTTAGCTACTCTTGAATGGTAGTCCTTGAACGATTAAGGTAATAAGAAAACTTTTCTTTGTTGGCCTTTGTATATCTTCTTCTGATAATCATTTTAGAAAAAACCTCTATGTACTCCTTAATAAACCTACTCCCTTTCTCCAATCCTAGAAACTTCTTTAGAAAATATATCTTATAGTCCATTGGAGTGAACTATTTCTTTAGCTTCTCCATCATTTGATCCCATCTAGTGATTTTTCTATTTCCTCTCCTATTTCTCTCTTTCTGGATCTCCTTCTATCGAATACTGGCATGCCCATTTAGCTTTGTCTTAGAAAAATTGACCTGGTCGAGGTTCTCTCTCTCTTGATACTTAAAATATTCCTCTGTCTCATTTATCTAGTCAATAATCTCTTCCAAGTTCAAATTTACAATCTAATAGGAAGCCTCAATCCTTGGTCTTTTTCCTATATTTGAAATGGTCCTTAATGGACACATTTGATTTTAATCTTTAGATTCTTCTCCTTCATCCTCAGATGGATCTTCAATATCTTCTTCCTCTTCACTTTCTTCCTCTATGTCTTGGTTGAACCATCTTCTCAACTCCTCCTATATTGAATTGATCTATCTTTGGAGGGCTTTATAGCCCTCTTCTACTAAATCATTTCTTAAACCAACATTTCTACCACCATGCACATTGTGCATCACTCTTGGAGGCATCTTTAACTTTAGCCCACAACCACAAGTCCTAGTGAAAACTGCCTCACAATCGCCAATGTGTCCACACACTCCTGAATAACCCACTCTGATACCACTTGATAATGGTATAAAACCCAAGAAAAAGAATGAAAAATGTCACCTTCACTATTATTTGATGGACATAAATTTTTATTACAAAGAGATTAAAAAAAATAACCAACTACATGCCCACTAGCTATAAAAAATCATAGATTACACAAAGTTATGGAAAAAAGCATTTCCTACCATCCCATTGTCTTCTTTAAAACCTAACTCGCACCCCAATGATGGACCCCAAATAACCTACTTTTCAATTTAGAGACAAAATTTGAAATTTTAATTTTGAAATTTAGCACTTGGGCACCAAAACAGAGAATTTGAAATTCAAGTTTGAGCCAGGTTTGAAAATAGGGTAATTCCCAAAAAATGGCCCAACTTCTGAGAGGCATTAATTTTGACTCGAGTGTCCAATTGGTGTCTTGTTTGAAGCTTTGGCAAAATCTCTAAGTGAAATAAATACATATGGACAATAATATCTCTTTACCCTATTTTGAGACCCTATGGGCCTATTTAGTGCCTCAGACCTACCTCCAACAATTTTTTGTTAGTTTTTCATAAACTTAAAACCTTAATAACTTTCAAATGGTGAATCATTTTTGCCTCATTATTTTGCCAAAGTCCTTAAATTTTTAATTTTCAATCTTCCCAAAAAAATTTGTCTCTATCCTCCTTAAAATTAAGATTGATCAAAAATATCAGGTTGACCCAAAAATGGAGTAATAAAAATATGAGTTCAAATCTCTAATTTTTCCAAATGGGTATCCAGAAATGCAATTTAACTTTTAAAAGAAAATAGTAGGAAAGAAATATATTTTGGGTGATGTAGGATTTCCCTAACACTATTTGATGCTCTAGCTTCAAACACCCACTATAATTTAAGAAGTGACCATGTCACATATCAGCTAGTTGAGGAAAACCCAAATGGTCAAACTCTACTTTGGGTAGTCATGATGATTCATTTATAGGTCTTCTTTTGCATTTCACAAAATATTATTCCTATTGTTTTTTCCTCGTGCTCCTCTCCATGTGACTATCCAATATTTCTTCAATCTCATCCTTCTCTCAAATAGGTTTTGGAATGCTACATTGTTCCAATACAATTTCCTCTTTTGTTTCACCTTCTTGGTATTTTGTTAAGTCTAAAATGTTGAAAACAAAGAAAATATTGATTCCATATAAAAACTCTAACTTATTTGTGCTCCCTAAATCATGCTTCTTCATAATCTTATAGGGATCAAACTTCTTCCCACTAGAAACCTTTTTTTCCTCAACTAAACCATAACTTCATCTCCAAATTGAAACTCCTTATTCCTCCTCTTTTGATCTACCTTATCCTTATACCATGTCATCTTGTTGGTGTGCTCTCATACTTCTTCATGTCATCTCTTGATGTTTTGTAGAAAGTCTTCAACTTCATTACACATCCTTCTCCCTTGACCCATCACTCTTAATACTCGTGTAATCCTTGGACTGCCTCCATATAGAACTTGGAATGGGGTTATATAAGTACTTATATTCATAGAATTATTATAAAAAAATTTGTGTGTGGTAGGATCAGGTCCCATCTCTTGGGTTTATCTCATACTAAGAGTATTAGTATGTTACCTAGACTCATATTCAATACTTCAGTCTTCCCATCAGTTTTTGGGTGGTGTGGAGAACTAAACTTAAAGTCTATCTTCAATCTTGTCTACAAGGTCCTCCAAAATTATCCAAAAAACATGGTATCATGATCTGAAACTATACTCTTTGGTATACCATGTAGTCTTTCCACTCCTTTTTAAAATAAATTAGCAATATAAACTCCATCATGGGTTTTTTTGCAAGGAGAAATGTGTCATCATTGAAAACCTCTCAAATACTATAAATATTGAATCATTTCATCTTTGTGTTCTTGGAAAAGAAATTAAGAAAAAAATAATACTTATTTCTTCCCAAGGTCTTGATGGTATAGGTAATGTTTGATAGATCCATGATCTATATCCTAATTGACTATGTTATCCATTTGGCATACTCAAAAACTCTAAAAAAAAATTATTCACATCCTTCAAAAACTGTGGCCAATAATAATGCTCATTGATAATGGATATGATCTTATCCTAACCAAAGTGTCATGTCATTCCTCCACTATAATTCTCTTTGATCAAATTCTCTCTCATGTAACTCTTTGAAATACACAACTGGCTTCCCTTGAATAAAATTTCATCATGGATCATGAAATCCAACTAACTTGACCTGTCTAAAGCAACAGGGTCCTCACAAACTTTCCAAGCTTCTAAAAACTCTAAGTCATCAAGGTATATGGTCTTGAGTTTATTGAACCTAACCACCTCAATCTACATTTCTATCAAAAAAATATGCTTCCTAATTAATGCATCTGCAACTCAACTAGACCTCCTACACCTATGCTTCAAAACAAAGGTATATATTTGGAAAAACTCTACCCAATTTAAATACCTCTAATTTAATTTACCCTAGATATTCAAGTACTCTAATCCATGATGTTCAGTATACAAAACAATTTTCTTTGGTAATAGATAGGTTTCCATTTCTTTAGTGGTTGAACTATTTCTTAGAATTCCTTATCATCAATATAATAATTTTCCTTTTTACCATTTAACTTCTCTTTGAAATATGTAATGGGCTTACCTTATTTACTCATAACAGCTCCAATGAAATTAGCACTGGAATCATAGTACACCTAAAACACCTTATTAAAATGAGGGAGGGATAAAATAGGTTTCTCTATCACCTTCTTCTTCTTCAACATGTCAAAACTTTTTTCTTCTCATGTAGTCTTTTTGAACTCTTTTATATCCCCTCTCATTGTTTCAATTAATAGTGCACAAGTAATAATGAAGTCCCTAATGAAATTTCTATCAAAACTAACTATACCATGGAAATACCTCACCTTAGTGGCATTCTTTTGGGTAGGCCATTGTAGAATGACCTTCAACTTATTTGGATGCACTTCAAGACCATTTGTCTAGACAACCAATCGTAAGTACTCTAACTCCCTTTTGACAAAAACTATTTTCTTTAAGTTAACCAACAATTTGTCCTCTCTTAAATTATCAAAGACTCTACAAATATGCATTAAGTTCATATCTAGTGTCTTAATAAAAATAAAAATATCATCTAGATATACAATAATAAATTTTCCTAAATATTCTTTAAGTACCATGTTCATGAGCCACACGAACATTCTTGGTGCATTGGTTAGCCTAAATAGCATGACTATCCATTGATAGAGGCCTTATTTGATCTTGAAGGTAGTATTCCATTCATCACCATGTCTTATCTGAATGTGGTGATACCCACTGTTGAGATCGATCATCATGAAGCTCAATTAGTCCATAAGGTCATCCATCCTTGGTAGAGGAAATACATATTTGATTGTTATCTTTTTTATAGCCCTGGATTCTCCACACATACTCCACTCACCATCCTTCTTTGGTTTGAGTACAAAAGGTACTGCACATGGACTCTGGTTCTCTTAGATCAATCCCTTTCATAAGAATTTTTAAACCTGTCTATTCAATTCCTCATTCTCAGCTATTGTCATCCTATGAGCTACCTTATTTGGAAAACTATCCCTTGGAATTAAACCTATCCGATGAGT
>BSBK01009162.1:160000-335000 GCA_027943335.1 Chamaecyparis obtusa
ATGGGAAGATTAAGAGAATAAAATGACTCTGAGGAATAATAAGATGACTTCGAGGAAGAAGAAGAGGGAGAAGATGAGAATCCTCTAGAGGAGACTTAGGGGGAAGAGGCACCTCCTAAGGAGAGAAGGTTTATAAATGTCTTGAAGTCAATAAGAAAGGAGTCTTGTAATGTAAATATGAACATTCCTATATATGGAGGGAAGATAGACCCTAAAGAGTTTATAGCATGGATTGATTCCATCAAAAAATACATTAAATATAAGGGGATACTAGAAGATAGAAAATTAATGTTTTCCAAGATAAAATTGAAACATTTTTCTTTTCCTTGGTGGAACTAAACATAAGGGGAAAGGGTGAAGGGAAGTAGATCTATGATAAATTCATGAGAGAGGATGGTAATTATAATTAATATTAAATTCCTACCAAAAAATGATGGGATCCAAGTGTATAGGAGATTGTAAAATTTGAAACCAAAAAAAGTGGATGTGGCTTCATACAGTGAGGAGTTTCAAAAACTCGCCATTAGATATAGATTTAACATACAAGATGAAAATAGTCTCATAAACTCAAATATAGTTGATGAATTCTTTCAAGGACCTATGATCAGAAGAAAAGTTGAAAAGGAATAGTGAGAAACGTGGCAGAGGTAGAGGAAGAAGCTTCAAGGATAAAGAAATTTTTTGGGGTAGAAATTAGTCCCAAAGATCTCAAGGATATTTTAGACACAAAGAGAAAAGTGGAGACTCAAATAGAAGATGGAGCTATAGACAAATGAGACCAAATAGTAGAGGAAGGTTTGGTGGTTTAGGGAGAGGCCCAAAAAATTTCACTAGAAGATGTTTCAATTGCAATCAAGCGGGACATACTGCTAATAAATGTTCTGAAAAGAAAGCTTCAAGTTCTCATGGGGTAGAAAGAAGAAACTAGTTAGTGCAAGAAGAGGATTTTCAAAGTGTCAAAAACCCATCTATCCTTGCAGATCTAGAGTATGGGGAGAACTTGATGACGAGGATAACTCTGTTGAAGGTGCCAACTAATTGAGAATCCCCATAGAGTAATTCATTGTTCAAAACTTCCTGCAAATCAAATAGCAGGGGTATGTAAATTCATAGTTGATTATGGTTCAATAGATAACTTGGTGGAATTAGAAATGGTTGAAAAGTTAAAATTGAAAAGAATACCCCACCTTACTTTTGATAAGGTGTCTTGGTTAAATAAGGGGCAATACGTACTTGTGAATGAGAAGTATTGGGTAGAATAAAAAATATGGGAGTATAAGGATAAGATCCTTTGTGATGTGGTCCCTATGGATTCTTTCCATCTACTCCTTGGACATCTATGGTAGTATGATCTTGAAGAACAATGCGATGGGAAGAAGAATACATACACTATAACCAAGAATGGTGAAACCTTTAACATAAAACCTTTACATGATGATGGGGTAGATAAACAAGTAGTCTCTAGTGTCATGGTTTTAGGGGAGAATGAATTTTTACAAAGCTTAATGGAAGAAGGAGGCCTAGGGATTTCCCTTATGGTAAAGCTAAAAGACAAGATATATTTACCAAATACCAAAGGGGAAGCCATACATAGTGAGGTGCAGAGTTTGTTGGAGAAATAAAAAGGAATTATGGTGGAGGATTTATGAAATTACCTACCTCCAATCAGAGATATAAGTCACCACATAGACCTCATACCAGGTTCCACACTCAACAAGGTTGCATACAAAATGACACCAACCCAAATGTAGAAATTGCAAAGAAAGTGCAAGAGTTTATAGATAAAGTCTTAGTGAGGAAAAGTATGAGTCCATGTGTAGTACATACTATCCTAGCACCTAGGAATAATGGAAAATAAAGACTTTGTACAAATTTGAGAGCCATTAATAGAATAACAATCAAGTATAAATTTTCAATGCCAACAATACAAGATCTTATTGATTGCCTAGGAGAAACATGTTATTTCTCAAAAAATGACTTAAGAAGTATATATCACCATATAAGGATTAGGGAAATGGATGAATGGAAGACAACATCTAATACCAATGAAGGCCTCTATGAGTGCTTGCTTATGCCCTTTAGGCTATCCAATGCACTAAGTACATTTATGCACCTAGAGAATGAGTTATTGAAATATTTTATTGGAAAGTTTGTTGTGGTTTATTTAGATGATATCATTTTGTTTAACAAGTCTAAGGAGGAGAATTTGATGCATCTACACATATTGTTAAGGAGGCTTTGTGAGGAGAAGATGATGATCAATTTGGAGAAAAGTGAATTCATGAAGGAAGAACTTGTATACCTTGGCTTTGTTATCTGAAAGGCAAGTTTGAACATGGATCCCTTAAAGGTGGAAGCTATACTAAATTTCCCAACCCCAACATCAGTTGGTGATGTTAGAAGTTTTCATGGACTTTTCATAATTTATATGTAGTTCATAAATAATTGTACCCACATTTGTGCACCCATGATATACATCGTCAAAGGAGGTAATAAATCTAAGTTTTCTTGGATGTATGAGGTAGATAAAGAATTTTAATACCTGAAGAAAAGGGTGGCACAACAACTTATAGTTTCTTTACTTGATTTTAACAATATTTTTACCATTGAATGTGATGTTATTAATCAAACTATAGGTACATTTTAAGTTAGGAAGGTAGGCCCATGACATTTGTTCAGTGAAAAACTCAATGAGGAAAAGAGGAAGTATTCCTCGTATAACCTAGAGTTATATGCTATATTCTAAGAATTAAAAATATGGAGGCATTATCCATTACCTAGAAAAAAAAAATTTATACTAATAATCATACTCTGAGTTTTTTGAATGGGCAGGAAAACCTAAATTATAGGAACATGAAGTGGGTTGAATACCTACAAGCATCCACAAGTTTGGGAAAAATGCCTATGAAATTGTATTACCTCCTAGGGTAACCATATCTCCTAGCTTTAATTTATCTAACATATTTCCATATAAAGGTTATGTGGTTGTAGGTTATTATTTGGGTACAATAACGGAGGAGGAGGATGAATAGATAAAATAATTTCCACATAGAAAACCCTTGGGGTTTGAGTGTGTTCTAGACACAAAGAAGGTGAAGAAGACCAAGAAGAAAACATATAGGGAGTACTTGGTCAAATGGTATAATACCTAAAGAATATTACACATGGATGACTTAGAACATCACAAAGCTTGGAACCTTTGTTGAAGACCTCATTTGAAGAGGGACCCTCCCCAAGAGTACAATATAGTAACACCCATGGATCCATGAGACCTAATAAGAAATTTTCATGTATTTTCATGTTTTAATTTCCATTTTGGTTATAATAAGGTCCTATGGACCATTTTGGAAACATTTTGAGTCATTAGTATAAGGCATAGATGCCAAATTATCTATTTGTAGCCTTTTAGGACCTGATTAGTCAAACAAGGTCAAACACTCCAACTATATGTAAATGGAGTGGAATTGGTTAAATTTATGTTTATAATCAATGAATGAAATGATGAAAATATTTTTAGAGTATTTGAGGTCATTGTGTTCTTAGATTGCAAAAAACTACAAAATTGTAAAAGTTGCTTGAACAACTTGTCTTGTAAAAATGAACAACTTGTAATCTGAATTGTCAAATAATTTTAAAATTTGTTGGGATCAGTTTTGGAGGATTGATTTATTCTATTTATGCCTCATTGGGTTGAGGAATACATTTTTGTTGAAGTATTCAAGGTGATTAATAAGAATTTCCCTTATTTTCTATTGTTTCCAAAGGTTTTCTGCAAATAGTCATTTTGTATGGACATGTACGGGTTGGGAATGATTTGAATCATACATGGTTGATTATATTAAAAAATTAAATTTCACTTGGATTTTGTTTGGTGCAAATCCATTGAGGATTGAACAAGTTATAATCTATTTTGTTTAAACTGGTCTGAAACCCTCAGTGGTTATGGTTTTGTCATAAATATACCCTTAACTCTACATTCCATCATTAAAAAATTATAATTCTCATTGAAATGTTAGGATCTATGGTTATCTATAATATTATAGATCTTTCAGAGTTATTCAACATGGCATCCATAGTCAAAACTGTATTTTGAGGGTTTGACATCTCTATGTGGAAAACTGAGTTGTAAAGGGTTGAATGCTAATTGAGTAGAAGTGATAAATTTGAGAGATTTTGGGACTTCCTAATGGTGTATTTTATGGTTTGGAGGAAAAATTTAAATTCTCCAAGTGGTGGTTTTCTTGGTTGAGGATATTGGATGGGCGGGTGGGCCGAATGCCCTAAACGTTCTAAACCTAATAATTATTTATTAGTTAACAATATCCATCTATTTTTAAAATTAAAAGCCTGATATTAACATTAGATAACACACATAAAGGTATCTATGTAACATTTAACATAAAGTCATTTAAATATAAAATAAATTTATCTATAACAAAATCTATTTATAAACATTTAATTTAATCTAATTACTATATATGAAAAATCTAAAGTATTACTAACTTTAGATTTTAAACTTTACAAAAACTGAATTCCAAGACTGTTTATCATTTAATCTACTTAATAATATAAAACTTAAACAAACTAAAAAAATTCTATTTCCTATAATAAAAAATTCATGATGTTATACGATGTTTTAAAACTATTGCGATGAAAAGTTGGTTTAGGAAACCAAAATTATACTTAGTTGATTGATCTACAGACATAGTTTTAAACCACGCAGTATTGATGGAATATGTTTATATCATGTTTATTGGACCTACAACGTTCTAAACCTAATAATTATTTATTAATTAACAATATCCATCTATTTTTAAAATTAAAAGCCTGATATTAACATTAGCTAACATACATAAAGTATTGGGTACCGCCTCATGGCCGAATGCACCGAAGGGGAGGCGACACCGGTGGCAGGGGTTTCAGTGCGACGACGGCGGCGTTTGGAATGACGGCGGGTAGCAGTGGACGAGAGGAGGGCACGTCACGGTGGAGAGAGCTCCGCTCAGCGGTGGAGAGAAATACGGGGAGGTGGAAAAGTGGGGAAGCGGAGAAGGGGGTGCGTGGGAGCAGCAGTAGCGGTGTCTTAGCAGTTGGCTCCCTCAGTGGCCTGCAGTGGATATGCCACTGTGTGAGCACAGTGGGAAGCAAGGCTCGCTGTGCTCGCCCACTGTGCTCGGTACAGTGGCCATAGCCATTGGATGTGAGCGGGTGAGTGTAGGGGTTAGCTTAGGGCTTCGGCCCGCCTGCCCAATGAAGAACATAATTTTTTTTAAAAAAGAATCTTAAAAAATTTAATAGCACCTTGCGATAAAACATGATAAGTAACATTTTTTTTTAAAAAGCATATTTTTTTTTTATATATAAAAAGCTTATCATTTCATATTTGTTATATATATTTACATCTATAAATATATATAACAAATATGAATATACTAAATAAACAAAAAAAAATTTATTAAAATAAATACTGGTGTGTCTTATTTCCTGAATATGAAAACAGGGAGTATAGGGGACATTTTTAAAAAAAAATAAAAATGATAGGAGCAATCTATAATTCATTCTACATGATTTGTATTTAACAACTTTCATTTTCAACATTTTATATTTATTTTTTATTTTTCGTAACTTCTGAAAAAAAATATTCAAAGTATAAAATTAATCCCTCATTTGATTACAAATACAAATTTGTTTAAATTAAATTCCAACTATCAATACATACAAATATTCATTTAGCGTGTTGTTATTTATGCAAATACGAAACATGAATTTTCAAATAAATTCATAATGGTGCTTAAATAAATTCTTGTACCTATATACCCCTAATTTAATTTTCTCAAATATATTTACAAGAATGGAAGTTTAGTTTTACAAGGGAAAATTCCTACTCTCCATTTAATCATAGAATGTGGAAATTACAATGTTGAATACTATAACTTTTGATTGTCCTTTATTTCTCAAATAATCCCTACACTTAGAACAATATTGTTTTATTGAAATTACTCAACAAAAGAACCTATTTTTCCAATTTCCACATTTCCCATATACAAATTTTTGCAATAGATTGATAGATTCAAAATAATATTTTTTTTACAAGGAATCCCTGATTCCATTACAAACATAAGCTTTCAATTTAAACTTCACAATAAATTTGGAAGGAAAATTACAGTAAGTTTCTAACTAAGATTTCACTAAGTCCACCGTTTCCACAAGCCTTGCGTCACTGGGTACCTGTATAAGCAAGGTTGACTACGGATGCTCACCTCCCACCCTAGGCCATTTCATGGCCACCCCCGAGCTAGGGGATCCAACTGGAATGGGGTTTAAACAGACAATCATACATGAAGAAACAACAAAATATGAAGATACTCAACATACTTCCCAACAAAGTATAACAATAGGAAGGTCTCCTAGAGGCCTTTCTAAAACTAGGGTAGAGGTGGACTACCAGGTGGAGAAGCCATAGTACAATATAGATTTCCCAAGCCACACATGGACTTGAGATGACCATCTTCAAGAAGATACGGTCTAGACTCCTTATGCCCCCCCAAATGACCAGAGGCCATACTTGGCATCATGGGTATCATGGAGCCCCATTTTTATCACTCCACACATGGGAGACTCTGCACAACCTAGGTCTACTACCTTCTACCCCCTTAAAGGTTACTCCACCCTCCCTAGGGTGAGCAAGCCTTGAAGAATTCCATCCCAAATTTATACACAAATTAAACACAACAAACTAAAACTCAAAACAAACAACTTGAAAATAATTAGAAATTTACATAGGACTCCATTAATGGAGTTTCAAGCTCAAGAACATCAAGAAATAAAGAATTTACTCTAAAGGAGACCAACCTTACTCCAAAGATATGGTGGATTGTGATTTTGAGAAGAGCTTTCCTTCCAAGTTCTTTGCTCCAAAAGGCTTCCTCAATTCTGAATCTGTCTCTAAGAATAGAGAGTGGGTGAACACCCAACTCATCTTAAAACCTTCCCTAAATAGGCAAACCTCCTAAAATCTAGGAGCCAATCAGAAGAGGGGAATAAACTTCCATTCTCTTCTTCCCACTTTCCTTCCTTCATCATAAATGGAGTTGAATGCAAGTTTGGCAAGAACAAAGAGGTTAACCAAAACCTCACAACTCTTCAATCTCGACCAAAATGAAAACCTTGACTTTACAAGGGTCATTAATGAGTTTTAAGGCTCATAATGGGTTGAAAATGACCCCTAACCCCTAAGCTATCAACCTGGGTAGCTAAAAATGACCCCAGTTAGCCTATGGGAGCCCAAATGACCCTCTTAAACCCCACCTAAAGTTTATGCACGGATTTCTAGTCTTGGTTAACTTCTAGAAACTTCCCAACCCAAGGTTAGTTGATCCTACCCTAAGGTTACTCCCTAGTCAAGCCCTTAACCCAAACAATAATAAAATACTTAACCATGTCTACACTTAAGCCACAATTTGCCAAATTTGGCACATTTAAATAAAACAATTGACATGGCTAAATCACATAGACATTAACTAATTTAATCACACACATGCAAACCATATTTATGAATAAAATACTATACAATGAGGTCCACATTTTTTTATACAAAGAGGACCTTGGCATGTACGATATAAACATAGGTTTCAGTATTGGATCCCCACATTTAGATTCATGGTCAACTTATCCCTGCACACTCATTGCACACATCAGTAGATCCAAAACAACATGATATAAAAACATAATACGACATCAATAATTCATTGCATGTAACTATATTTGAATTCACACTTACTAAGCATAGCATCGGTTTCCTAAACCAAATTCCATCACAGTTACCTCTACTCAATAGATCATATATATGACATCATCATAGCTGAAACTAAATCAAAACATGTAGTGTCTCAAGTGTACTTTGATTAAATAATCAAATACTAAATATATAACATAGGATTCCACAGATCCTCAAATACATAAGAGTCTCAAAAGGTTAAAGCATGTCTAAATACATAATCACTGAAAGCATAGAAAACAGTGAAAGCATAAAAAAAATAAAGCAGTGAAATAAGGACTGTCTGAGCTAAGTCTCACATCCACCCCCTCTAAGCATGAACTTCATCTTGGAGTTCATTCAAGAGGTGAAGGTTATGTGATCTCATCTGTGTTGTCTCATCTCAAGGGACTATAACCTCATCATAGCAATACTACCAGAGCCTAACCTAGTCCAGCTCCCTACCTCGAAGTGCAAGGATTCATCACATCATAATATGGATGGGCTCCATTGCCCACTATTTGTCCAACTCCACCTAAGCTCTCAAAGAAGGTGGTCTCATGCTCCACTGGGTGGTTATCAACTACTGCAAAAACCAAGTGGGACTTTCCCCTATCCTGAACTTTTGGTACAGACATCGCTGCATGTTGATTACCACCCTGAGAACATTCTCTAGCTAAGTGACCCATGGCACCACAAGTGTAACATGGCCCATATGACTGAACCTAAACACCTGAAGGCCTAGAGTATTGTGAGCCTAAAGCCCTAGATGACTCATTGTACCCACCCCTAGAGGATTGTTGAGTCCATGTTGGGGGTGTGCTTGGCACCTGTGGCCTTTGGTCGTATTGTGACTATTGTGGTTGCTGCTGCTGTGGGGCCCTAAATGACCCTAAGGAGTTCCTCTGATTACCCTTCCAAGGGGGTTTCTGATAACCAAAATTTTGAGGTGTGGAATTACAGTTCTGAGATCCTTTATTAATATCCTCAGCAATGAATGCTCTCTCAACTGTGTAATGTAAGTATCTTGGTGGAGTCATGCGTACCATGCCGAATAAGGTGTGGTTCAATCCCTTGATAAAGAGATTAACCTGAAGTTTCTCATTCTTCATGTACTCTACATAAGGGAGGAGCTTGAGGAATTTTCTCTCATACTGAGCCACTGAGAGTCCTCACTACTGTAAATCATGAAATTCATCTATACGATGCTGACAGAACTGCTCTAACAAGTATTGGGCCCTAAACCTTTCCAAGAAGGTTTCCCAAGTGAGAGTGTTCATAACAATGTGTCCTTTGAACTCTTCTTGTCTCCACCATGTGGAGGCTGTCCCTTGCAAAAGATGAATTGCCATGCATGCTTTAAGATTACTCCCATAGGGGTGTAATCTAAAACACCGTCCAAGGCTTATAAGCCAAGATTCAACCTCTGTACCCTCAATAGATCCCGCAAAAGGTGGATGGTTAAGTTGAATCAAATCTCTAATCTCATCACCTGTGTCAAGAGGTGATCTCTCATATATACGAATCTCATCTCTGGGTGGAGGCTTTGGTCCCCTAATGTAACCAACCTCTGGCTCGACCTGAACCTATGCAAGCCTAGAAGGAGGACTCCTACTAGGTTCCCTAGTTGAGGACCCACATCCTTCTATAACCTATTGTACATTCTATGTTACAAATGGAGGCATACGATCAAGAATAAGTCCTGCAAAGTTCTGAAAGGCCTGAAGTAATTCTGCATTTGCATTAGGAGGTGGTTTTGGAGGTGGAACCTAGTTCTCCTCTCGAATCTCTACCTCTGACTGTACCTCTTCCCATGATAAAAGGACATGTGTATGTCCATGTCGACATCCTCATCCATGTCTATGAGCTAATCAAGTGAGTGGAGGCATCCTACACACATAAAAAGATAATAATTTAGCAACTATGAAGTAGGTTAGGTTCCCAAGGCTAACTAAACCGTGCTTTGATACCAAAATATGAAATGATAAGCTTTTTATATATAAAAAAAAATATGTGCTTTTTTTTTTAAAACATTACTTATCATGTTTTAGCGCAGCGCGCTATTAAATTAAAAGTAAGTTAACCTTGGGAACCTAACCCACTTCATAGTTGCTAAATTATTGTCTTGTTATGTGTGTAGGATGCCTCCACTCACCTTATTAGCTCATAGACGTGGATGAGGACGTGGAGATGGACCTAGGGATGTCTCTTTATCCCAGGAAGAGGTACAGTCGGAGGAAGAGATTCAAGAGGAGAACCAGGTTCCACCTCCTGAACCACCTCCTAATGTGAATGCAGAATTACTTAAGGCCTTTTAGAACCTTGCAAGACTTATTCTTGATCATATGCCTCCAGTTGTAACATAGAATGTACAACAAGGTACCGAAGGACATGGGTCCTTAACTAGGGAACGTAGTAGGAGTCCTCCTTCTAGACTTGTAGAGGTTCAGGCCAAGCCAGAGGTTGGTTCCATCAGGGGACCAGAGCCTCCACCCAGAGATGAGATTCATATATATGAGAGACCACCTCCTGACATAGGTGATCAGATTAGAGAGTTGATTTGACTTAACCCTCCACCTTTTGCGGGATCTATTGAGGGTACAGAGGATGAATCTTGGCTTATAAGCCTTGGACAGTGTTTTGGATTACGCCACTATGGGACTAATCTTAAAGCACACATGGCAATTCATCTTTTGTGAGGGACAACCTCCACATGGTGGAGACAGGAAGAGTTCAAAGGACACATTGTTATGGACACTCTCACTTTGGAAACCTTCTTGGAAAGTATTAGGGCCTGATACTTGTAAGAGCAGTTTTGTTAGCATCGTATAGATGAATTTCATGATTTACAATAGCGAGGACTCTCAATGGCTCAGTATGAGAGAAAATTCTTCAAGCTCCTCCCTTATGTAGAGTACATGAAGAATGATAAATTTTAGGTTAATCACTTTATCAAGGGATTGAACCACACCTTATCTGACATGGTACGCATGACTCCACCAGGAGACTTACATTACATAGTTGAGAGAGCAATCATTGTTAAGGATATTAATAGAGGATCTCAAAACCATAATTCCACATCTTAGAATTCTGGTTATCAGAAACCCCCTTGGAAGGGTAATCAGATGAACTCCTCAGGGTCATTTAGGGCCCCACAGCAATAGCAACCACAACAATCACAACAGGACTAGAGGCCACAGGTGCCAAGCACACCCCTAATGCGGACTCAACAATCCTCTAGGGGTGGGTACAATGAGTCCTCTAGGGCTTTAGGCTCACAGTAATCTAGGCCTTCAGGTGTTCAGGTTCAGTCACGTGGGCCATGTTACACTTGTGGTGCCATGGGTCACATAGCTAGAGAATGTTCTCAGGGTGGTAATCAACATGTAGTGATGTTTGAACTGACAGTTCAAGATAGGGGAAAGTCCCACTTGGTTTTTGTAGCGGTTGATAACCGCCCAGTGGAGCATGAGACCACCCTCTTTGAGACCTTAGGTGGAGTTGGAAAAAAAATGGGCAATGGACCCCATCTATATTATGACGTGACGAATCCTTGCACTTCGAGGCAGGGAGCTAGACTAGGTTAGGATCTGGTAGTATTGCTATGATGAGGTTATAGTCCCTTGAGAGGAGATAGCATAGATGAGATCACAGAACCCTGACCTCTTGAATGAACTCCAAGAGGAAGTTCATGCATAGAGAGGGTGGATGTGAGACCTACCTCAGACGGTTCTTATTTCACTGCTTTATTTTTTTTATGCTTTCAGTGTTTTCTATGCTTTCAGTGATTATGTACTTAGACATGCTTTAACCTTTTGAGACTCTTATGTATTTGAGGATCTATGGAATCCTATGTTATATATTTAGTACTTGATTATGTAATCAGGGTACACTTGAGACACTACATGTTTTGATTTAGTTTCAGCTATGATGATGTCATATATATGATCTATCGAGTAGAGGTAATTGTGATGGAATTTGGTTTAGGAAACTGATGCTATGCTTAGTAAGTGTGAATTCAGATATAGTTACATGCAATGAATTATTGATGTCATATTATGGTTTTATATCATGTTGTTTTGGATCTACTGATGTGTGCAATGAGTGTGCAGGGATAAGTTGACCATGGATCTAAATATGAGGATCCAATACTGGAACCTATGTTTATACCATGCATGCCAAAGTCCTCTTTGTATAAAGAAACATGGACCTCGTTGTATAGTATTTTATTCGTAAATATGGTTTTCATGTGTGTGATTAAATTAGTTAATGTCTATGTGATTTAGCCATGTCAATTGTTTTATTTAAATGTGCCAAATTTGGCAAATTGTGGCTTAAGTGTAGACATGGTTAAGTATCTTATTATTGTTTGGGTCAAGGGCTTGACTACGGAGTAACCTTAGGGTAGGATCAACTTACCTTGGGTTGGAAGTTTCTAGAAGTCAACCAAGACCAGAAATCCGTGCATAAACTTTAGGTGGGTTTTAGGAGGGTCATTTGGGCTCCCATAGGCTAACTGTGTCATTTTTAGCTACCCAAGTTGATATCTTAGGGGTTAGGGGTCATTTTCAACCCATTAAGAGCTTTAAAACTCATTAATGACCCTTCTAAAGTCAAGGTTTTCATTTTGGTCAAGATTAAAGAGTTGTGAGGTTTTGGTTAACTTCTCTCTTCTTCCCAAACTTGCATTCAACTCCATTTATGATGAAGGAAGGCAAGTGTGAAGAAGGGAATGGAAGTTTCTTCCCCTCTTCTTATTGGCTCCTAGATTTTAGGAGGTTTGCCTATTTAGGGAAGGTTTTAGGATGAGTTGGGTGTTCACCCACTCTCTATTCTTAGAGATAGATTCAGAATTGAGGAAGCCTTTTGGAGGAAAGAACTTGGAAGGAAAGCTCTTCTCAAAATCACAATCCACCATAGCTTTGGAGTAAGGTTGCTCTCCTTTAGATTAAATTTTTTATTTCTTGATGATCTTGAGCTTGAAACTCCATTAATGGAGTCCTATGTAAATTTTTAGTTATTTTCAAGTTGTTTGTTTTGAGTTTTAGTTTGTTGTGTATAAATTTGGGATGAGATTCTTCAAGGATTGCTCACCCTAGGGAGGGTGGATTAACCTTGAAGGGGGTTGAAGGTAGTATTCCCAGGTTGTGCATAGTCTCCTATGCATGGAGTGATAAACATGGGGTTCCATGATACCCATGATGCCAAGTATGACCTCCGGGCATTTGGGGGGGCATAAGGAGTCTAGACCGTATCTTCTTGAAGATGGTCATCTCAAGTCCATGTGTGGCTTAGGAAACCTATAATGTACTATGGCTTCTCCACCTAGTAGTCAACCTCTACCCTATTTTCAGAAAGACCTCTAGGAGACCTTCCTATTGTTATACCTCGTTGGGAAGTATGTTGAGTATCTTCATGTTTTGTTGTTTCTTCATGTATGAAATGGCCTAGTTTGGGACGTGAGCCTCCGTGGTCAACCTTTCTTATACAGGTACCCAGTGACACAGGGCTTGTGAAAATTGTGGACCTAGAGAAATCTTAGTTAGAAACTTGTTGTAATTTTCCTTCCAAATTTAGTGTGAAGTTTAAATTGCAAGCTTATGTTTGTAATGGAATCAGGGATTCCTTGTAAAAAAAAATTTATTTTGAATCTATCAATCTATTGCAAAATGTTGTGTATGGGAAATGTGGAAATTGGGAAAATAGGTTCTTTTGTTGAGCAATTTCAATAAAAGAATATTGTTCTAAGTGTAGGGATTATTTGAGAAATAAAGGACAATCAAAAGTTATAGTATTCAACATTGTAATTTCCACATTCTATGATTAAATGGAGAGTAGGAATTTTCCCTTGTAAAACTAAACTTCCATTCTTGTAAATATATTTGAGAAAATTAAATTAGGGGTATACAGGTACAAGAATTTATTTAAGCACCATTATGAATTTATTTGAAAATTCATGTTTCATATTTGCATAAATAACAACACACTAAATGAATATTTGTATGTATTGATAGTTGGAAATTAATTTAAATAAATTTATATTTGTAATCAAATGAGGGATTAATTTTATACTTAGAATATTTTTTTATAGAAATTACAAAAAAAATATATATATATATATAAAATGTTGGAAATGAAAATTGTTAAATACAAATTATGCAGAATGAATTATAGATTGCTCCTATCAATTTTTTATTTTTTTTTTAAATGTCCCCTATACTCCTTTCTTTCATATTCAGTAAATAAGACACACCAGTATTTATTTTAATAAAAAAAAAATTATTTATTTAGTATATACGTATTTGTTATATATATTTATAGATGTAAATATATATAATAAATACGAAATGATAAGCATTTATATATAAAAAAAAATATGTGCTTTTTAAAAAAAAATGTTACTTATCACGTTTTAGCGTAGAGTGCTATTAAATTTTTTATGATTCTTTTTTTAAAAAAATTATGTTCTTCATTGGGCGGGCGGGACGAAGCCCTAACCCAACCCCTACACTCGGCCGCTCACGTACAGTGACTATGGCCACTGTGCCGAGCACAGTGGGTGAGCACGGTGAGCCGTGCATACCACTATGCTCGCATAGTGGCATATCCACTGCGGGCCACTGAGGGAGCTGCCTACTAAGACGCCATTGTCGCTGCTCCTTCGCACCCCCTTCTCCGCTTCCCCACTCTACCGCCTCGCCATCTTTCCCTCCACCACCAAGCAGAGCTCTCTCCGCTGTGTCGTGCCCTCCTCTTGTCCACCGTCGTCGCAGCGAAACCCCTGCCGCCACTGTCGCCGGTGTCGCCTCCCTTCTGGTGCATTCGGCCATGAGGCGGTACCCAATACTTTGGGTTTTTTTTTTTTAAATGAAATAAAATTTGAGCTGATAGTTCATTCCCTAATTATTTCAATAAAGGGGTTTAAATTAGTTTGTAAAAAAAAAGGTATAGTTTAATTTAGATATTTAATGTTTTCATTTTATGAGATGTTTAAGGAGTCTAAAATAGTTTGTTTTGATTATAGGAAATAGAAATTTTTTAGTTTGTTTAAGTTTTATATTATTAAGTAGATTAAATGATAAATAGTCTAGCAATTTAATTTTTGTATCAGTTGTCAATATCCAATTATAAACCTAATAATTATTTATTAGTTAACAATATCCATCTATTTTTAAAATTAAAATCCTGATATTAACATTAGCTAACATACATAAAGGTATCTATGTAACATTTAACATAAAGTCATTTAAATATAAAATAAATTTATCTATAACAAAATCTATTTATAAACATTTAATTTAATCTAATTACTATATATGAAAAATCTAAAGTATTACTAACTTTAGATTTTAAACTTTACAAAAACTAAATTCCTAGACTGTTTATCATTTAATTTACTTAATAATATAAAACTTAAACAAACTAAAAAAATTCTATTTCCTATAATAAAAAATTCATGATGTTATATGATGTTTTAAAACTATTGCGATGAAAATTTGGTTTAGGAAACCGAAGTTATGCTTAGTTGATTGATTTACAGACATAGTTTTAAACCGCGCAGTATTGATGTAATATGTTTATATCATGTTTATTGGACCTGCTGAGTTTAAGTTAAAATTGACATAGAGTTCTTTATGTATGTTAGCTAATGTTAATATCAGGCTTTTAATTTTAAAAATAGATAGATATTGTTAACTAATAAATAATTATTAGGTTTAGAATGTTATTCATTTTATTAGATTATTCATTTTAAATTAATAACTTAAATATCATTTTATTCTTTAAGGGGGTCATAACAACCCCTTAATCCTCGCATAAATATCTTTCAAGGATATTAACACTAGCTTTTTACCAACAACAAGCTTAGTTGACTCATGCAAACCTAATGAAGGGTGCTCCCCTTAATACCACAAACACATAACAGAAATAGAGAAACCACAATAATATGCAAGAACAGAAAATTGGCTTCTTATTATCTCAACAAATGTGGAATTACAAACTTTCAGAATTACAATATATGCAAAGCCACATGGGCATTCCCTTAAAATATTCTGTAGGACAAAGCCTCGAATTATCGCCTAGATCTACTACCCAGAACTATTCTGAACTACCTAAGACAATAATATAGCCTTCCTTATATAGGCAATTTTCCACCGCCTGGGAAGGTTCCAAAATTTTAGCCAATAAGGCCGACCAAACATAGAATTATTTTATTTTACATTTCATTACATCATAGTCGGCTCAAGATAACCTTGAAACCCGAATAGAAATTTTGAAGAAAAATTATTTTTCGCCATTTCAGGTGGCCCAACTTCCGAAGACCATAAGTCATCACCAGTTGACAAGATCGGCTATTATAACCCCATTTCGGAAATGCCACGAAGTGCTCTACAAGCTTGATCCGCGCAAGCGCCCATCGCCCAAATTTTTGACCTCATCTGGGGCCTCTAAAGCCTTCAAAACTGAGTTCAAACTTTCTGTACCCTGCTGCCAATACCAAAAATCTTCAATATCTTCCAATATACACTTGATGTGGCAATGAAACTTTACTGGCAGACTTATATGACCAAAATAAACCTCCAAGAAAGAAATCAGATCATTCTGAGCACATACAAAAATTACCAAAAATAGTAACTTTCCATAAATAGCAGCTCTGTACAAAATAGCCCTTATTGAAAATAAAAATAGAAATGTTTTTGGGTGATGCAAGATTGCTCTTACACCCAGGATGCTCCTGCATCAGACACCCAAGGTAATTTGAGAAGTGACCTTGTCACGACTTAGGTGTGCAGAGGAAAACCAAGACGGCTAACCTCCTCCTTTGTCAGCCATGATGAATCTTCAACAGGTTGTCCTTTCCACTTGACTAGATATTCTTCATATGTCCTGTTCCTTGTGCTTCTGCCAACATGACTGTCTAGTATATCTTCGATCTCCTTAGTGTCTGAACTAGTTGCTAGAATACTCCACTGTGCTACTATGATCTCATCTTCAACACCTCCCTCATGATACTCTGTCAGATCTGAAATGTTAAACACTGGTCAAATATTTAGCTCAGTAGGCAATTCTACCTCATATGCATTTCCTGAATCATGTTTCTTCAATATCCTACATGGTCCAAACTTCTTCATTTTCAGCTTGTTATATGTACCAACTGGAAACCGTTCCTTTCGCAAATGAACCATGACTTCATCACCAACCTGAAATTCCTTATACCTCCTTTTCTCATTTGCCTTAGCCTTATACTGTGCGTTCATCTTGGTAATATGCTTCCTCACCTCCTCATGGATGTGCTTTAAGTGTTCTGCAAAATCCTCAGCTTCAACACTACTTATTTCTCCTTTATCTATCTTCCTTAATTCAGATGCATTTTTTGGACTACTTCCATATATAATCTGGAATGGTGATTTACTAGTGCTCCTGTTGAGAGAATTATTGTATGCAAATTTCACTTGTGGTAAAATCAAATTTGATCCTGTTGGCTTATCTCCAACCAAACATCTCAGCAAATTTCTCAAACTCTTATTCACCACCTATGTCTGTCCATAGTCTGTGGATGATGTGATGAACTGAGCTTCAAATCTATCTTCAACTTCTTCCACAACGTATGCCAGAAATATCCAACAAACTTAGTGTCCCGATCTGAAACTATGGTCTTTGGCAAACCATGAAGTCTCACTACTTCTCTGAAAAACAATTCTGCTACATGAACAACATCATTAGTCTTCTTGTAGGGAATGAAATGTGTCATCTTTGAAAATCTGTCAACCACTACAAAAATTGAATCATGTCCCCGCTGAGTCCTCGGTAAACCACGAACAAAGTCCATGCTGATATCCTCCCAAGGCTTCTCTGGTACGGGTAATGGCTGATGAAATCCTGTATTCTGCTTCACTCTTTTTGCCATCTGACATACTCTGCAACTTTGTACAAATTTCTTCACATCTTGCTGCAACTATGGCCAATAATAATTTTCACTAACCAAACCAAGGGTTTTATCACGACCAAAATGTCCAGCCAATCCTCCACTATGCTTCTCCTTGATGAGATTCTCTCTCATAGAACTTTGTGGAATACACAACTGACTCCCTCTGAATAGCATATCATCCTAGATGATGAAGTCCAACCATTTCATCCTATCTAGAGTTACAGGTTCTATACAAGCTTTCCAAGCTTCACCAAAATCAGGATCCTCTGGATACAAATTCTTGAGTTCCTTGAACCCAACCACTTCAATCTGCATTTCTATCATCAATAGTTGCTTTCTACTAAGAGCATCTACAACCCTATTAGACTTTCCACTCCTGTGTTTCAAAACAAATGTATAACTCTGCAAAAACTCAACCTATTTCAAATGCCTCTGATTCAACTTTCCTTGACTATTCAAATATTGCAAAGCTTGATGATCAGCATACAAAACAAACTCCTTAGGAAGCAGATAATGTCTCCATTTCTTTAATGCCTAAACTATAGCATAAAATTCCTGATCATAAATAGAATATTTCCTCCTGGCATCATTTAACTTCTCACTAAAATAACTAACAGGTTTACTTTCTTGGCTCATAACAGCTCCTATTGCAGTACCACTAGCATCACAATCTACTTGAGACACCTTATTAAAATCTGGAAGTGCTAAAACAGGTTGTTTTGTAATTTTTTGTTTCAACAATTGAAAACTCTTTTCTACCCCATTAGTCCACTTAAACTCTTTTCTATCCCCTCTCATTGTTTCAGTCAAGGGTCCACAAATACTGCTAAATTTTTTGATAAAATTTCTGTAAAAGCTAGCCAAACCATAAAAAGATCTTACCTCAGTAGCACTTCTTGGAGTAGGCCATTCAAGGATAGCCTGTACCTTCTCTGGATCCATTTTTAGACCTTTTGCTGAAACTACAAATCCAAAATACACTAACTCTTTCTTCACAAAACTGCACTTCTTCAAATTAATCAACAATTTCTCTTCTCTCAGCTTCTCAAATACCATACGAATATGCATCATATGCTCCTCCAATGTCTTACTAAATATCAAAATATCATCTAGGTAAACAATGACAAACTTATCCAAAAATTCTTTCAGAACCTCATTCATGAGCCGCATGAAAGTGCTCGGTGCATTGGTTAGCCCAAAAGGCATGACTAACCACCCATACAGTCCTTCCTTTGTCTTGAAGGCAGTTTTCCAATCATCTCCTTCTCTGATCTGAATCTGATGATATCCACTTTTTAGATCTATCTTTGAAAAATACACAGCTCCACTCAAATAGTCCATAATATCATCCATTTGTGGCAATGGAAACCTGTACTTGATTGTGATCTTATTTATTATCCTAGAATCTGTACACAACCTCCATTCTCCATTCTTCTTTGGTGCTAATACCGCTGGTACAGCACAGGGACTCAGACTCTTACGGATCAATCTTTTCTGTAACAACTCATGTACTTGTCTATTCAACTCTTCACTTTCTGCAGGTGTCATTCTGTGTGCTGCCTTGTTCGGAAAACTCGCTCTTGGAATCAAGTCCATCTGATGACTGATCTTCCTGACTGGTGGTAATCCATCAGGCACGTTATCGGATACAATATCCTGAAACTCAGTCAACAAATTTGCAACTTCTACAGGAACATCTTCTACTTCCTCTTTACCAGCTTTTGTAATTAAAGAAAAACATACATGCTCATGCCTCATACCATCTAGAAAATTTCTTCCATCAACAAAAGTTATCCTTGCATTACCACATACCTTTTCTTCAGTCTCCTTCAATGGTTTTAGCTTATGTCACACTCCATCCTTTGTCATGGAATAAATATTCGCACGGCCATCATGTACAGTACATCTGTCAAACTGCCATGGTCTACCCAACAACATATGACATGCATCCATAGATATGATATCACACAATACCTTATGTATCTAAAAATCTATGTAAGGAACTCAAGAATTATGAGCTTCAGCACTACTTATTTCTCCTTTATGGTAAAATCATGTACAGCACATCTGTCAAACTGCCATGGTCTACCCAACAACATATGGCATGCATCCATAGATATGATATCACACAATACCTTATCTATCTACAAATCTATATAAGGAAATCACGAGATGGGATCAGATGGTGGATAACTTGAAGTGACAGTTCATTTCTGTTGATTAAGACCTTGACCTACTGAAGAAAATGTAGAGTTTGAAGTAAGCAGGATGATCTGTTCAGGAGTATACATAGGAGTTCTATCGACTTCTCATCAGAACAGGTCATGCAGAAGCTGATAAGGAGAAAGTTGCCCTATACCTTAATGGGTTAACGGCAAGCATTCAGGAGGAGCTGAATTTGCTTCGAATGAACAGTATTGAAGAGGCATACCAGTTTTTCTTAAAAGTAGATTGAAGTGGTTGGGTTCAAGGAACTCAAGAATTTGTATCCAGAGGATCCTGATTTTGGTGAAGCTTGGAAAGCTTGTACAGAACCTGTTACTCTAAATAGGATGAAATAGTTGGATTTCATCATCCAAGATGATATGCTATTCAGATGGAGTCAGTTGTGTATTCCATGAAGTTCTATGAGGGAGAATCTCATCAAAGAGAAGCATAGTGGAGGATTGGCTGGACATTTTGGTCATGATAAAACCTTTGGTTTGGTTAGTGAGAATTATTATTGGCCACAATTGCAGCAAGATGTGAAGAAGTTTGTACAGAGTTGTAGATTATGTCAGATGGCGAAAGGAGTGAAGCAGAATATAGGATTGTATCAGCCATTACCCGTACCAGAGAAGCCTTGGGAGGATATCAGCATGGACTTTGTTCTAGGTTTATCGAGGACTCAGCGAGCACATGATTCAATTTTTGTAGTGGTTAAAAGATTTTCAAAGATGGCACATTTCATTCCCTGCAAGAAGACTAATGATGTTGTTCATGTAGCAGAATTGTTTTTCAGAGAAGTAGTGAGACTTCATGGTTTGCCAAAGAACATAGTTTCAGATCGGGACACTAAGTTTGTTGGATATTTTTGGCGTACATTATGGAAGAAGTTGTAGATAGATTTGAAGTTCAGTTCATCACATCATCCACAAATTCTGGAACCTTTCCAGGTGGTGGAAAATTGCCTATATAAAGAAGGCTGTATTATTGTCTTAGGTAGTTCAGAATAGTTCTGGGTAGTAGATCTGGGCAATAATTCGAGGCTTTGTCGTAAAAAATATTGTAAGGGAATTCCCATGTGGCTTTGCATATATTATAATTCTGAAAGCTTTTAATTCCACATTTGTGGAGATAATAAGAAGCCAATTTTCTGTTCTAGCATATTGTTGTGGTTTCTCTATTTCTGTTATGTGTTTGTGGTATTAAGGGGAGCACCTTTCATCAAGTGGTATCAGAGCACATTTTTTTGAGTGTGTAAACAGATCGCCGACTGTGAGGCAGTTTGCACCAGGACCCTGGTTAGGGTTTTAGTGCGCATCACGAAAATACCTCCACGAAGAGAATGTGCCAGAAGAGCTGGTGCTGTGACACATGAGGTTAGAGAGCTACAGAGATAAGTGTGAGCATTGCAAGAAGAGATTCACAGAGGAATGAATCTTAATGTCAGAGATGAAAGCGAGGATGAAGCCGAAGAAGAATATCAAGAAGGAGAAGTTGAAATTGCGAACCAGGAGGAAGAAAGACTTTTTCGGGCGATTTTCAAGATTGGGAAAAGACCTAAGATTGAGGTTCCTACATTTTCTAGAAATCTTAACCCAGAGGAATTGATTGACAGGATCAATGAATGTGAAGAATATTTTGAGTATGAAGATGTTGAGGATCCTGATAGGGTCAAATTTGTGAAGGCTCGACTGAAAGGTCATGCGAAGATATGGTGGCAAGAGCTTCAGTTGGAGCGAAATAGAAGGGGAAAGGAGAAAATCACGAGATGGGATCAGATGGTGGATAACTTGAAGTGACAGTTCATTCCTGTTGATTATGATCTTGACCTACTGAAGAAAATGCAGAGTTTGAAGCAAGCAGGAAGATCTGTTCAGGAGTATACAGAGGAGTTCTATCGACTTCTCATCAGAACAAGCCATGCAGAAGCTGATAAGAAGAAAGTTGCCCGATACTTTAATGGGTTAAGGGCAAGCATTCAGGAGGAGCTGAATCTGCTTCGAATGAATAGTATTGAAGAGGCATACCAGTTTGCCTTAAAAGTAGAGGAAAAGCTAAACAAGAAGTTTAAGAGCAGACAAAATGGAAGAGGTCACGGTGGACGATCTGGTGGATGGTCATATGGTGGCTGAAATGAAGATCCGAAAAAGAAGGATGAGGCTAGTAGCAGTCAGAATCAGCAAGGAAATAATTTCAATCGCACATCATGTACAACACATCTGTCAAACTGCCATGGTCTACCCAACAACATATGACATGCATCCATAGATATGATATCACACAATACCTCATCTTGGTATCTCCCAATCTTGAACTTCATCAGGCATTATTCATTAACCATGACCTTGTGGTCATCCTGTACCCATGCAATCTGATATGGATGTGGGTGTTTCTGTCTCTTGAGCTTCAACTTTGTCACCATCTCTTCTGACACCAAATTGTCAGTGCTTCCACTATCGATAATCACATCACAACATTTACCTTCACACTTGCACTTGGTGCGAGACAAGCTCCTCCTTTGCTCAGGTTCATTCTCACCACTCAACAGGACTCTTCTGTTAATCAACATTTCTCCTCTTTCAACATCTTCAGAATTTGATGATCTGGCATCTTCATCTACATGTGCAACTCTGGCGTGGCTTTCATTTCTCCTGTCTGTTCTGCCTTGGTGCTGAAGACATTCAAATGCCCTATGACCTTCTTCTCCACAGTGAAAACATGTTCCACGGAAGCCACCTCTTCTAGATCCTTGTCCTCTTCCTCTTCCTCTTTGATCTTTATTATTCTGATCCTAGAAGCAATTAGAATTATTTCCTCGCTGATTCTGACTACTACTGGCCTCATCCTTCTTTTTCGGATCTTCATTTCGGCCACCATATGACCATCCACTAGATCATCCACCGCAACCTCTTCCATTTTGTCTGCTCTCAAACTTCTTGTTCAGCTTTTTTTCTATTTTTAGGGCAAACTGGTATGCCTCTTCAATACTGTTCATTCGAACCAGATTCAGCTCCTCATGAATGCTTGGCCTTAACCCATTAAGGTATCGGGCAACTTTCTCCTTATCAGCTTCTACATGGCCTGTTCTAATGAGGAGTCGATAAAACTCCTCTGTATACTCCTGAACAGATCTTCCTGCTTGCTTCAAACTCTGTATTTTCTTCAGTAGGTCAAGCTCATAATCAACAGGAATGAGCTGTCGCTTCAATTTATCCACCATCCGATCCCATCTCATGATTTTCTCCTTCCCCTTCTATTTCGCTCCAACTGAAGCTCTTGCCACCATATCTTTGCATGACCTTTCAGTCTGGCCTTCGCAAATTTGACCCTATCATGATCCTCAACATCTTCATACTCAAAATATTCTTCACATTCATTGATCCAGTCGATCAATTCTTCTGGGTTAAGATTTTCAGAAAATGTACGAACCTCAATCTTAGGTCTTTTCCCAATCTTGAAAATCGCCCGAAAAAGTCTTTCTTCCTCCTGATTCACAATTTTAACTTCTCCTTCTTGATATTCTTCTTCGGCTTCATCCTCACTTTCATCTTTGACATTAAGATTCATTCCTCTACGAATCTCTTCTTGCAATGCTCGCACTTGTCTCTGCAGCTCTCTAACCTCAAGTGTCATAGCACCAGCTCTTCCACCACGTTCTCTTCGTGGAGGCATTTTCACGATGCGCGCTGAAACCCTAACCACGGTCCTAGTGCAAACTGCCTCACAGTCGGTGATCTGTTTACAAACTCAAGAAAACCTGCTCTGATACCACTTGATGAAGGGTGCTCCCCTTCATACCACAAACACAACAGAAATAGTGAAACCACAACAATATGCAAGAACAGAAAATTGGCTTCTTATTATCTCCACAAATGTGGAATTACAAACTTTCAGAATTACAATATATGCAAAGTCACATGGGCATTCCCTTACAATATTCTGTAGGACAAAGCCTCGAATTATTACCCAGATCTACTACCCAGAACTATTCTGAAGTACCTAAGACAATAATACAACCTTCCTTATATAGGCAATTTTCCACCACTTGGGAAGGTTCTAGAATTTTAGCCAATAAGGCCCACCAAACATATAATTATTTTATTTTACATTTCATTACATCATAGTCTGCTCAAGATAACCTTGAAACCGGAATATAAATTTTGAAGAAAAATTATTTTCTGCCATTTCAGGTGGCCCAACTTTCGAAGACCATAAGTCATCACCAATTGACCCGATTGGCTATTATAACCCCATTTCAGAAATGCCACGAAGTGCTCTACAGGCTTGACTAGCGCAAGCGCCCACCACCCAAATTTCTGACCTCATCCGGGGCCTCTAAAGCCTTCAAAATTGAGTTCAAAGTTTCTGTACTCTACTGCCAATACCAAAAATCTTCAATATCTTCCAATATACACTTGATCTGGCAATGAAACTTTATTGGCAGACGTATATGACCAAAATGAACCTCCAAGAAAGAAATCAAATATTTCTGAGCACATACGAAAATTACCAAAAATAGTAACTTTCCATAAATAGCAGCTCTGCACAAAATAACCATAATTGAAAATAAAAATAGAAATATTTTTGGGTGATGCAAGATTGCTCTTACACCCAGGATGCTCCTGCATCAGACACCCAGGGTAATTTGAGAAGTGACCCTGTCACGACTCAGGTGTGCAAAGGAAAACCAAGATGGCTAACCTCCTCCTTTGTCAGCCATGATGAATCTTCAATAGGTCATCCTTTCCACTTGACCAAATATTCTTCATATGTCCTGTTCCTTGTGCTTCTACCAACATGACTGTCCAGTATATCTTCGATCTCCTTAGTGTCTGAACTAGTTGCTGGAATACTCCACTGTGCTGCTGTGATCTCATCTTCAACACCTCCCTCATGATACTCTGTCAGATCTGAAATGTTAAACACTGGTGAAATATTTAGCTCACTAGGCAATTCTACCTCATATGTGTTTCATGAATCATGTTTCTTCCATATCCTAAATGGTCCAAACTTCTTCATTTTCAGCTTGTTATATGTACCAACTAGAAACCGCTACTTCTGCAAATGAACCATGACTTCATCACCAACATGAAATTCCTTATACATCCTTTTCTCATCTGCCTCAGCTTTATACTATGCGTTCATCTTGGTAATATGCTTCCTCACCTACCCATGGATGTTCTTCAAGTGTACTGCAAAATCTTCAGCTTCAGCACTACTTATTTCTCCTTTATCTATCTTCCTCAATTCAGATGCATTTCTTGGACTACTTCTATATACAATCTGGAATGGTGATTTACCAGTACTCCTGTTGAGAGAATTATTGTATGCAAATTCCACTTGTGGTAATATCAAATTTGATCCTGTTGGCTTATCTCCAACCAAACATCTCAGCAAATTTCCCAAACTCCTATTCACCATCTCTATTTGTACATCAGTTTGTGGATGATGTGATGAACTGAACTTCAAATCTATCTTCAACTTCTTCCACAACGTACGCCAGAAATATCTAACAAACTTAGTGTCCCGATCTGAAACTATGGTCTTTGGCAAACCATGAAGTCTCACCACTTCTCTGAAAAATAATTCTGCTACATGAACAACATTATTAGTCTTCTTGCAGGGAATGAAATGTGTCATCTTTGAAAATCTGTCAACCACTACAAAAATTGAATCATGTCCCCGCTCAGTCCTCGGTAAACTAAGAATAAAGTCCATGCTGATATCCTCCCATGGCTTCTCTGGTACGGGTAATGGCTGATACAATCCTATATTCTGCTTCACTCCTTTCATCATCTGACATACTCTGCAACTCTGTACAAACTTCTTCACATCTTGCTGCAACTGTGGCCAATAATGATTCTCACTAACCAATCCAAGGGTTTTATCACGACCAAAATATCTAGCCAATCGTCCACTATGCTTCTCCTTGATGAGATTCTCCCTCATAGAACTTTGTAGAATGCACAACTAACTCCCTCTGAATAGCATATCATCCTAGATGATGAAATCCAACCATTTCATCCTATCTAGGGTAACAAGTTCTGTACAAGCTTTCCAAGCTTCACCAAAATTAGGATCCTCTGGATACAAATTTTTGAGTTCCTTGAACCCAACTACTTCAATTTGCATTTCTGTCATCAATAGTTGCCTTCTGCTAAGAGCATCTACAACCCTATTAGACTTTCCACTCCTCTGTTTCAAAATAAATGTATAACTCTGCAAAAACTCAACCCATTTAAAATGCCTCTGATTCAACTTTCCTTGACTATTCAAATATTGCAAAGCTTGATGATCAGTATACAAAACAAACTCCTTAGGAAGCAGATAATGTCTCCATTTCTTTAATGCCTGAACTATAGCATAAAATTCTTGATCATAAACAGAATATTTTCTCTTGGCATCATTTAACTTCTCACTAAAATAAACAACAGGTTTACCTTCTTGGCTCATAACAGCTCCTATTGCAGTACCACTACCATCACAATCTACTTGAAACACCTTATTAAAATCTGGAAGTGCTAAAATAGGTTGTTCTGTAACTTTTTGTTTGAACAATTGAAAACTCTTTTCTACCCCATTAGTCCACTTAAACTCTTTTCTATCTCCTCTCATTGTTTCAGTCAAGGGTCGACAAATACTGCTAAAATTTTTTATAAACTTTCTGTAAAAGCTAGCCAAACCATAAAAAGATCTTACTTCAGTAGCACTCTTTGGAGTAGGCCATTCAAGGATAGCCTGTACCTTCTCTGGGTCCATTTTTATACCTTCTGCTGAAACTACAAATCCCAAATACACTAACTCTTTCTTCACAAAACTGCACTTCTTCAAATTAATCAACAATTTTTCTTCTCTCAGCTTCTCAAATACCATACGAATATGCATCATATGCTCCTGCAATGTCTTACTAAAGATCAAAATATCATCTAGGTAAACAATGACAAACTTACCCAGAAATTCTTTCAGAACCTCGTTCATGAGCCGCATGAAAGTGTTTGGTGCATTGGTTAGCCCAAAAGGCATGACTAACCACTCATACAGTCCTTCCTTTGTCTTGAAGGCAGTCTTCCATTCATCTCCTTCTCTGATCCAAATCTGATGATATCCACTTTTCAGATCTATCTTTGAAAAATACACAGCTCCACTCAAACAGTCCATAATATCATCCATTCGTGGCAATGGAAACCTGTACTTGATTGTGATCTTGTTTATTGCCTTAAAATTTGTACACATCCTCCATTCTCCATTCTTCTTTGGTGCTAATACCGTTGGTACAACATAGGGACTCAGACTCTCACTGATCAATCATTTCTGTAACAACTCATGTACTTGTCTGTTCAACTCCTCACTTTCTGCAGGTGTCATTCTGTGTGCTGCCTTGTTCGGCAAACTCACTCCTAGGATCAAGTCCATCTGATGACTGATCTTCCTAACTGGTCGTAATCCATAAGGCACGTTATCGGATACAGTATCCTAAAAATCATTCAACAAATCTGCAACTTCTACAGGAACATCTTCTACTTCCTCTTTACCAGCTTTTGGAATTAAAGCAAAACATACATGCTCATGTCTCATACCATCTAGGAAATTTTTTTCATCAACAAAAGTTATCCTTGCATTACCACATACCTTTTCTTCAGTCTCCTTCAATGGTTTTAGCTTATTTCGCACTCCATTCTTTGTCAGGGAATAGGTATTCGCACGGGCATCATGTACAGCACATCTGTCAAACTGCCATGGTCTACCCAACAATGTATAACATGCATCCATAGATATGATATCGCACAATACCTCATCTTGGTATCCGCCAATATTGAACTTCACCAGGCATTGTTCATTGACCATGACCTTGTGGTCATCCTGTACCCAGGCAATTCGATATCGATGTGACTGTTTCTGTCTCTTGGGCTTCAACTTTGTCACCATCTCTTCTGACACCAAATTGTCAGTGCTTCCACTATCGATAATCACATCACAACATTTACCTTCACACTTGCACCTAGTGCGAGACAAGCTCCTCCTTTGCTCAGGTTCATTCTCACCACTCAAGAGGACTCTTCTGTTAATCAACGTTTCTCCTCTTTCAGCATCTTCAGAATTTGATGATCTGGCATCTTCATCTACATGTGCAACTCTGGCCTGACCTTCATTTCTCCTATTTGTTCTGCCTTGGCACTGAGGACATTCAAATGCCCTATGACCTTCTTCTCCACAGTGAAAACATGTTCCACGGAAGCCACCTCTTTCAGATCCTTGTCCTCTTCCTCTTCCTCTTTGATCTCTATTATTCTGATCCTAGAAGCGATTGGAATTATTTTCTCGCTGATTCTAACTGCTACTGGCCTCATCCTTCTTTTTCCGATCTTCATTTCGGCCACCATATGACCGTGCACCAGATTGTCCACCGCGACCTCTTCTATTTTGTCTGCTCTCAAACTTCTTGTTCAGATTTTCCTTTACTTTTAGGGCAAACTGGTATGCCTCTTCAATACTGTTCATTCGAACCAGATTCAGCTCCTTCTGAATGCTTGGCCTTAACCCATTAAGGTATCAGACAACTTTCTCCTTATCAGCTTCTGCATGGCCTGTTCTGATGAGAAGTCGATAGAACTCCTCTGTATACTCCTGAACAGATCTTTCTGCTTGCTTCAAACTCTGCATTTTCTTCAGTAGGTCAAGCTCATAATCAACAGGAATGAACTGTCGCTTCAATTTATCCACCATCCGATCCCATCTCGTGATTTTCTCCTTTCCCCTTCTATTTCGCTCCAACTGAAGCTCTTGCCACCATATCTTCACATGACCTTTCAGTCTGGCCTTCGCAAATTTGACCCATTCAGGATCCTCAACATCTTCATACTCAAAATATTCTTCACATTCATTGATCCAGTCGATCAATTCCTCTGGGTTAAGATTTCCAAAAAATGTAAGAACCTCAATCTTAGGTCTTTTCTCAATCTTGGAAATCGCCCGAAAAAATGTTTCTTCCTCCTGGTTCACAATTTCAACTTCTCCTTCTTGATATTCTTCTTCGGTTTCATCCTCGCTTTCGTCTCTGACATTAAGATTCATTCCTCTGTGAATCTCTTCTTGCAATGCTCGCACTTGTCTCTGCAGCTCTCTAACCTCAGGTGTCACAGCACCCGCTCTTCTGCCACGTTCTCTTCGTGGAGGCATTTTCACGATGTGCACTGAAACCTTAACCACGGTCCTGGTGCAAACTGCCTCACAGTCAACAATCTATTTACACACTTAAGAAAACCTGCTCTGATACCACTTGATGAAGGGTGCTCCCCTTAATACCACAAACACATAACAGAAACAGAGAAACCACAACAATATGCAAGAATAGAAAATTGGCTTCTTATTATCTCCACAAATGTGGAATTATAAACTTTCAGAATTATAATATATGCAAAGCCACATGGGCAATCCCTTACAATATTCTGTAGGACAAAGCCTCAAATTATTTCCCAGATCTACTACCCAGAACTATTCTGAACTACCTAAGACAATAATACAGCCTTCCTTATATAGGGAATTTTCCACCGCCTGGGAAGGTTCCAGAATTTTAGCCAATAAGGCTGACCAAACTTAGAATTATTTTATTTTACATTTCATTACATCATAGTCGGCTCAAGATAACCTTGAAATCTGAACAGAAATTTTGAAGAAAAATTATTTTCTGCCATTTCAGGTGGCCCAACTTCCGAAGACCATAAGTCATCACCAGTTGACCCGATCGGCTATTATAACCCTATTTCAGAAATGCCATGAAGTGCTCTACAAGCTTGACCAAGGCAAATGCCCGCCACCCAAATTTTTGACCTCATCTGGGGCCTCTAAAGCCTTCAAAACTGAGTTCAAAGTTTTTGTACTGTGCTGCCAATACCGAAAATGTTCAATATCTTCCAATATACACTTGATCTGGCAATGAAACTTTACTGGGAGACTTATATGACCAAAATGAACCTCCAAGAAAGAAATTAGATTATTCTGATCACATATGAAAATTACCAAAAATAGTAACTTTCCATAAATAGCTGCTCTGCACAAAATAGCCCTTATTGAAAATAAAAATAGAAATGTTTTTGGGTGATGCAAGATTGCTCTTACACCCAGGATGCTCCTGTATCAAAACCACATATATGTATAAAAGACTATACAACGAGGTCCACGTTTCTTTTATAAAGGGGACCTTGGAATTGCATGGTATAAAACATAAGTTCCAATACTAGATCCCAGCATTTAGATCCATGGTCAACTTATCCTGCACACTCATTGCACACATCAGTAGGTCCAATAAACATGATATAAACATATTACATCAATACTGTGTGGTTTAAAACTACATCTATAAATCAATCAACTAAGCATAACTTCAGTTTCCTAAATGAACTTTTCAACGCAATAGTGAGAGCCACGCTGCTCACAGCGACGATAGAGGAAGGAACGGCAGGAGTGGGGAATGGTGGTAGATGCGGCACATGCAGGAGGCACGGTGGACGGTGGATGGCAAGCAGCGGGAAGGAAGGGAGGGTGGCAGAGACGGAGAGCGGGCGAAGGGTTTCATGCACAACAGCGCGCGACCAACTCTTGCTCCATTGTGTGGTGCATGGAGCGGTCGCTGCCGGCCCCCGCCGCTCCACCACGAGGATGGGTCGGGTTAGGGCATTCGGCCTGCCCGCCCATCTCAAAAAAAAAATAGCAAAACACAACTACAAAATTTTTCTAAAACCTTACAAAGAAACTACAAACCATCATACTAACGTAGCTAAGAAGAGAACACTATCGGACACAAGACCCTAACTACACGCAAAATGATGCAAAGATAGAATAGACAACTGATATTAAACGAGAGTCTGACTAAAGTTCAAAGGTCAAACAAAAGGGTTGACCAAGTTTTACCAAAAGTCAAACTTCATCAAACAACACTAAAATAAGCTATAAGGTTGCCCTTAAGCTACTAGGTTAGGCTGGCACACAAATCAAGATAGTTGACTAAAAGTCAACTATGCTCTGAATTACATGGAAGAAAGTCTCTAGGGCCCGCTAAGCCCTTAAGAAAGCTCATGCACACAAATCGAGATAGTTGACCCAAAAGTCAACCATCATTGAATGGTGCAAAATTAAAAACCTAAGTTCTAGGGGGTGAAGGAAACACCTGGTTCGAAAATCGAGACGAACAAAGGTAGTTTGACCATCGTTGACCAAAAGTCAACTGAGCTTGTTGCTATTCAAAAGTAGTGATAATATCCTTGAAAAATATTTATTGTGAGGATAAAGGGTTGTCTTGACCCTCTTATCAAATAAAACGTTATCTCGGTTATTAATTTAAAGGAATAATTTGATTAGATAACTAACATTCTAAACCTTATATTAATATATTAATTAACAAATAAATCTACACTCATAAAATTATCAACTTAATTTAATGAAACTAATCACAAATTAGTCTTCCCCTTTTACTTCAATAATAATTTGATAAACTAATATAATTTAAATTTTAACAAATCCAAAACAAATTAATAATAACAATGCTATATCTTCTATTTGATTAATAAAACCAAACTATATCTTACCAATAGAGCAAAATTATTTAAACTTTGGAGCTTTTAAATAAATATTTTATGATCCTTACAACACATTTTAAAGAATTCAATAATTTAATAAGACCTCATAAAAGAAATTAATGCTAATCATTTAATAATAACAACTAACACAATTCTAAAAAAAAATCACAACTTTATCACGAGCCTATTAAAATTTAAAAAAAATTGAAATTTCTTTTAGGCAATCTCATTGTACAAAATTTAACTTACTACCAAGTTAAAATGGTTCTATCTAACCATACAACGAAAAAGCAATCTAAACAAAAATATCTTACGAATTAAATCGACTTTGCTTATATATATATATATATATTTAAAACCCCCCCCAACATTCCCAGCGTTCGAAGCAGAGCTGAGGGCCGAAGGAGGAGACGGCAGCTGCGGTGGCAGAGGTGGGCGGAAGGGCGACGACGGTGGTGAGAGTCACGCCACTCATGGCGACGACAGAGGAAGGAGCGGTAGGAGTGGGGAACGGCGACGGATGCGGCGCATGCAGGAGGCACGACAGACGGTGGACAACAGGTGGCGGGAAGGAAGGGAGGGTGGCAGAGATGGAGAGTGGGCGGAGGGTTTCACGCACAGCGACGCGCGCCCAACTCTCGCTCCACTGTGTGGTGCATCGAGCGGCCACTGCCGGCCCCCGCGAGGATGGGTCAGGTTAAGGCTTCCTACATTCATTTTAAATTAATAATCTAGATAATGTTTTATCGGTAAGGGAGTCATAACAACTCCTTATCTTCGCGATAAATATCTAATAAGGGTATTATGGCTACCTTTGACCAGTGTCATGCATAGTTGACTTTTGGTCAACGATGGTCAAACTTTCTTTGTTCATCTCAATTTTCGTACTAGGTGTTTCCTTCACCCCCTGGAGCTTGGTTTACAATTTTGCACCATTCGGTGATGGTTGACTTTTTGGTCAACTATTTTGATTTGTGTGCATGAGCCATCATAAGGGCTTAGCGGGCCCTAGAGCCTTTCTTTCACGTAATTCTGAGTATAGTTGACTTTGGTTCAACCCTGGTTGACTTTTAGTCAACTATCTTGATTTGCATACCAGTCTTAGTTAGTAACCTAAGGGAAACCTTGTAGCTTATTTTAGAGTTGTTTGGTGAAGTTTGACTTTTGGTCAAACTTGGTCAACCCTATTGATTGACCTTGGACTATCGTCAGACTATTCTTTATTATCAATGGTCTATTTTATCTTGCACCATTTTGTGTGCACATAGGGTCTTGTGTTAGATAGTGCTTCACTTCCTAGTTGTGTAAGTGTGTTTAGTTTTGATGGTTAGTAAGTTTTTAGAAAAAAAATTTGTAGTTGTGTTTTGCTCAACTTTTGGGCATGACATTGAAGTGGACTTGCTTTGATAAGGAAACCTAATTACCCTATTAGATCACTGTGATGAGTCAATGTTGACCTTGTCTATACAAACGACCATATAGTAGTTTTAATATATGTTTTGTGCTTCCCAAAAGGGTATTTGAAAAGGGGATTTTTTTGTGTCTTTGATCCAAGTGTAAGAATTTATTTTTAAAAAACCCCACTAGATAGGCTACAAGGCCTAATAGGAGTTTGTTAAGCAATTTGGCCAAGGTTTTGGGTCTATTTTTTTAGTTTAATATTTTTTATTTGATCCCTTGATATTTATAACACTTATTGATTTACCTACATAACCAGTGTGTCTTTTTTGTGGTGTGAACTCTTGAGTCAAGGGTTTTGGTGAAATGACATTATATAAACAAAATAAACTAGGTGTTGGGTTAGGTTTGTACAAAGAGATTTGGTGAGTGATTTTGAGGCCTTGGAGATTGGAAACACCTTAAGGTTCAGGTTTCCATCCTTTGGGAGATTTCGTGTCATGTTTCAACAAGAAGCCTGGTTGGGGTCCTAAGCCTAGTTTGGGTTCATTGAAGATTGAGTGCCTCCAAGAGTTCTAGGTTGTGGAACTTTGTAATAAAGTCAAATTTGTGTTGATTTAGGGACTTCCAAGCACCCCTACATCATGATGCAAGAGAAAATGTGGGTTTCAAGATCATAGGTAATGATGTATCCTATTATGTGAACTGGATAGAGATTTCAAGGCTACAAAGGATAAAATATTTAGGTGTAGGAATTGCATACAAAGGCAAGTGAAGGTGTATTCGTTCTTCTTAATGTCAAAAAACATACATTCTCAATATTCCTTCTAAACCACACACTTAATAAATAATTAAATAAATTACACACACTAAATATTATGTTTAGAGGATATTTTCCTCAACATAGGTGTTGAGCACTATTACAAACTTATCATGAATGCTCACAAGCTGCCATCTATTTTATTGAAAGGAAAAGGAGGATTCTAATAATATTTCCATTAACAATTTTTGTTGAAAACATTTTTAAAAATTGCAACTTATTACATCTTTTTGTGGTAATCTTGAGTGTATGTTCAAAATGAAGCCTATTTGCTTAATTATGACTAACTTGAATGGAAAAGTCTAGTTTTGTTTAAATATTGATGTAATTTGAGCCTTGTTTAGGATAATTTGGTTATTTTTTTCTTGTTTACCATAGAACTATGTTGTTTTAAAGCTATTTTGAGTCAAGTGTAGTTAAGTGTTTGTAATTTGTTGAGTTCTGTTAAAGGAATTTATGTACTTTATTGGATATCATTTTACCAATCGTTGAATGATTGATTATATTTTCTTGCATGCTTTTCTAACGACATTATTTCTCCTATTTGACAATAGAGATTAAGAGATGTAGAAAAATGAAAATAAAAAGTATTCCTTGTTTTTACTATTGTATGCACAAAAACAACAAATATTGGAGGTTTTGCAATGTTTAAAATAAAAGGATATGATTTTAATAATAAATTTACTTGAGATATTTAACCTAAAATATAAAGAAAAATAAAAGATATAAATTTTACTCTTTTATGTATGTAAACATTTTAGCAAATTAATTTTGTATCTATTTTACCATCAATGCATTCTATAAGACCACATCTCTTTGAGACATTTTAAGAAGTAATTATTTTTCCATATTTATCTTTCAATGTTATTTTTATTTTTCCACATGTATATCTATTAGAGTGCTAAAATAATAATTCAATCGAATCTATTTATTTTTATTACAAATGCAATGTCAATAGGTAAATCATATAAAAACAATTCTTCAAACTTATCTTCTTTCGTTGCTAATATAATGTCCAGAAATAAATCATACAAAAAAAAAAATATTCTTCATGTGTTATACAAGTACTTCACTGCTCTTTAGCACTTCTTATTAGTCCTTCTCGTTAAGGCATGAGATTTTTTCTTTCATCTACATTTACATATTAATGTATCTTTTCTAAAGTGTGCATTATTGTATTAGTCTAAGCTCCTTCCTAATATTTTTATTAATGTTAAATTTCTTCTAATTATTTATATTTTCTAACTCATTTTTCCCAATTTAGCTAGTGGTTTGGTCATTTTCATTGAAAAAATCACAATTTAATATAGAATCATTTCTAAGAATATTAGCTTGTATAGGTGTTCCCTTTTATAAGTGTGTTAACTCCCCACATATCTCATGCATGTTCATATTACAAGAGAGCTCTTCTAGAGGATAGGTGTAAAGACCATGGCTAATATTTACATTATCATGGTCAACCTTCATTTTCCCCTATTGACTTCATATGAGTTTCTTCATCAACCATAAAACATAGCCATTATGCTCTTCTCTAATTATCTCTCTACATAATAGTAAAAGAAGGAATAATAAACATTACGAATGTACTGTAATGTACAAATAATTATTCCCTTATCTTTGCAGTTATCAATGATGGTGCATTTTCACCTCACTCAAGCTTTATTGTCAATATGATATTTTATATGATAGACTTTGTCCAACTCCATATGTCACAATCGACCAATTATTTGGCCTAGCTTTGTCATATAGTCTAGCTATGATGATTATCACATTGTCATGTGGACACATTTCTAGAGAACAACTCAATCCTTCCCTTACTATTTCTTTGTTTGTTGTCCATGGTTTCAATGTAACTATAATTTAGAGTTGGGGAATGTCCTATGTCACTGGATGCTTGATTTTGTACTCCTTATATGCCAAGTTTTTAATTTTAAATATTAACATAAGTTAATTATAAATTGGTGTAAGCTTTATGGTAGCTTATATTCATTATATTTTTGTTCTACTTAATATTCAAAAAGTAATTTTGGGACACTATTCAGAGCTAATTAACTCATTTCTATTATATAACATGCGCTAAATAGAAAACTTTGAATAAAGCTAAAATAGTGAAAATAACATATGTAAATAGTTCCTAATCAAAAATTATTGTAGCATGAAGTTTTCAATCAGAGGAAAAATAGGTTTTGATGGGACCACAAAACCCGGTTACAAACAAATTTTGAGAGGGATCTATAAGCCAACATAAATGAGAAAATGCATAAGGTAAAACATGATAGAACAACAACTAAACATCAGCATAAAAAAAAGACCCTATATAAATAATAACAATCAAATCTCAAGTTGAAGAACAAATAGTTTGAAGCCTTAAAATAGAGAAAACCAATTTTTCAAAGGCTCCCTTAACCTTAAAAACAAAAAAATATGGGTTTTATAGGTACCAATAACCTGAAAATACATGGGATTTAACTAGGCTCTCATAGCATTCTTTTACTCCAACATCTTTGTAAAGAAATGTAAGCTCAATGGAAGAGAACAAAAAAGCCTACCAACTAACGAAGAAGACCATAAATTTTGAATTGCTTCCCAAACCTTCAAGATGGGTTTTGACTTGGCCCTCACAACAAAAGAATTGTCAACAATCAAATCACCCCATAAGTCTACCACAACAAGATCCTATGAAACTCCTCTCCACCTCGATAGGAGAGGATCCCACTTTAATGGGATTAGTAGAGAAGGAAACAACTAGAAAGGAAAGCAAAACAACATTCAAACTTTTATCCAAGAAATCACAGCAAAGATCATTCCATAACAAACAATAATTCTCCACCTCTCTAGAGCCATATTCCACCTCTATAGGAAAGGTTGTCACCTTCGTAAGACAAAAGAGAGAGGAAAAACAAATAAGGATGAACCACACCAACATTATGAACACACAAAGAAACCCTACCTTAGTAGGGGAAGGTTGCACCTTAATAGGAGCCTTACAAAGACAAATACAACCTCAATTAGAAACAACCCTTGAACAAAAGAAAAATGAAGATATTGAGCATCAAAAGGGCCACACAAGGTCCTAACACAACACATCCTTAACCAAAAAAAAAAAAGGTCATGTTGGACCCTTGAAAACTACTAGCAACCACCTAGACTTTAGACGAGAAACTGCCATGAAAAGCCTTAACAGTCACCACCACTAGATAAACACTAACAATGCTCTGCATAAATTATAGAGCAAGAAAATTGCTGAAGTAGAGCCTGCAAACCCTCAACAAGAAATAGAAAAAAAAGATCCTACAATAGGGAAACACAATACCAGGCAACTGAGAAATCCCCACACCACTAAGACGAACTCCTTGCTAGAGGAGGCCAACCAAATCCCAAATACCCCTCTCTACTCTCAAATAGGGGATCTAATCAGAGAAGGCCGCAGAGACAACCGAAAATTGCCAAAATAAGTAAAAGGGCCACCGAAAGAATCCCAAACAACACTGTTCAGAATAAAGAACCCCAAACAACACTGTTCAGAATCAAACACCCAAACCAGGCTATTTACAATAGAACAATCGTCCACTCAACACAAAGAAGAGACCTTCCAAACATAGTCAGTCTGGGCAATGCAAGAAGGGTCAGGCTTAAAGATCACACACTAAGGTTTGACTCCTTAGCTGGCTTTGGGCCCCACTAGCCTAACGTTCGGTTGGATTCTTCTTTCCTACATTTTCTGTTATGTCTGTGCTGCACACTTCTGACTCTCGAAAGTCACTCTCATCCAACTTCTGCCCACTTCCGTTATCACACTTATTGATGGTTAAGTTTGAATTTAAATTTCAAATCTACTTCTCCCGCCCAAGCCCCTCAGAGATATTTTTTCCGTTCTTATTTCTCTTTGATGTACTTTTTTTCCTCTTGCTACGTTCTATGGAAGTTTGGCTTCGGATGGAGTTATACGGCTACAGAGAGTAACAAGGTTAAAAAGTCATCGAGGTTACGATATCTAACAGTAAATTAAGTTTAGCCTTTGATGAAACATGGACAGAAAGAGAAATAAACCTGAGATATTTAGGCGTCTTGAGAGGGAATGTTTCCTCATGGTTTTAGGTAACCGAGATCTTTGATCTCTTTTCTCCTCTGCAGCTACTATTGATGAAGTCATACCAGTGGCGGCGGAGAAAGAAATGGTGAGGCTTTATGGACAACCGCATGGAGTAAAAAATACATGTTGTATTGATATATTTAGCCATTGTACTTGAATCTAGTATCAGAATAGAAAGAGAAACTCTATCTGCAGAACATGTAGTAGAATCTAAATGTAGATTTGGTTCATTAGCTAGAGTTGGAAGGTGTCTGAATAGAAAACCTATATCACCGAAAAACACTGAAAGTTAAATCACAAAGGTCAAGATCCCCTTCAAAGGCTCCACGATATAAGTTAAGTTGGCTCGAAATTGGTCATGATACTAATCAAACCCATGCACCCGCTAAGGAATCAATGAATATGGTGGCAGAGAAAAATGAAAAGCAAAATGTTGAAGCTGGAAAGTTCCAACCTTCTACTGGTAAAAAGTATTCTTTAAAAGATTGATCCACTAATTGATAGTTTATTGTTCTAAGTTTTTGTTCTTACACTACTCACGTTTTTGGGAGAATGATAAGATACAACAAATTCCTGTAATGGAATTACTATCGAGAGATTTAAATGTTATGCAAACTATTGCAAACATAATCAATATACCCGAAAATACATGGTAGCCAGGGAATTATATAGAGAAATTCAATGGTTAAAATAGTGGTACACACAGATAAAAAAATATGTTAAAATGTAGCATCCATGATATTTGAAATGCTGGCATATTAAACTTGTTCTATTATAAAAGGATTCTTGGTTGTATCTATTTTCTATTTTTATATAGAACAATGGTCATATAATGGATTTTTATATAAAATATTTTACAGCTAGTATATCTTAAATAAATTTGTTAAAGATATATATCAACACAAGTTTAATAAGAATATTTCAAAATAAGAATGATGATTTTGGCAATGACATGTAGATAACTATTTAAATTTGGCTATACATTATAATTGAAGAAATTAATTTGTACTCAAACTTGTAATTAGATATCTCAGACTTTATCTATAAATAAAGTGGAGTTGGGATTGTGTAAAGGTGAGTATTTTGACAAATTGTAAAAGAGAAAAATAATAAAATTTATTAAAGTAGGTCGTAATCATGTTTACTATATTCTATTGAATTTTGAGATAAGAATTAAAAATACGAATTAAGACAAGCTAAATAAACAAGCAACAAGAAATAGAAGAAAGTAGTTAGAATTAATACACAAATACATATTTTGAAAACTAATGTAGGGCATAAGAATGAGACACATCTCACATATTATAGCAATGTATACAACTTGAAACCATTGATTAGACTTAAAATATAAATAAAGACATATTCAAGAATTTCCCATAATTTACATATACATCATTCTTGAGTGCAATATTCTAAAATAACTCAAATTATATGTATCATGTAAATTTAGCACATATACAATGAAATGAAATGACAATAGATGAATTTAAAAATCAATAATGTGTGCCTTGGAAGATGCAACTTATTATTATAAATCATTTTAAAACTAGACAAGCAATATGTGAATTATATGCATATATTTATTCATTCTTGTTGTAATAGGATTGACACCAATATGCAATGTTTTAAGCACATATAATTTCAATTTTTTGATAAAAAAATCTATGTGATGAGTAAATCATTTTTATTTATTTATTCATGGTACTTAACGTTATAGGGATTATGATTTTTTTTTCTTGATTATGTCTATTTGTACTTCATGAACATCGCAGCTTATATAATTTTAAAGGTTTCCTTATAATTATAATGGTAACCAATAGCTATTTAGTAACTAATAAACCTTGATTTAGCTTGTTTCTTAAAAATCTTGGTCTGAATGCATGTGTCTATCATATAAATATCACTAATATTTTATAGGATCACTCTCTTAAGTGTTAAAAGTATTGAAGTAAAGTAAAGATAGTCGTATTTCATCATTTGGTCTTCTACTCAACGTCTTAATCTATTTTTCTTCAAGTCAAACAAATATCCCTAGAGATTTTAAGAAAAAATCTACAACAAGCTTCTCAAAAGATATTGATCACTAAAAATAGGCAAATCTCAAGTAGAGACTATGATGTACTTGGGCATTAGAATTTGGGCTAACTATAGTGCCATTATGAGTACTTAATTTGATCCATGGTCTAACTATAGTTATTTAGTGAGTTTTGTAGGTCCTATTACACTGCTAGGATTACAATAGAGCTCATTTTTGTGATAGTGTTGCAAAGGATTAAACTGAAAAATGTAATATAAACATTGAAATGATTTGGACGATTTCCTCCCAAAATGGATTCCCCCACATAAATCACTATATTATAGTATATTAATTTTGTGTTTATTTTCTTTTAATTATATGATTTGTTAATTTTTTGTGCATATATCCTCTCATAAATTAGTGTAGAAAGTGTATTCCACTCCTTTACTCTTTTTTTCAAATTTTTTATATGTTGTAAGGTATATCACGGCCAAAACTATGAGATGCCAACTCATATGCAAAGAAATAATACAACCCTAAAATAGTGATTGATTAAATACTTTAAAAAAATAATTTTCCCTGACGATGATGATAGATTCTTGTCAAGATTTCATTAAAATTCAGAGAAAGTATCCTATTAAATCTTAAATATTATTATATTTCATGATTCATTCTTATTTATTTCTAGTTTTTTAAAATAATTGTATGTTTGTGTATGTATGTGCATATGTATATTCTAAATTTTAATACATGTTATCTAGATGTATTGATAAAAGATGGTTTATTTCCAATCCTAGCTCATTAACATAGAGATATTTAACATTTTTATATGTGCTACATTTGTAATACATCTCATTTGAGCTATTCTAAAATATTGCAGTTAAGAATGATGTATACATAAATTATGGGAATTTCTTGAATATGTATTTATGTTTCTTTTATGTCTTATCAATAGCTTGAAGTTGTATGCATTTCTATAATATGTAAGATGTGCCTCAATATTATTCCCTATATTAGTTTTCAACATATCTATTTGTGTATTAATTCTAGCGACTTTCTTCTATTTCTTGTTGCTTGTCTATTTAGTTTGTCTTAATTATTGTTTTTAATTCTTATATCAAAATTAAAAAGAATATAGTAAACAAGATTATGACCCACTTTAATAAATTTTGTTATTTTTCTCTTCTACAAATTGTCACAAGTAGTCACCCTTACATAATCAAAACTCCACTTTATTTACAAATGAACTCCAAGTTATCTAATTACAAGTTTGAGTACAAATTCATTTCTTCAATTGTAATTTATAGCCAAATCTAAATATTTCTCTACATATCATTGCCAAAATCATCATTTTCATTTTGAAATACTCTTCTTATACTTGTGTTGATATATCTTTAACAAATTTATGTAAGATATACTAGTATTGCATGAGCATTATTCTATATAGAATACAAAATAGATACAACCAAGAATTGTTTTATAATAGGATGACTTTAATATGCTAGCATTTCAAACATCATGGATGCTAAATTTTAACATATCTTTTTATTTATTTGTACAACTATTTTAACCATTGAATTTTTCTATATAATTCCCCGACCACCATGTGTTTTGGGGTATATTGATTATGTTTGCAATAGTTTGCATAACATTTAAATCTCTTGATAGTAATTATATTACAAGAATTTGTTTTCACTTATCATTTCCCCAAAAATGTGAATAGTGTAAGAAAAGAACTTAGAACAATAAAGTATCTATTAGTGGATCAATCTTTTAAAGACTACTTTTCACTAGTACAAAGTTGGAACTTTCTAGCTTAATCATTTTGGTTTTCATTTTTCTCTGCCGCTATATTCATGGATTCCTTAGAAGGTGCATGGGTTTGATTAGTATCATGACCAATTACGAGCCAACTTAACTTATGTCGTGGAGCTTTTTAAGGGGATCTTGACCTTGGTGATTTAACTTTCAGTGTTTTTTGGTGATACAGGTTTTCTATTAAGACACCTTCCAACTCCAGCTAGTGAACCAAATCTACATTTAGGTTCTACTACATATTTTGCAGATGGACTTTCTCTTTCTATTCTTGTACTAGATTCAAGTACAATGGCTAAATATATCAATACAACATGCATTTTTTACTCCATGCGGCTGAGTCCATAAAGCCTCACCCTTTCTTTCTCCGCCACCACTAGTATGACTCTATCCAAACTAGCAGTAGAGGAGAAAAGATATCAGAGATCTCCGTTGCCTAAAACCACGAAGAAACATTCCCACTCAAGATGCCTAAATATCTCAGGTTCGTTGCCTCCTCCTGTCCATATTTCGTCTAAGGCTAAATTTAATTTACTATTGGAGATCATAGCCTCAATGAATTTTTAACCTTGTTACTCTCTGTAGCTGTATGCCTCCATCCGAAGCCAAGCTTCCATAATACGGAGCAACAAAAAAAAAGTACATGAAGTAGAAATGAGAGCAACAGAAATATCTATGAGTGGCTTGCGCGGGAAAATTAGATTTGAAATTCAAATTCAAACTTAATATTCAATAAGTGTGATAACTAATGTGGGCAGAAGTTGGGTGACAGTGACTGTCGAGAGTGAAAAGTGTGCAGCGTCAAATAGAACGGAAAATGAAGGAAAGAAGAATCTAACTGAGCGATAGGTTAGTGAGCCCCGGAGCCACCTAAGGAGTCAAAACCTTTGTGTGCAATCTTTAAGCCATCCCTACAAGTAGAGAACCCAGCTACACATCTCCTTTAGACCACAAGCCAATGGGAATATTGTGAAACCACTAGAGATAGGTCACCAAAACCAAAGGACCGAGATTCATATTGCCACCACCAAAAAAGGGGAGCATGCATGATAAACCATATCTCCTCATGGTAAATAGAGACCAATCCCTTTGAAGATGCACTTTCACCATCTTCAACATCTATACAAGATAAAATCTCCTTCACTCTACGGAAGGAAACCCTAGGACTTTCTTCCCATGTATAAACAACAACCATAGTAGAAAATGCCTTCACAAGGGATATCATAGGCCAAACAGAAGAAACCCACTCACCATCCTTTGTTGCATTTAAGGAGCAAAATAAAATCAAGAAACTAAGTCTTTCAACACCACATTAATTAAACAAACATAAGAACTTATAACCAGCAACAATACATCATGACAAAGTATTGCTACAACAAGACAGCAACTATTTGTTTTCATTGATACACACATAAAGATACATGGCTGTTAAGAACCCAAAATGTGCTCTATATATTAAGTTTCATAAAATGAAAATAGAGAAAAAATTACAACACATAATTTAGAAATAGAGCAGACCATAGTTGGATATGGCTACAGATCGTTGACAACTCCTAGTACCTAAAACTAGGGCCAGAAAGGAGAGCCTGGACGAGAAAAATGTTTGCATAAAGATAATCCTCAATGTCCTTCCAAAAAGAAGAGGATAATCAAATTTATTTACAATTGCTTAAACATATACAACTAGAAATATTTCATATTGATGTCAAGTAGAGTAATAGCTTTCAAATGGTGGCATTGGAAAAATATTAGGAAATCAAAATAGCAACAAATGTTGCCTCAGAGAATGAAAAAGTGACTGTATGTAGACAAGTACACATGTCACATATGGAAGTTAAACATTAACATCTTCAATCTCCCCCTTAATGTTTAACAAAGAAAATCCCATCAATTGTCCCAACTTTTCCAAAAAAAAATTTAAAATAGCTCTAGTAAGTATATCAACATTTTGATTAGTGCATTTGTAGAACTTCATCTTAACTTGTCCCTCAGTCACAAGATTTATAGTAAAATGATATCGGATATCAATGTGCTTTTTTATATTTGAAAAATTGGAATTTTTAGTGATAGCAATTGTTGAGTTGTTGTCATAATGTATACAAACTGGCTTATCTTGCTTTTGTTTTAAATCTTCCAAAATTCTCCTCAACCAAATTGCTTGACAAGAAGCTGATACTATAGAAATGTATTCTACTTCACTTGAGGATATGAATACTAATGATCTCTATTTTGAAGACCAATAAATATCAACTGAACCAAGACTGAACATAAAACAAGAATTACTTTTTCTATCATCAATAGAACCAGTCTAGCCACTGTCTAAATATCCAATTATAACAAAATTATCTAAAGGTGTATACAGAACTCCAAAAGAGCTTGTACCCGACACATATCTTAGAACCCCTTTTATAGCACAAAAAAAAACTTTAGTAGTGTTTTTCATTAACCTTGAAAGAAAACAAACAACATATGTATATTTGGTCTTGTAACTATTGAATAGTACATAAGGCTGCCAACTAGAATTTTGTACAATGTTGCATCTACTCTTTCACAACCATCCTCTTTAGTTAATTTTACATTCATCACCAAAGGTGTCTTCATGTCTTTATAATTATTCATCTTAAAAAAAATTATTAAATCATTAGCATATTTTCCTTGTGAAATGAAAATAATGTCATGTAGTTGTCTTACTTATGTTCCAAGGAAATATTGCATTAAGCCTAAGTCTAACATTTCAAATTCATTTTTCATGGGATCTCTAAACTCCTCTATTAACTTTTCACAATTTCCTCTAGATAGATCAAGTCATCAACATATATACATATCATCAGTAACTCATAGGTGTACTCTAAAACTTTACATAAAGTGTGGGATAACTTTAATACTCCTAAAAGAGTTATGTTGTTGTCATTAGTTATGTTAAATTCATATTGATTGTTAAAGTCATTCAATAAAGAAGGATAGTCAAACCGGTAAAGGAAGAGATGATTTTGGTAAAGGGAATAAGGAATAGGTACCGAACAAGGAAAGGGAAGCACTTAGCAGTTATTGAACTGACAGAATACATGTTACCCAACAGAACAAAATGTATTACCGAGTAGCATAGGCCAACATAGAAGATACATTGAATCTGGACATCGAGCATAAAATGTTTTACAAATCTCAAGGGGATTATTTGATAAAGCATTAGAGATTTAAACATGTTGATTTTGCATCAGTACAAGGTAAGATCCACAAATGAGAATCAAATGTAATATATGCATGGGAGATGTAACCATTGGGTAGCACCGCTTAATGACATGATTCTAGAATGTTTTCACCACTTCTAGATTGAGTATAAAAAGATCAGTATATAACAAAATGAGATGGTATGTGAGAGAGAGCAGGTGATCAGTCAGAGATAAGTGTGAAGGTGACGAGAAGAGAAGCCACTGAGTAACATAGAAGTTAAAGAAGAGTTGTGAATGTGATTCAGAGTTGAAGCTACCAAGTACAAAAGTGGAATTATGAGTGAAATACAATATGAGGTAAATTTTTATTCAACATATTGATTCTGATAAGAATATGTTGATGCAACATAAAAGAAAATTTTTCTAACTAATTATAGTGTAATTATAATTGTAAAATCTCTTAACCAAGTGGGCCCTAATAGATCTTAAATTGTAAATTATTTAACATGGTACACCTCTTAGATTAGAGTTGTAAATCCTTTAGCAAGGTAGACTCAATAAGATATTTATACTCTTATCAGGGTAAATACTCTTAACAGGGTAAGCAATTAGAAATAGATAATTTTGTAGTTCTAACTGAGTAAAATTTTTACTGCAGTAGTGAAGTGATGTGGGTGTCATCCCCACCAATATATTTTCCTCTCACCAAGGATTTTTGTGAGATTAAAATTATGGTGTTGTGAGTTGTCTTTTTACGATTTTGATTTATAGGTTTTATTTTGTTATATGCAAAGTTATCGATTTGGTGAATAGTTAGAAAGGTAGATAAAAGATTTTGGAGTACTGATATAGGTATGAAAAGGTGATTCATAACATGAACATGGAACAAAAGTTTGCAAATGAATATATTGATGAAATTAGAAGGAAATTGAAGCATTCACTTAACAAGAGAAAGGAGCTAGCTTATCAACTGAAGGATACACAAGATCAAGTTGAAGAACTTGAAGAATAATTAGAGGGAAGTCTATTTGATGAATCTGAAGCTACCATATCAGAACTGATTGGAAATAACAAAAACCCAAATGATAAGGTAAAAGAACTTAAAAGAAAACAAGAATCTCAATCAGTAAGAATGTGTGAAGTCCTAGAACAAAAGAGAAAAGCTAGAGATGATAAAATAATTGTTGAAGATGAAAGAAGAAAAATGAGTGCAAGACTGAATGAGAAAGATGTAGAGATACAAAGACTAACACAAAATCACTACAACTTGATAGATCAATTGATTGATGCTAATCAAGAAATTGCAAGGAAAGTTGAAGAGATCGCTCAACTGATATCAAAGAATGAACATTTTAAGAATGAACTAAAATATGAAAAGGATGAAAATGAAGTCTTGAAAAGGAATGAAGAAACACTAAGAATATTGGATGAACAACTTAGAGGTCATAGACAACCAAGAGATATTATTGGACTTGGATATACTGAAAACAATACTACCAAGAAGGGAAACTCCTCAAATCAAGCAACCAATTCAGATAATGCTACCCTAAAAAAAAAAAGAATCCTACTTGTTATCACTATGGGAAACCAGGTCATACAACTAATATATGTAGGAGCAAAAGAGTTAAACCACTGAGAATTTCAAAATTTGATGGTTATTATTAAAATTACAATAAGTATGGTCATAAAGCATTTAAATGTAGATCAAGGATTGTTAGCAATACAAGGAAGCCAAAATTTGATGGTTACTGCAATAACTACAATAGATATGGTAACAAGATTGAAGATCAGAGGTCACAAAAGAAGATTGTGAAATGGGTACCTAGCTGACAGAATACTGCAAGCAACTGACAAGGATCAACTATACCATGGGATTACATTACAAGAATTACATGTACAACATGTGGGAAATTTAGACACATTGTAGAAAATTGCATTTTGATGCATGGAAGGAACAATAGAAGGTCATGGAGAAATTCTGGAATGACGTGTTTTCATTGTCACAAGGTTGGTCACTTAGCTAAAGACTATAGGTACCGAGCCAAAGCTCCAACCGAGGAACAACCAAATAAAAATTTTCAAGTGAATGTTAAAGAGATAAGAGATCAGATGAATATAACATGGAGAAGAAAGTCTCAAGATGATGGAACTAAACTTGGAACAATTGATGGTACCTCATCCTAGGAATCAGGTGCACCTATCTTTACCTAATTGGTCAAAGGTATGTTTAGGAACTTTGAATGAAAATTTAATCTTAAATCAATTCCCAACATTTGTGAAAAGATCCATATTAGTATACGTTGTGAAGTGATGCAAGGACAGGGACCTTAGAGGCCAAATGATGGTGCACCATACAGATCCAGCCATGCTCAACAACACAGGGAAGAAACAACAACACAGTGAGAGAGAGAAAGCAAGATCATTGATATATTAACTTCATTCAAATGGATTCATACATGCCGGGCTGTAAGGCCTTCCTGGTTATGGCCATATATTACAATGAATTACAGAAGTCCTCAAACATGCGAGAATCTGCCGATAATCTTGATTCTAAAATCTCCTATCCTCTATCAAAATTGACACCCTAAACTCTAACCAAACAACTATACTTATTGTTGCCCAAAAATTCCCTGCCTTTCATTTTTCGGCCACAACCCTATTTTCCAAGTGAAATGCTCAAGTATCGAAAACTCTCTGTGTTTTCTGCCTTTAAATGTCATGAGTCCAGTGTATTTTCTACTCAAAGTGTTGAAAACCCAGTGTGTTTTCGACCTCTCCGCTCTGAAAAGTCGGTGTGTTTTTGGCTTTTGCTCGAAAACCCTTTGTGTTTTCAGCATCCTCTGTGTTTTGATCCTAAGCACGCAACTCCGATGGGCGGGTCCCAATATGTATGGCCATTCTGGTACAGTCCTGATCTGACAACTATCACATGATCGCATGGGATCTCCCGATCCCATGAGATCATGCGATAACCGTTGATGCGGTATCTCCAATCAGTGGTCAACCACGGGGGTGGTTTACAGTCAGTGGCAAGCATCATGTGGTTTGTTGCATGATTGCATGGGCTCTCCTGAGCCCATGCGACCATGCAGCAAACCGTTAGCAGTTTCGACGGTGATGGCTCGCGGTTGCGCAATTGGAGGTGGGGCCCGAGGTTTCTAAAAAATAGAGCAAGTGCGATGAAGATCAACGATGGTCGCATGTTCACATGGGATCTTCCGATCCCATGCAATCATGCGATGACCATCCGATTGGAATCTTGCGGTTGCGGTGGGTCCTGTGCCAGGGGTGCCAAGGTGTTTGCTGGGGTGGCGGCTGGGATGAATGAGGACGTGTCACGTGGTAGATCTTGTGGGCCCGAGCATTTTTGAGGAGAGGTGGCATTTTCAAAGAGATGTCGCATAATCGCATGAAGGCCTTTCGGCCCATGCGATCATGCGCCTGCTGATTTTTCCAGGCCGTGTGGTGGGCTCCTATTGTGACACATGGCGGGGTTTGGCAAGTCTGATATCTGGCGGGTCCCGAGTGATGTTTATGTGGCAGAGGCAAGGTTTAAAAGAGCTTGTTGCATGATTGCATGGGCCTTGCTAGCCACATGCGATCATCCGACCAGTAACTTTTCCAAGGTAGCATGACCTGTTTTTGGCAGGTTTTCTTCTGAGGACATTTTTGCAACTGCAGGTAGCTGAAGAAATTGATGATTTTTGGAGGCGGTTGTAGTTAAGAATTTGCAGAGATCTTTTACGTAGCTTTTTCTTGATCTTTTCCAGTATCTGATCGGATTTGAGCATTCATGGCAGTGTGGGCTTATAGAGAAGTAGATGGATAAGATTTTTTCAGAGGCATGATCAAGTGCAGAATAGACACGCAAAGGGAGAAATATCTGATCTACTGGGATCTGTTCGTAGACATTTGTGGCCAGATTGGATTGAATTGGGGTGGAATATTTTATTGTAAACCTCTGTTGCCCTAATAGAGATACTTTTGACTCTTGCCTGCGTGCAGTTGAGTTTTGTATACATTATTTTCTGGAGCCAGTTGTGCTCAGATTTTACATTTTGTAAAAAGGGAAAGTCTTTCCTTGGAGAACTATCTGTAGCATTTTTTCTCTCTAGTTTCCCACATCTTGTAAGTTTTCATTGATGAATTCAAATATTGCCAAGCATTCTGTGGCATTCTTGTTGTCCTCATGCTTTCTTGTCTGAGTTTGTCTCTTATTGGATCAAAGTGTATGCATGATTTCAATGATATCTTAGTTTCCCCTGGTTCCTCTTACTTTCTATAGATGTGTGTGTTATTGTGTTTGATCTGATTTAGATGTTTTGTGGGTATATTTCAGCCCCTAACAGTCTTGTCTCAATCCTGCACCGAGCTATAGGAGTGAATGTTTGTTTGCAGGTCATAGGTTGAGTCCCCTATTCAGACTCTCCTATGAAATACTTATGGAAGCCTATTCAGTAAGATGTAATCTCTTGGACCTGATTCTTTCATTGGTTTCATCCCTCAGTACTGAGATCCAAACCCTAGTTTCGGTACATCACCTAGTAGGATAGATTTGCTTCTTGTCATTTCCCTTTCATGCATTCCTTCTAACCCTTTCCCTTCAAAGTTTACTTTTATGTTAAGAGAAAATTTGGGTGACTATCCAAGAGGAACCAGCCTAGAACCTGGAGGTCTCATCTTAGTTAGCAAAAGGTCCCACAACCTTAAGATGATTCCCTTGTTATACTGAGTTATCAAGACTATGAGAGCTTGACCTAAGGGTGCAAATTCAGTGTATAACATTTCTAGCATGCCCAATGGGACTACAAAAGAAGATCAGAGTAAAGTTCAAAGGTGTTCCTATTGGTTCATCTACAAAAGGATCAGAGAAATTTAGTGCACAAGACCTATCAGTATAGACTCAAGCTCAAGGATTCCCCACCTTAGTGCCAGTATATAACATTTCTGGCACACCCTGTGGGACTCAAACTTTAGATTCATGTTTAAGATATGGTATCTCTGATATGCTGATAACATATTATAGGCCTAGAAGAGGTCATTTTGCTGCATATCTAGCGACTCCAGAAGGTCTATTGGTTTCAAAGATCAGATGCTGGTATGTTTTCAAGCTTTCATTTTCAAATTCTAGCTGATTGCATGAGTAGACATGTCAAGTTTCTATGGACAGTCAGGTTACTCACAATCATATCATGAGAATAATGCTCAACCAGCTAGTTTTTAGCCTTACCAAAGCCACCCAAAGCCTCCTTTTACCCCAAGCTATTATACTTCTCAAGGGTATCAGTATATCCAGTATGCCCCAGATAAGTTTGCCCTTGTACAAAGTTATGAGAAGGCTCTCAAGCAAGGTGGATCATGGGCACAAGAGGCACAATAGAAAATGCAAGGCTAGCTTTCCCATCATGCTTCTCAGCCTGTTCAGCAGCAGATGCAGACTCTGAGCTCAGGCTTCAAGAAGATGCAAGAGACAAAGAGTCTATTGCTTGATTTAGTTAAAAAGTGTCTGAACTCAGGGAGCTCAAAGAGTAGGAGGCTCAAAGTTATTATGAAGAGGAGTCATATCCCTACCAAGGGATGGAAGCCCAAAGCTATGAGTAGGGGTTCATTCCTCACCAAATGATAGAGACTCTTGTGGATGAGCAACAGGCAAGAGAGTTTCAAGAAGAAATCAGACGCTAAGCTAACATTGAGACAGCAAGGTTGAGATCACTGATTGCTCAACAAGAGGCTCCTAGGCCTAAAATTCCAAGCTGGAGGGCCCATTTGCCTCAAGAGCGTACACATGAGGAGCCTGCTAAGCATTCATTTCCAAGCTTTAAAGAAGTTGTGCCTTCTTTGTCTCCCCCCTCTCCCCCTCAGTTTCACATCCCAAGTTTTAAGGCAAAAAATTCTTTTCAAGAGCCTGTGCTTGAGATGTAGCCCACCACTCTACAAGAGCAGCCCATTCAAGAAAAGATTTCATCCCAAGAAGCCCCTTTGGTTTCTCAAGATGATGAAGTGATCTAGATTCCCCAATGGACTCTACCTCCTGGCTGTCAGATGCCAAGCCTTTGTAAGGACACTAGTCTGGTGTCTGAGCAAGGGCACGTGGTAAATGAACTTTCATGTGATGAGGAGGAGAGGGCATCTAAGGTATCAATGCAGAGTGGTGACTATGGTGAAATGGAGTAGCAAGGTGTGGAGGTGGACATTGATGCTTAGCCTGAGCTCTTGGGTGATTTGTATGATGAGCTTCCCCTATTTGTTGATGATAAAGAAGAGACCATGCCATTACCTATGGCTGAAGGTCAATTAGAACAGCAGGTCCACCATCAACAAGAGGTTGATTCTTTAATGGATGTCATACCCTTGTTGAGTGAGCCGCCTTGTTTTATGGAGCAGAATGATGAAGCCATGGGAGAGGCTTTCCAAGAAAAGGACACAGACAAAAGCCTTGAAGAAGAGTATGATTTTTCCAATATCATAGAGGTCTTTTGTGACAAATTGGATGTTGAACCCCTATTCCTTGGAGTGGAGGTTCAAGGTCATATGCCTATTGAAGAGGGCCTGGTCTTGGATTTCCCTTTTCACAAGGAGCTACTACATGAGTAGGATTTGGAATCAGTTACAAATCTTCAAGACATTGATAGCTTTGATGAGCTCTTGGCTGGTTTAAAGGAAGAAGATGATAGTCCCCTGTCCATGGATGAGGAGTTGACCTAGCTATCCATGATGGAAGGCAGTCGCAAAGATAAAGAAGAAACCATGAATGAAGGTCCTGCCTTCAGACTTTCAAGCGGCTGCCCCATCAGATACTTGGCCCAGGAGTTCACTAAGACACCTCCATATGATCTACTTGAGGTGAGTGATCTTGACCTAGTTTTTGCAAAGGTGGTCCATAACCATTTGCCAATCTTTTGTATGCCTCACGTCCTTGTAGCTATCTTCATGTGTTCAGTGAAAAATGTCTTATTGAGGAGGGGTAGCTATTTCAACATGCCAGTGAATGGCTTTGTTTGACTAGGTCTCTGCATTGGTTAGTCTAGGGTAGGTTAGTTTTCCTGCTTTCTCCCAGCTTTCTAGCTTAGTTTTCCTATTTTCCAAGAAGTGTGCGTGCACAAGTTCATCTTCCCGCCTAAATTTTTGTCCTTGTCAAGTTTTTGTGCTCAAAAGAAGTGACCCCATGCCCAATGGATTGAGTCAAGGCAACTGGTCAATGTCTAGCAGGCTGACATCCCGCAGAGGTCGCAAATATGTTGCCCAAAAATTGCCTACCTTTCATTTTTCGGCCACAACACTATTTTCCAAGTGAAATGCTCAAGTATCAAAAACTCTTTGTGTTTTCTACCTTTAAATGTCATGAGTCTAGTGTATTTTCTGCTCAAAGTGTCGAAAACCCAGTGTGTTTTCGACCTCTCCGCTCTGAAAAGTCAAGATTTTTTTGGCCTTTGCTCGAAAACCCTCTGTGTTTTCAGCATCCTCTGTGTTTTGATCCTAAGCACGCAACTCCGACAGGTGGGTCCTAGTGCGTATGGCCATTTCGGTATTATCCTGATCCGACGGCTATCGCATGATCACATGGGATCTCCCGATCCCATGAGATCACGCGACAGCCATTGATGTGGTATCTCCAATCAGTGGTCAACCACGGGGGCAGTTTATAGTTAGCAACAAGCATCATGCAGTTTGTCGCATGATCGCATGGGCTCTCTCGAGCCAATGCAACCGTGTGACTAACCATTAGCAGTTTTGGCAGTGGTGGCTCACGGTTGCGCAGTTGGAGGTGGGGCCTGAGGTTTCTAAGAATTGGTGCAAGTGCGATGAAGATCAACGGTGGTCGCATGTTCGCATGGGATCTTCTGATCCCATGCAATCATGCGACGACTGTCCGATTGGAATCTTGCGGTTGTGGTGGGTCCTATGCCAGGGGTGCCAAGGTGTTTGTTGGGGTGGCAGCCGGGATGAATGAGGATGTGCCACATGGCAGATCTGTTGGGCCGAAGCATTTTTGAGGAGTGGTGACATTTTCAAAGAGATGTCGCATAATCACATGAAGTCCTTTCGGCCCATGCAATCATGCGACCGCTAATTTTTCCAGGCCGTGTGGTCGGCTCCTGTTGTGACACATGGTGGGGTTTGGCAAGTCTGATATTTGGCGGGTCCCGAGCAATGCTTATGTGGTGGAGGCAAGGTTTAAAAGAGCTTGTCGCATGATCACATGGGCCTTCCTTGCCGCATGCGATCATGCGACCAGTGACTTTTCCAAGGTAGCGCGACCTATTTTTGGTGGGTTTTCTTCTGAGGATGTTTTTGCAACTACAGGTAGTTGAAGAAATTGATGATTTTTGGAGGTGGTTGCAGTTAAGAATTTTCAGAGATCTTTTAGGTAGCTATTTCTCGATCTTTTCTAGTATCTGATCGGATTTGAGCATTCATGGCAGTGTGGGCTTGTAGAGAAGTAGATGGATAAGATTTTTTTAGAAGGCATGATCAAGTGCAGAATAGACACACAAAGGGAGAAATATCTGATCTGTTGGGATCTGTTCGTAGACATGTGTGGCCAAATTGGATTGAATTAGGGTGGAATATTTTATTGTAAACCTCTATTGCCCTAATAGAGATACTTTTGACTCCTGCTTGGGTGTAGTTGAGTTTTGTATATATTGTTTTTTGGAGCGAGTTGTGCTCAGATTTTACATTTTGTAAAAAGGGAAAGTCTTTTCTTGGAGAACTATCTGTAGCATTTTTTCTCTCTAGTTTCCCACATCTTGTAAGTTTTCATTGATGAATTCAAATATTGCCAAGCATTCTGTGGCATTCTTGTTGTCCTCATGCTTTCTTGTCTGAGTTTGTCTCTTATTGGATCAAAGTGTATGCATGATTTCAATGATATCTTAGTTTCCCTTGATTCCTATTACTTTCTGTAGCTGTGTGTGTTATTGTGTTTGATCTGATTTAGATGTTTTGTGGGTATATTTCAGCCCCTAACGGTCTTGTCTCAATCCTGCATCGAGCTATAGGAGTGAATGTTTGTTTGCAGGTCATAGGTTGAGTCCCCTGTTCAGACCCTCCTATGAAATACTTATGTAAGCCTATTCAGTAAGATGTAATCTCTTGGACCTGATTCTTTCATTGGTTTCATCCCTCTATTCTGAGATCCAAACCCTAGTTTTGGTGCAACACCTAGTAGGATAGATTTGCTTCCTGTCATTTCCCTTTCATGTATTCCTTCTAACCCTTTCCCTTCAAAGTTTACATTTATGTTAAGAGCAAATCTGTGTGACTATCCAAGAGGAACCAACCTAGAACCTAGAGGTCTCATCTTGGTTAGCAAAAGGTCCCACAACCTTGAGATGATTCCCTTGTTATACTGAGTTATCAAGACTATGAGAGCTTGAACTAAGGGTGAAAATTCAGTGTATAACACTTATACAAGAGGCTACCGAGCTGAGTCCACTTTCAGATCCATAATCAATAGAAGGAATGGTCAGATCTGGGACTGTTACAAGTAGTTGTTTCTATTGCACCAAAAGATTGACCTGTACATGCCCGATACAACCACTTGAATTATAGAAGACACATGAGGGGGTTAAGCCATGTAACAAAACTTGAGAGGAGCACTGACCATTTTTCCAATAATCTACCCCTCAGCGTTACTCGAGGGGATTTGAACCTATGACCAAGCTCTGATACCACTTGTTACAAGTAGTGGTTGTTGTTGCACCAAAAGATGGACTTGTTAATGCCTGATACAACCACTAGACTTATAAAAGACACAAGAGATAGTTAAGCCATGTCATGAATCCCGAGGGGAGCACTGACCATTTTGCCAACACAGACCACATGCTTCCCAATAATCGATACTATTATTAAATTTGTGACCCATAATCAGTGTACAAGTCATCCTCAACAGAAACTCAAAAATAAACTATTCGATAAGAAAGGATGATAGAGCAACAGACAAGCATCATCGAGTGCTAGTGAAACAACCAACTGCCTAGGAGATAACTGACCACACTTGGTAACCAAAGGAAACCAACCAACTACCGAAAAACTCAGTCAAAGAAGGAACCGAGAAACATAGACAAACTTCAAAATATTTTTGGTGACATAGGATTGCCAAGGACCCGAGATGCTCCTACATCAGACACCTGGAGTTATTTAGAAATGATTCTCTAAATCATTCAGTAGGTCTGGTTCGAGCTACATCCAACTCAGACTATGAAATCCATGAACTATCTTCAATCTGTCTATTCTTCCATTTTACCAGATATTCCATATACTATTACCTCTTGTACTCTTGCCAATTCTTTGCTCCAAAATCTGCTCAACTTCTTCATTCTACTTCTTAGGATATTCCATCGGTACTGTTGGTTGTGGATTATTCCCTTTGATCTTCAACTTGTAGATTTACACTTTGATGGATAATGTAAATGAAACTCTTACTCTATCACCATTCCAAAGTCCACAAGGAAGGGGGCCAACTAACAAGGATCAAATGATCCTTCTACTCTTTGAGCTTCAATGTTCAGGCAGGTGTACCCTTGACTCACTTCTCTAAAGGAGTCTCAAAAAGATGTATACAATGCTCAACACAAGTCTAAAAAGGTTTATCAAATGAATGTTTATGTTTGTGTGGTTGTTAACCATGACTTCAAGAGAAGGGACTAGTGCCTTATCCTAGGGCTAAGAGTCACCCAACTGTATACTTCAACTAAATACCTTAAGTCAAACACAATGGAAACCAGAGTAAGTGCTTTGCCTATTACCCCTTTCCCTCAAGCACAAGGACATCAAATTCTACACCTGGCTGCAAACTCACTGAATTCACCTAAAAGGCTTTAATCCTAAATTTTTTAGAAACTCAGAGATGAATTCAAAATACTCTTTGTTTACCATACATTAACACACTTTGTAATATTAACATATATGAGCTCAAAGACAAGCAAGAAGACATACACAAGATACAAGATTGGGATTCAAGAATATTTTCCTTAACACAATCAGGATCAGCATATAATTAGCATGACACAAAGCTAAGAAAAGGACACCAAATAAAACCTCTATCAGTATATCACGGTCAAAAACTAGGGACCAAAAGTAACAACATTTTTGGAACCCTTGCAAAATCAAAAATTCTGCAACTTATACCACTAGCTGCCTTGGAATTCACAGAGAGAATGCAACAAGCTACAGACAGCTAGGGCTAGGGTCTCAACCACCCGACATGCCAAAATTTACATCAGAATTTATTACAAGGGCAGGAAACCAAGCAATCTAGAGAAAGAAAATCTCAAACAGATCTGCAATCATGAAAATTTGTGAGCCAAGACAGAGAACTAGGAGCTGCTATGAAAATCAGTCAAATCGGCCACCTGCAAGTAGCTCCTCGAGCACAAAACCATACTCCACCAAGTAAAAAACCTCCTTTGTAATTAACTGCATAGACCCTGGACCAAGTTGCAACAACCTACCACCATCAAACCAGCAAAAAATCCACCCAAACAACATTAAAACCAGGTACTTTTGGTCACTGCAAACCCCTCTACAAATTTGAATTTGAAATCCCAATAGTCACTTTCATGGTGCCAGAAACACATCGACGGTCCTTGTTTAAACTGGGATCAACTTTATATTCCTGTCGTTAGATCTTTATCTTTCCCGGGCTTCAGATCTTCACTTCACCTTAGACAACATCGACAATTGTCGCTAGACCACCAAGTTAACTTCCTCACACCTTACCCTAGCGGTGATATGATGGCCACAAGATCTGTCGGCCCTTTAATCACTTTAGAAAGCTAGTGGCCCCACTTAATAACTCCGCAACCACGATAGCATTAGTGGTCGCATGATCGCATAGCCCAAAAACTAGGCTATGTGAGCATGCAACAAGCCTCCTTGAAAAAAGACAACGGGCACACTAACAAGCCACATCACCACCTCAGACCAACCGGAAGACCCCACTTGGGCCCATCTAATGCCACGTGTCATCACACCATTTGCTGATCTATGCCCAGTCACTAGCATAGGACCCACCTACCATAAGCCTTTGAAATAAATGACTGGCATAAGATCTCATGGCTCTGACAAATCCCATGAGAACTTACACCGGCCATAGGATCCATCCTCATCATAGACCCCTCCAATAACGGCCCCACACCTGATCACATCCATGTCAACCAATAAGAAACCTCCACCTGCGTAGACAAGTCACACCGGACCCACTGCGGACAACAAACAACCCGGCAAGATGGAATAAAATGGATGGATGGTGCATGATCTCAAAGGCTGAGAATATTCCTTGAGATTATATGCTGACCATTGATTAAAATTCTTTCACTGTGGGCCCCTCTGACATAAACCAACTCATCACCATCTCCGCAATAAAAGCCAACGGGCCCACCATCCACGACACCAACACACTGCCACGGACACGTGTCAATCAGTCGCATGATCACATAGCCAAAAACTAGGCTATGTGACCATGTGACAACCAATCACAAGCTACCACATGTCCGCCATCGGGACCACACCAAAGAAGCCTCATCCCCTCGGAGGATCAGATGGTTGTCATGAAAGCGCAAGAAATAAAACTCATGCATCTTCACCATGTGAACTTGTGGCAACCATTGATCCTATCTGAACTTTAACCATGTTGGAAGCATAAGAAAAGACAAACCACCAAGCACTCAGCGACTATGCGACTAACCATCTGCCAAGTCATGAGATCTCAGCTGCTAACCGCCAGGAATGAAGAGACCATGTGACTACGCAGGCGCCAGGTCATTGGATAGAAAATGTAACTACCCAGAGACTTGGAGAAAGTGCGACTAACACCCTACAAAGACTGGGCCCCACCATCCATCACACCTGCGCACTAAAGCAAAGCAAACCACTAGGCAGCCGAACAAGAACTGGGACCTGCATGGCCAGGTGGCAAGCAGTCGCATGATTGCATGTTAGAAAATTCTGACATGTGGCCATGTGACAGCCAATCAGGAAGAGCCTGGACCCACCATCCATGTCGGGCTTGCGCAGTTGAGGGAACGTCGAAAACACACAAAGTTTTTAGCACCATAAGACAAGTGCACAAAGCTTGAAGGCAAAGGGTTCAAAACAAGATAGGTTTTCAATAGACCGAAAGATAGCAAGGAAGCCAAAAATATCACGGGTTTTTTGAAAACACTATCAGTTTTTGACGCTGAGGCAGAACTTTAAAAATACTTCCCGCGAACCTTGAAACTCAAAATTCTTACTGGGCCTTATGATTTAGGAGATGCAGTCTAGATTAAAGCAAGGTGACAACACAAGGAACACAGGGCAGGGCACACACCAAGAAACATTTGTAGGGAGGAGGCCATTTTCAAAGGATATTACCATGATAGAAAAATGGCCTAACAGTGGCTCTATCTAGGGATGTATGCCTCCTCCAGGCATAGTGAGGACTTAGAATCACTGGTAAAAGCAGACCATCCCACAGGACAAAAATATAGAGAGCAAGGAGCAAGTAGGGCAAGACCAAGCAATAGGACCAAAAACCAAGAGACCAGGGAAAAACAAGGCAGGGGAAAGCATCTTATATATAGAGATTTACAAGATGTACAACCCTAACTACTGTTCATGGAAAATAGAGTACTTCAAATGAAGTACTACTTCAAAAATTGTCCATGAACTCGCAACTCTTGAATATCACCATTAGAATCCTTGATGATGTAAGAATCTTGGCCCCATTTCTCATGAATCAGATATGGCCCTAACCAGATGGGATCAAACTTACCATGTTTCCCCTTATCCTCCAATCTGGCATTCCAAACTAACACCAAATCACTAAGTTTAAACTTTCTGTCAACAGTCTTTTTATCATATAGATTTTTAACCTGCAACTGCAATTTGGCATTCCTTGCAACTGACTCTCTTCTAGTTTCATCCAACCTAATGAGGTCCTCCATTCTCAACTGCATCTCATCATCAATGTCATCATCATACAACTACACAAACTTGTACATCTCCAACAAATTATTCTGAGGCATCCTAGCATGAATTCCATACACTAGGTCAAATGGTGCACAACCAATTGCCCTCTTCACAGTTACCCTATCAGCCCATAGAGCTAATGGCAGCTTTGAATTCCATGCCCTCTTATTCTTCTCCAGAATTCTCTTCAAGATTTTAATCAAGCTCTTATTAGTAGATTCTGCCTGACCATTTCCTTGTGGATGATAAGGTGAGGAATTAGAAATCTAAATTCCCAAACCTTCGCAAAAGTCCTTATATTCGGCAGACCTGAAGCACATAGCATTGTCACTCACTATCCTCTCAGGGCACCCAAACCTTGTAACAATATTACTCATCAGAAAGTCAATTACCACCCTGCTAGTTGCATTCCTTGTAGGTACAACTTCTACCCACTTTGTAAAATAATCAATGGCAACTAATATCCATGAATGTCCTCCACTTGACTTGTTTGGTATCTCCCCTATGAAATCAATTCCCCATTGCTGGAAAGGAGCTTGAACTTCTACTGGTTTTAATGATACATTACCTGAAAACTTAAGCTTACCAGAGAACCTTTGACAAGCATCACATCTCCTTACCAACTATTTTGCATCCTTGAAGATTGTGGGCCACCAAAATCCTGCTCTCAAGATCTTATGAGCAGTTGTTTTACCCATGTAATGTCCACCACAAACTCCCTCATGCATCTCCTTCAACAATAGATTAGCCTGATTCTCATCTACACATTTCAATAGTATGCAATCTAGATTTTTTCTATACAACTTACATTTCACAATTACATACTTGATGGCCTGTAACTTCAATGTCCTCTTTTGATTGTCATTCATACTATCTGGGCACCTCATGTTTCTCAAATAGTAAATAATATCTTCATACCAAATACAATCATCCATATCACATGTATAATCAATTTTAGAATGATTTACCCGATTTGCATCTAGATTGGATTGGGCCATCAACTTTGCCAATCCCTGTCCTCTAACAAACTTTGTGATCTAGATCTCAACATTGAATTTCTGGATCCTATTGATCCATCTGCATCTTCTTCTAGACACCTCTTGCTATGAGAAAATATCCTTCACAACTACACTTGGCACAAAAGCAATCACAACTGCTCCCATCAAGTAACATCTAAAAGCCTTGATTGCCTTCACAAGTGCATAAGCCTATTTTTCATTTATGTCATATTTCAATTCTGCAGCCTGCAAAGATTTATTGAAAAATGCAATAGGCTTCTCAAAACCATCCTTATTCTTTTGTAACAAAACTATAGCAATAGTATGAAAAGATGCAAAAGAAAAGATATGCATTGGGACACTATAATCAAGTGCCTTTAGCACTGGTGCATCTTTGATATCCTGCTTGATATTTTTGAAAGCCTCATTAGGCTCACCCTCCCAATTGACTACGGATCCCTTCTTCAACATCTTGGAAATAGGTCTAGTAACCTCTGCAAAGTTTGTCACAAACCTCCTCAGAAAATTGACCTGACCAAAGAAAGACTGGATCCCTTTAACATTCTTTGGCCTCTGAATTTTATCAATTGCTGCTACCCTCTCTGGGTCAATTCTCACTTCTTGCTTCCCAACTAAGTGGCCAAGCAACTTACCTTCTGTGACACCAAAAGCACATTTCCTTGGGCTTAATGAAATGCCAAATTCCAAGGCCCTCATAAATATTTTCTCTAGATGAGCACAATGGTCCTCTTCCTTCTTGGAATAGGTAGTCAAATCATCCTGATACACAAGGAAATCATTATTGAAATTTGAAAAGGCAACATCCATTGCCCTTTGAAAAGTAGCACCGGCATTTGTGAGACCAAAAGGCATTCTCACATAAACATATGTTCCCCAAGGTGTTGTAAAGGCTATCTTAAATTTTTCTGATTCCTTAACAATGACCTGATTGTAGCCAGAGAAACCATCCATCATTGACATCAATTCTGATCTGTTACTCTCTAAAACATAGCCTCCATATTGGGCAAACAATAATTATCTTTCAATGAGCTGATGTTCAAATTTTTGAAATCCACACAAAGCCTGATGTCACCATTCTTTTTTCTTACAGGGACAAGATTTGACACCCAAGAAGAATGCCTTATAGGCTTGATAATGCTAGCATCTCTCAACTTCATTAATTCTTCTTGCATCTTGGGTGCCAAAGTAGGATTAATAGGCCTTTTCTTTTTTCAGAAAGGTTTAGCATCCTCCCTTAATGGAATAACATGCTAAAATAAATCCTCTCTATAAACCTTTAAGTCATCATACGACCATGCAAAAACATGTTGGAATTTCTTCAATAATTCAATCAAAGGTCTCCTCACCTTTTGAGATATATCTCTACCAATGTATACTTTCTTAGGTGCCTCATGTGATCTAAGATTTATCTCCTCAAGATCAGCATGATCTTCTCCTTTGATATTCTTTTGAACTCTATCTTGGTTGTCAAAAATAGTCTCCAGAACAACAAGCCCCTTGGGTACCTTGTTAGTTCTAAGCTGAATGACCTCATTGCCTAAGACAACCTCCCTTCCTTCTATAGACTCAACCAAGGCTGAACAATCAAGTTCCTAACCATGATATTGATCCTTGCAATCCATAAACTTCAAAATATCATTATCATCATCAAAAACTTGCCAATTCTCAATATTGTCTGGTATACTAGGCCTAGCCTAAATTTCAACTTTAGAAATACTAGAGAATGTAACATCATTAGGATTGATTGCAATATTGGCCAACAAGTCAGCCATCTTGTTGTTACTCTTATCCCTCCACTCAATATTAAAGGCATCAAAATGCTCAATCAAATCCCACACTGCATTCCTATATTGTTTCAACCTTCTATTCTTGGAAGCATATACTGACCTGACTTGGGACACTACCAATTCAGAATCACCAATAACACTTATGCATTTTATACCATGCTTTTGTGCCAACCTCAGTCCTAACAACAAGGCCTCATATTCTACTATATTGTTGGTACAAAAGAAATTCAATGTGAAAGAGAACTTGTAGGTATTTCCATCAGGAGAAATAAGCAAAATACCTGCTCCTACACCATCTTTACAGTTTGCACCATCAAAGTACATGACCCACAAATCGCCCTTCACAAAGTCAGCACCTACCTCAGTAGAAATAGGTGACAAAATAAGCTCATTTTCAAATATAGGGATCTCTACCCTAAAAGCATTTACATCAGTATCCACAAAACATGTAGTTTCATTATCTATGTTTCTCTCAATCATGTGGCATACTCTTGGCTCTTGTTCAATCTTGACAAACTAATCATCAATCTTGAAAGTTGCATAGGACAAATCACACTGTAAACTTCCACCCATGGCAGCACTCCATCTTCTAGATAGAAACATCCCATAATGAGGAGGGATATCCACCACTAAAACACTCATTGTTAGCTCTTTCTCTGGATATGCTGCCAACCTATATGGCATTGCATTGATAGTCCTAATGACTGGTAACTCCCTCTGATCCATTGCACAACACCTGCCCTGCACTATATCAACTTTAAGGCCCAACTTCTCCATAATTTTGAAAGGCATGATAGTATTAGAGGCACCACTATCAATCATATGATTTCTTAACTTCATCCCATTCACAAGAACACTTAAGAAGATGGGTCAATATTTTCAAGGCTGGCATTGACAGAACTATCCAAATATATTGGGGGAATTTGAGACACAATTCCCTGAGCAGCAACATCCTTCAAAGCTTCATCCTGAGATCCATTGCATGAAGTATCATTTTTGTGAGTATTACCAACCCATGCAATAGCTTTATCTTTATGTTCAGGGATCCTCAACAATTCTGACAATGGAGCCTTAACAGTAATTTGTGACAATACAGATAACATGTCAACAGGGGTAGAAGTAGGAATCTCAATCTGCATTGCCTTAACATCCTTTTGCTTGTCTGACATATTAGGTGTACTGACCACCTTCACTTTTTCAACCTTAGCCATTGTGTTAACTGGCTTCTCAATCTCACTAGAGATCTTTTCATTTCCAACTCCCTTAGGCTCACAATGTTTACTTTTAACATTCTTGAATTTTACCATGTGATCAACCTTTGATTTGTCCTCATTAGGTTCTCTGGAGTTGGTACTCTTTATAAACATTCCTGCAGCTTTCTCATTTGTATTCCTTGCCACCATGCGTCTAGTTTGCACCTGGGCAATCATTTCTATAGTAATCCTCTCCATCTCTTCTCTAGAAGGTCTTCTCAAACTTACTGTCTTGGGAGAAGAGTTCATGTTACATATTTTTTGATCAATGCATTCACCATCAGAAAAAACCTCTTGATGAAAAAGGGCTTGATTATGTCTCTTCACATTCACATCTGCCTCTTCATCAAAATCAGAATCATCTTCATATCCTAGATATGAAGAAACCATGTTGCATCCAACATCATCTTGTTCTTCTTCTTGTTCTATCTCCTCATCGCCACAATCTTGATTTGCAGCCATAGATTGTGCATCCACACAATGCTCTGCAGAATGAGGGGACTGGCATGCAACACACCATGGTACATTCTCCATGACATTTATTGAAGCTTTATGTAGAGGGTGAGGGACACCTCTGTCAATATTTCCTCTTGCAGCAGGGACAATAGGCTTGTCATCCTTCCATTGGGCGTTGTAGGGGTAATTCTGTATTCTATTCTACTTACTGAAATTGTTGTTGAACCGAGGCCTCTCATTGGTAGGAGCACTGATGTTCCTATTTGCAGGTGCCTTCAAATTATTCAATGCATTAAGCACCTTATCCAACTTATCTTCTTCCTGCCTCCTAGATCCAACACCCTTATCATTTTCTTTCTTGTATTTCCTATCCCCAAACAACTTTGGGTCATCTCTCTTTCCACCCAATTTTCCTGATATTTTCATATTGTTCTCAATATTGATAGCAATCCTAAAAACATCCCTAAGAGTTCTTGGTTCTTTATCCCTCAATAAATATCCCATCTTCCCATCAAATGCATTGAAGTATGTAGTCAGACAGACATTGTCATCCAACTGCATGACTTGGAACAACTTGTGCATACCTTTCTGAAATCTCATGTTGAACTCAGCTACAGATTCATTCTAATTTTTCCTTATGGTATTGAATTCATTCAACATGAAGCTAGCATTAGGCCTATCACCATACTGCTCCTTGAAACATTTCTCAAAAGAGTCCCAAGTATCAATACACTTATGAGGAAGCCTCTTAAACCAATCTCTAGCATCCTCCATTAGAGATTGAACAAACAATTTCATGACAACATCCTCATGCTCTACCTCATAATCATTAAGCATATCAAAAAATAACCTAAGATGATCCTCACAACTTATAGCATTATTACCAGCAAAATTAGGTACCTTATCTCTAATATCACTTGGAAAAGCATTTGGATAGCCAGGAATTCCATCAAAACTTATTTTCCTATAGCCTTCTAATTGCATAGGTCTTCTTTGAAAGCTTGACCTAGTGTTAACCCTAGGATCGACATTAGCATCTACATTTATTTGTGCATCTAACTGCTGCCTAGGATCTGCACCTATCCTAGTAGATGAAGAAGGAAAAGAACTAGTAGCATTGTTAAGTGGAATAGTAGTAGTCATAGATGGCATACCTAGTTCAGTAGTAGATGGGCCAAGAGCATTAGCTGAAGAAGCCCACAAAAATTGGATCTTCCTTTTCTTTTCTGCAATGGCAGCGTCAACCTTAGCTCTCTCTAATTCTCTTGCAAGGTCCTCATCTTCTTTTCTCCTTCTCTCCATTTCAGTGTCCTTAATTGAATCAGGTGGTGGGATCCCTAGTATTGTCACTGGTTTTCTTACCTAGTCACCCACCATCTTCTACTTTCCTTTCTCATTTATAATAATAGCAGGTTTGGTAATCCTATGCCCATCCTTATCTTTAGGCAAAGGGACATAACTTTGCACTTGTCTAACCACAGGGCCCTCATTTTCAAATTCATGATCCTACAGTAAGCACTCCTACTCACTCCTCAAGGCATCAAGATCACCAAAAACATTATCCTGCAACATTTTAGGAGCAGAAGAAAGCATCTTTTTTCACTCCTTCATTTCATTTATTTTTCTAATAAGAGACTACCTCTCTATCAAAGCATTTACCTTTTTAGCCTTTCTCTCCTCCTGTAATCTTTTATCTATGGCATCCTGCTCTGCCAACTACAACCTCAATGCATTCAAGTCATCAGGATCAACCATAATGTCATCAAAACCAAATGACACATCCACATCAGGAAGATTTTGATATGGGAAATGGACCTGCCTATGTCTCATGGGTTCTCCTCTGAATTGATCTTCATCAATATCCAAGTCAACCCCTAAACCCACATCTTTTTTTTCTTCATTTTGACCTGCAAGCAACGAACCTTTGTCCTGAAATGCAGCCTCAGGGGTATCATAAAATCTTTCTTCAAAGTGACCACCTTCTGATCTAGAAACTCTGTTCTATGAACCATCCTCACTTGAGGATACATGTGGTCTTCTAGCTCTAGCATTTCTCTATTCTCTCATGGGAGCACTGGCAGACTCACCATTCCTTCTAATCCAGCTCTTGTTTCCCTATCTAGGCAATTGCTCCAGAGTGACCTCCAGATTCTTTCTAACATATGACCTAGTATTTCTCCTCTTATCCATGCTTCTTCAATATGTTGCACTGGTTCAGACCTTTGAGCCACCACCCACCTAGATGGGAAATCCTTGAAAACAATATGAAAACAAGAACACACTTTAACCTTTCTCTTTAGATTCTCCCCAGTAGAATCACTGACTGTTAACAAATGCATATCTTCATAGCTACCCTCCCCAGTAGAGTCGCCATTTTGTTGGTTGTGGATTATTCCCTTTGATCTTCAACTTGCAGATTTACACTTTGATGGATAATGTAAATGAAACTCTATCTCTATCACCACTCCAAAGTCCACAAGGAAGGGGGCCAACTGACAAGGATCAAAGGATCCTTCTACTCTTTGAGATTCAATGCTCAGGCAGGTGTACCCTTGACTCACTTCTCTAAAAGAGTCTCAAAATGATGTGCACAATACTCAACACAAGTCTAAAAAGGTTTATCAAATGAATGTTTATATTTGTGTGGTTGTTAACCATGACTTCAAGAGAAGGGACCAGTGCCTTATCCTAGGGCTAAGAGTCACCCAACTGTATACTTCAACTAAATATCTTAAGTCAAACACAATGGAAACTAGAGTAAGTGCCTTGCCTATTACCCCTTTCCCTCAAGCACAAGGACATCAAATTCTACACCTGGCTGCAAACTCACTGAATTCACCTAAAAGGCTTTAATCCTAAATTTGTTAGAAACTTAGAGATGAATTCAAAATACTCTTTGTTTACCATACATTAACACACTTTGTGATATTAACATATATGAGCTCAGAGACAAGCAAGAAGACATACACAAGATACAAGATTGGGATTCAAGAATGTTTTCCTTAAGACAATCAGGATCAACATACAATTAGCATGACACAAAGTTGAGAAAAGGACACCAAATCAAACCTCTATCAGTATATCAAAGTAAAAAATCAGGGACCAAAAGCAACAACATTTTTGGAACCCTTGCAAAATCAAAAATTCTGCAACTTATACCACTAGCTGCTTTGGAATTCTCAGAGAGAATGCAAAAAGCTATAGATAGCTAGGGCTAGGGTCTCAACCACCCGACATGCCAAAATTTACATCAAAATTTATTACAAGGGCAGGAAACCAAGCAGTCTAGAGAAAGAAAATCTCAAACAGATCTGCAATCATGAAAATTTGTGAGCCAGGATAGAGAACTAGGAGCTGCCATGAAAATCAGTCAAATCGACCACCTACAAGCAGATCCTCGAGCACAAAACCATACTCCACCCAGTACAAAACCTCCTTTGCAATTAACTACATAGACCCTAGACCATGTCGCAACAACCTACCACCATCAAACTAGCAAGAAATCCACCCAAACAACATTAAAACCAGGTACCTTTAGTCGCTGCAAACCCCTTTGCAAATTTGAATTCAAAATCCCAACAGTCACTTTCATGGTGCTAGAAACACATCGACGGTCCTCATTTAAACTGGGATCAAGTTTATATCCCTGCCATTATATCTTTATCTTTCCCGGGCTTCAGATCTTCACTTCACCTTAGAGAACATCAACAACTATCACTAGACCGCCAAGTTAACTTCCTCGCACCTTACCCCGGCAGTGATATGATGGCCACAAGATCTATCGGCCCTTTAATTGCTTTAGAAACCTAGTGGCCCAACTTAATAACTCTGCAACCGTGATACCATTAGTGGTCGCATGGTTGCATAGCCCAAAAACTAGGCTATGCGAACATGCGACAAGCCTCCTCGACAAAAGACAACAGGCCCACTAACAAGCCACATCACCACCTTGGACCAACTGGAAGACCCCACCTGGGCCCGTCTGATGCCATGTGTCATCACACCATTCATTGATCAATGCCCAGTCACTAGCATGGGGCCCACCTACGATAAGCCTTTGAAATAAATAGCTGGCGTAAGATCTCATGGCTCTGACAAATCCCATGAGATCTTACGCCAGTCATAGGATCCATCCTCATCATAGACCCCTCCAACAATGGCCCCACACCTGAGCACATCCACATCAACCAATAAGAAACCTCCACCTGCGTAGACAAGTCACACCGGACCCACTGCAAATAACAAACAACCCGGCAAGATTGAATAAAATTGACGGATGGCGCATGATCTCAAAGGCTAAGATATTCCTTGAGATTATATGCTGACCGTTGACTAAAAGTCTTTCACTACAGGCCCCTCTGACATAAACCAACTCATCACCATCTCCACAACAAAAGCCAATGGGCCCACTATCCACGATGCCAACACACTGCCATGGACACGTGTCAATCAATCACATGATCGCATAGCCAAAAACTGGGCTATGCGACCATACGACAACCAATCACAAGCTACCACATGTCTGCCATCGAGACCACACCAAAGAAGCCTCATCCCCTCAGAGGATCGAACGGTTGTCACGAAAGTGTAAGAAATAAAACTCATGCATCTTCACCATGCGAACTTGTGGCAACCATCGATCCTGTCTGAACTTTAACCGTGCTAGAAGCATAAGAAAAGACAAACTACCAAGCACTCAATGACTACGTGACTAACCATCTACCAAGTCATGAGATGTCAGCCGCTAACTGCCAGGAATGAAGAGACCACGCGACTATGTAGTCACCAGGTCACTGGATAGAAAATCTAACTGCCCAGAGACTTAGAGAAAGTGAGACTAACACCCTACAAAGACTGGGCCCACCATCCATCGCACTTGTGTACTAAAGCAAAGCAAACCGCCAGGCAGCCAAACAAGAACTAGGATCCACATGGCCAGGTGGCAAGCGATCGCATGATCGCATGTCAGAAAAGTCTGACATGCGGCCATGCGACAGCCAATCAGGAAGAGCCTGGACCCACCATCCATGTCAGGCTTGCGCAGTTGAGGGAACGTTGAAAACACACAAAGTTTTTGGCACCATAAGAAAAGTGCACAAAGCTTGAAGGCAAAGGGTCAAAAATAACGCAGGTTTTCAACAGATCGAAAGATAGCAAGGAAGCCGAAAACATCATGGGTTTTTTGAAAACACTGTGGGTTTTCGACACTGAGGAAAAACTTTAAAAATGCTTCCTGCGGACCTTGAAACTCAAAAATCTTACTGGGCCTTATGATTTAGGAGATTCAGTCTGGATTGAAGCAAGGCGACAACACTAGGAACACAGGGTAGGGCACAAACCAAGAAACATTTGCAGGGAGGAGGCCATTTTCAAAGGATATTGCCATGACAGAAAAATGGCCTAACAAGTACTATCATGTCTTCATCATGTTCATGATACTCATAGAAATCAGCAATGTTGAAAATTGGTGATATCTCCATGTCATCAGGTAACTCAATCTCATATGCATTTCCACCATCAAATTTCTTCAAGATCTTGCAAGGTCCAAACTTTTTCATCTTCAACTTCTCATATGTTCCAATAGAAATTTGACCTTTCTTCAAATGAACCATCACTTCATCACCAACATCAAAAGTCTTATGTCTCCTTGATCTATCAGCTCTGCCTTTGTATTTCTGATTACTCTCTTCTAGCTTGATTTTCACATCTTCATGCAATGTCTTCATGTACTCAACAAATTTCACTTCTTGAGAAATTCTCTTACTTTCATCAGCAATGTCTCTCAAATCAGATATACCTCTCAGCTGTATGCCATTCACAATCTCAAAAGGTGTTTTTCTAATACTCCTATTCACTAAATTATTGTATGCAAAATTTTCTTGTGCCAACATAGAATCCCAATTACTAGGTGTGTCTCCAACTAAACATCTCAAACGATTTCCCAAACTTCTGTTTACAACCTCTATTTGTCCATCACTTTGTGGGTGAAATGTAGAACTATATTTCAACTCAGTGCCAAACTTTCTCCCAAAAGTATCCAACAAATTTACTGTCTCAGTCAGAGATAATACTCCTCGATAATCCATGCAATTTGACAATTTCCTTAAAGAAAAGATCTGCTACATATTTTGCATCTGATGTCTTTCTACAAGGTATAAAATGTGCCATCTTTGAAAATCTATCTACCACAACAAATATAGAATCATTACCTCTTAATGTCTTCAGTAAGCCATGAACAAAATCTATACTGATGTCAATACAAGGTTCCTCAAGTACAACAATCAACGTATACAATCCAGTATTCTAATTTACTCCTTTTACAACTTGACAAACTCTACAATTTTTCACAAATTTCTAAACATCTTTATACAACTACACCCAAAAGTATTTCTCCTTAAGAAAATTCAAAGTTTTATCAATACCAAAATGTCTAGCCAAACCACTACTATTTTTCTCCTTCATCAAATTAGTTCTCATTTGTCCTCTCGGTATACACAACTAAATACCTTTAAACAACATACCTTCTTGAATGAAATATTCTTCCCATTTTGTACTCGGTTGAGCTTGAATAGGTGCTCTGCACTTTCTCCAGGGCTTTGAGAAATCAGAATCAGTTTCATACAAATCTCTCATCTCATCAAAACTAAGAACTTCAATTTTCATCTTGGTCATCAAAGATCTTCTACTCAATGTAACAAAAACTTAGTTAGTGACTCCACTTTTATGTTTTATCACAAATGTATAACTCTGCAAATACTCAACCCATTTCATATGTCTCTAATTCAACTTATTCTGACTACCCAAGTATTGTAAAGCCTTATGATCAATATACAACACAAATTCACTCGATATCAAATAATGTCTCCATTTCTTCAGTGCTTGAACAATAGCATAGAATTTTTTATCATACACAAAATATTTCCTTCTAGCATCATTAAACTTTTCACTAAAGAAAGCAACAGGTTTACCATCTTGACTCAACACAACTCCAATTGCACTACCACTTGCATCACATTCCACTTAAAATACCTTATTGAAATCAAGCAATGCCAAAATAGGCAATCAAGCAACCTTCTACTTTAGAGTCTCAAAAATTTTATCAACTCCATGTGTCCACTTGAATTCTCTTTTGTCTCCTCTCATAGTCTCAGTCATAGCATTACAAATTGAACTGAAATTCCTTATGAACTTTCGGTAAAAACTTTCCAAACCATGAAATAATCTTACCTCACTAGCATTCACAAGTGTAGGCCAATTTAGAATAGCTTCAACCTTTTCTGGATCCATCTTCAAACCATCAGCTGAAATTACAAATCCCAAATACATAATCTCCTCTTTCATGAATGAACACTTTTTCATATTTATTAGCAACTTTTCTTCTTTCAATCTCTGCAAAACTTGTTTAACATGCAACAAATGTTCTTCTCTAGTCTTACTCTGAAATTCATAATATCATCAAGATATACAATCACAAACTTACCCAAAAATTTCTTCAAAACTTCATTCATCAACCTCATAAAATTACTTGGTGCATTAGTTAAACCAAAAGGCATAACCAACCACTCATACAAACCTTATTTTGTCTTGAAAGAAGTCTTCCACTCATTACCTTCTCTGATTCTAATCTGATGATACCCACTTTTCAAATCAATCTTTGTGAAATACTTTGCTCTAGTCAAATTGTCCATTATGTTATCCATTCTTGGTATAGGAAACCTATACTTCACTATTATCTTATTGATTTCTTTGGAATCAGTTCACCTTCACCATTCTCCATTATTTTTAGGTGCCAATACTGCAGGTACAGCACAAGGACTCAAACTTTCTCTTATCAAACCTTTCTCCAACAAATCTTGAATCTATCGATTCAATTCCTAATTCTTGGTACATGTCAATCGATGAGGTGGCTTGTTCGGTAAACTTTCTCTAGGGATTAGATCCATGCAATGATCAATACTTCTCTTTGGTAGAAAACCATCAGGTACATTATCTGAAATGATATCACTATACGCAATGAATAACTTATCAATCTCCTCAGGAACATTATCCTCTATTTTCTTACTCAGTTTGTTAGGAATCATAGAAAAACATACATCATTCTTCTTCAAATCCTTAACCAACTTTCTTTCTTCCATCAAGAAAAATTTCACAAATGTGAAAATATTACTAACAAGTTCTTCCATCAAAGGTAACAACATTTGTTTTCTTCCATTAGCCACAATAGTATACTTATGCAATCTCCCATCATATATAGCATGTCTATCATATTGCCAAGGTCTACCCAACAAAATATGACAACAGTCCATAGGAATGATATCACACAACACCTTATCGTAGTACTTTCCAATCTTCAAATTCACATAACATTGTTCACTTACCAGGAGTGTATGCTCATCTTTGATCCATGAAATCTTATAGGGCTTCAGATGTTTCAACCTTTCCAACTACAACTTTGTGACCATGTCCTCAGATGCCAGATTCTCTGAGTTACGACTGTCAATTATTACCTTCCAAACTTTATCAGAAACTCTACATCTAGTCTTGAACAAAATTTTTCTTACTGGATCTTCCTTTTTACTTTTATTCCATAGTACTCTCCTTACCATCAAGTTATTTTCCTTCTTAGGTTCATTCAGTGACTCTTCTTCCACCAAAGCATTTCTATTGCAACCAACCTTCTTAGTAGCATGTGTACATTCAAAAGATATGTGTCCTTTTTCTCCACAATTGTAACAAGTTCCTTGGAAATTACCTCTGCTATAACCACCTCGGTAGTTACTCTACCTCAAGATGAACTTTCACCTTTCCACTCGATCTTGCCTTTATCCAGATTTGTCTTTTGAGGTTCAGATCTACTATTTTCACCATAGGATCTACCTCTTCCTCTAGGGAATCTACCACCTCGACCTCTTTGTCTCTACTCATGTCTCTTGTTCAATTTCTCCTCGACTTTCAATGCAAATTGATAAGCCTCTTCAATGTTCTCCAACTTGACCAAACTTATTTCCTCTTGGATGGAAACTCTCAAACCATTCAGGTACCTAGCAATTCTTTCCACATCATCCTCATCATGTCCAGATCTAATATCTAATCTATAGAATTCCTCAATATACTCTTTTACCAAGCTATCTTTCTACCTTAGACTTTGCATTCACCTAACTAGGTTAATCTAATAATCACAAGGTAAGAACTTTCCTTTTGATTTATTCACCATTTTATTCCATACCTTGATTTTGGCTTTGCCTTTCTTTTTTTGATCCAATTGGAGATGTTCCCACCACAAGGATGCATGACCTTTCAACTTTGCGCCTGCAATCTTCACCTTCTTCTCTTTAGATACATTTTCATACTCAAAATACTTTTCCATCTCGGTGATCCAGTCTATCAATTCATCATAATCCAATTTCCCACTATATTCAGGAGGATTGAAATGTGGTGTTGACTTAAAACTTGTCAAAGCCTTCAAGAATCTTTCCTCACCCTGATCCATGATAGGTGCAGGTTCTTCTTCACCTTGTTCCACTTTAACTTCATCATCACTAACATCTTCAACATGTCTACCTCTTCTCTGGGCTATGTCAACAGCTTCTAATCTAGCAACAAGTTGTCTCAACATGCCTGCCAATCTTGGATCCGCTTCTCACATCCCACAAACCATCTTGAAAACCCTATGCAATTACAGGCCAGATCACAATCTGCCACCCCACAACAATTCAACTAGGGCTTCACAAGAAGGAACCTACAAACCTAGATCCACAGACCTATATCCAGATCTCACCTCGCTCTGATACCACTTGATGCAAGGATAGGGACCTTAGGGGCCAAATTATGGTGCACCCTATAGATCCAACCGTGCTCAACAACACATAGAAGCAACAACATAGTCAGAGAGAGAAAGTAGGATCATTGATATATTAACTTCATTCCAATGGACTCAGGGTATGTGCAAGATCATGAGGGGCCAAACTATGCCCTTAAGTGGCATTGAAAAATTAGCAAATCAGGGTTAGTCAACTTGATGTGAAAATTTCAACTAGCTATATACCTAATATCAAAAAGTTGTAAGAATAGAATCTATAGAAAATTGAATGTAGTTTCTAAACTACTAGGCCTTTTTTGAAAAAAAGTTAGTATGATTGGTGAAAAGTATAGATTTCAATGCAGTAGTACAAAAATTTTAGAAAAAAATAAGTAGGTGTATGTCTGACCACCTTAATCATAATCAAATGATAATATTTTATTATAAGATTTTATATATAAGTAGTAGACTCATACCTGGATGTGACACATATTTTTTTGTAATTATATTCTAAAAAAATAATTAATTATGAATTTTTTGCTACAACATTTTCAGAATAAAAAAACTCTTGTGTCTGACCACCTTAACTCATTCAAAACTTTACAAAATTTAAATTTTATTTTTTTTCCTTATAGTAGGCAAAGCATGGAATGTGAAGCATCTTTCAGATTTCAAAAATGTTATACCATTTGAAAGTTATAGTCATTTTTCAATTACTATATGAATCAACACTTTAGAGGTAGCTCAATTAGAAAATAACTAATAATTACTTACCGAATTCAAAATTTGACAACAATTATAATATCGATAGAAAGCTGATAATATCCTTAAGGTACCCTTTTTCATTTTATCAAATTTGGGTGAAAAAAAAGTCATCAGCTACATTGTCAAAGTTTTGAACTGACATCGCCACTTTTTGGCCCCTCATGATCTTGCACATACCCTTCATACATGTCAGGGTGTAATGCCTTCCCAATTACAGCTAGATATTACAATGAATTATAGAAGTCCTCAAACATGCAAGGATCTACCAACAATCTTGATTCTACTATCTCCTATCCTCTATCAAAAAAGACACCCTAAACTCTAACCAAACAACTATACTTATACAAGAGGCTACTGAACTGAGTCGGCCTTTAGATCCACAATCAATGGAAGGAATGGTCAGATCTAGGAACACATGCTTCCCAATGATGGATACCAGCATTAAATCTATGACCCATAATTAATGCACAAGTCAGCCTCAACAAAAACTCAAAAATAAACTACTCGGTAAGCAAGGATGACCGAGCAACAGATAAGCATCATCGAGCGCCAGTGAAATAACCAACCACACTCGGTAACCAAAGGAAACCAACCAGCTATCAACCAACTCAGTCAAAGAAGGAACCGAGAAACACAAACAAACTTCAAAATATTTTTGGTGACATAGGATTTCCAAGGACCCGAGATGCTCCTGCACCATGAAGTTAACATTTCATGTTTTGATTGGTGAGAGAATATGTTATTTTGTTCCATTTAGTAAAACAAAGTGTATTTGAAAATCAGTGTAAAGGGAGTCAGTAACAACATTTAATGCTAAAATTATAGTCATTGAAAACCCTAATCAATGAGTAAGGTATAAATAGACCCTTTTTCATCTCATTTTTACCTTACATTTTTCAAGAGCAATTATTCACTTTGCAGAAATAAGTCCTTTGAGAGCATTCAAGTGATTAATCAAAAACATATTAGCATTATCAAGTGCAATCAGCTAATTACTAGTGTTTTCCTAAGCTTTATAAGCACGCCCGAGATGATATTAAAAAAGAAACCCTATAGTCAAGCGATTAATCTATGAAGCAATGTCACCAAAAGTTTAAAATCATGTTTTCATGGAGAAGATTGATCGAGTCAATCCAAAGTACAAACTACCTCTAGCCATAGCTGATGAACCCAACATGATGGGAGCTCTATCTTTGATCCCTCCAAGAGTAATTTGGATTGAATATATTTTTACCTTCATCCATTAGAAGATCAAGGACATTTTCCAAGCTAACATCGATACATTCTACTAGAATCTATGTGTAAATGGGAAACTGAAAGATGAGCATATCCACTTAGAGACCAAGGGTTTGATGCATGCAATCCATGTACCTAGTGTGTTTAAAATAGAATGGATGAGAATTTTATTGAGCTGAGTTCATGAAAAATTCATGTGGCTCGATAAACCTATAATGATCACAAAGGATGTGTTACATATTGTAACTGGTTATCCAATCAGTGATAGATCAAAAGTACACAAACAAACTGACAAGAATAAACTATGTGAGCTAATTCAAGAAAAATGGAATGGAAGAGGTCTCAAATTGTCTATCATTGATGATCTTGAATTAAGATTTTTATGTAAGGCTCTATCCTATCGAATCTTTTAGTCATCTTAGGTAGATAGCATACCTTAGGGAGTTATGGATATATCCTAGAAAATAGTCAAGATAGATATGAAGATAAATATATGTGAGATCTTACTAAAGTAGTTTGATAACAACATGAAAACCATCAAGAAAGTGAAGACCAAAACTATGAAGTTTGGTTCATTGTTTGTGTTACTCCTAATTGCCATAATTGTTTTCATTAGTGTCACACATATAGTCAATAAAGGAAGAAAATAGACAAGTTGGTCAAAATAACCAAGTATAGTAACTGAGTAGAGCATAAGAAGAAAGACATGTTAACCAAGCAATGACTTGACCAAGCATCGACACCTAGCCATAAGATTACTAAGGACATTGAGTACAGTTATAACTGACTATACATGTATACTGAACACCATTATTTTTACCGAGGTAAAGATATAGTATTTACTGAGGTAGACATACAATATTTACCAAGTAATGCAATATTCAAATGGAAGTTTGGAATGACATTGGAAATAGGGAAAATAGTTTATAACAATCTAGGAAATTATTTACATAAATTGAGGTAAATATATCTTGGAGATATAAAATTGATTGATGATGATCGCTATGTAGTTTTTGAACTAGGTTATTCATTTGGATCGTTGATCAAATATTTTCTAGATGATTCCATAAACCTACTTAGGTCAGAATTGTTATGATTTAAGTATTGTCAAGACAAGAGATCAGAGCAGTAATGAGAAGTAGGTACCAAAAGGAGACATCTAAAGGTTAGATAGGGTTATGATGCTAATTATTGAATAAGTATTCAAGATTATATCAAAAGTTGAATAGATGCTACCGAGCAATATTTAAAGAAAATATCTATCATAGGAAGGTGATTTCAGAAAAGGGCTAAGAAGATCTAATATTCAGAAAAGTAAGTTGCAACATCCCAATCATTTATACTGTTAATTTCTAACAATTGTAACAGAAAATATCTTAACATAGTAGAATTAACTATCTCATTGTGAATCTCTTAACCAAGTGCACACTTAAAGAGTGTTGCTAAAATCCTATAACAAGGTAGATCTTAATAGGTCTTAAATGTTACTCCTAACATGGTAAGATCATATGAAGTGATGAAAATTGTAAGCCCTAATAGACAACTTTATTGTCGTAGTAGTGAAGCTTTGTGGGTTTCATCCCCACCACAGTTTTTACCTTCTAACAGGGGTTTCTAGGACACTAAAATATGTGTCAAATGTGTGAAGTTTCATGAATTTTTATTTATTATATTAGAATCATTTTACATGAATGAATGGTAACTATGAATATGACAGTTAGTTAATAAAGGATATTATCTTGAGGATTGAGTAAAAAGGTTTTTAATGTTACTGACTCACCCCTCCCCTCTTAGTAACTCACCTTCCGATAATCCCAATAGTTGGTATCAAAGATTTTTCTCTTGATAAAGAAGTTTAATCAATGAAGAGGAAAGATCCATAGAGATGGAAAGGTACAATCTTGACAACATAGTTGAAAATAAGAAATTGGATTTGCAGATTACCCTAGAACAGCTCAAAGATGTCAACGAGAAGCTAAGGGATTCATTGAATAAGAGGAAGGAATTAGCACTTTGAAAAAATGACACAAAGTATTAAGAAGAAGAAATTGAGGAATTATCTGAGGGATACAAAAATGTATCTGATGCATCTAAAGAAACTATTGCAAATCTATCAGAAAAGAATCAACACCTGACCGACAAGCTAAAAGCACTACAAATTGGAAAAGAAACAAAACTGGTGAGAATGATTGAAGTTATGAATAGTAAAGAAAAGATGAACAAGAGAGGAACATGACTATTGAAGGAAAGTGACAAAAGACTAAAAAAGTGGAAGAAACAGATTCTGAAATACTAAGGTTAACCAAGCATCACTTTGAAGATGCAACAACAACAAAATAAAATGAAAGACTGAAAAATGAATTGAAGATGCAACAACAACAAAATAAAATGATGAAGAAATATGAGGAAATCACCAAAAGGATGGATTAATTCTTAAGGAGTCAGAGGAGACTAGACAACACCACTAGACTAAGATATACTGAACAAGGAGAATCATCAAATCAAGTAGAGGAAATGAATGTATATGAAAATAAAAGACCTAAGAAGATCTCATACTATCACTTTAGGAAACTAGGACATACTGTTAATGTCTATAGGAGTAAAGTAAGTAGATCTAAAGGTACCCCCAATACTATCCCTAAATTTGATGGTTATTGATACAATTGCAACAAATATAGACATCAAAAATTTGAATGTAGATCAAAGAAAAATAAGTCAACTAAGAGGCAATGCATGGATAGTCATTGTAGTATTTGTAGTAAGCATGGTCATATGTCACAAGAATGCACGATACAAGTGAAGCTAGTTTGGAAACCAAAGAGACAAAACAATACATATCAACCAAGAAGATAAGGTAACTCTTATACCTTGGATTACAACACTTGGGCTAATTATACTACATGTGGAAGATATGGTCATATTTTTGTAAATTTTATGAGACTATACTAGAGAGGAAGATCTAGAAATTAGACAAATTTTGGAATAGAATGTCTACACTATCATAAAGTCAATCACTTAAGAAAAGATTGCAGAAACTGAGCACTAGAACCAAATGAAGATATGAATGAAAATACTATTGATTGAATCATAAGGATGATGAACGAGATGCAAAGAAGATCAACAAAAGAAAATGGAGGAACAAGCACAACAATCGGTGATACTTGATCCATTGGATTATGCAATTTCACCACTTCTACTTAAGTCAATCAAGTAAGTATGGGAATTGAATCTTAATTAGTTATATCTTACAACAATTCTTTATATCTATTGCATGAATCATATCAACATGAATAAAGATGCACTAGGTTGTTATATGTTATTAAATTGAAGAGAGCATAGTTGATAAAGCTAGACTAAGTAAGTGATTTTTAGTTGGTGAAAGTGGCAAAGGTAACTGAGTTGCATAATAAATATTGTATCAACTGAGTACCAGTAGATTTAACCGAGTTGAAGTATCTAATTGGATAGAATGGAGATAACTAAGTGACTTTTTGTTGATTGAGTAGTAGTTTGTAAAACATTTATTGCACTATAATTATGCCGAAAAGTATTTTTTGGTATAAATACTAATGAAGGGTGCTCCCCTTAATACCACAAACACTTAACAGAAATAGAGAAACAACAACAATAATATGCAAGAACAGAAAATTGGCTTCTTATTATCTCCACAAATGTGGAATTACAAACTTTCAGAATTATAATATGCAAAGCCACATGGGCATTCCCTTACAATATTCTGTAGTACAAAGCCTCGAATCAATACCCAGATTTACTACCCAGAACTGCCCTAGACAACACTATGGGCCTTCTTTATATAGGCAATTTCCACTGCCCGAGAAGGTTCTAGAAATTTAGCCCTTAGGACTGGCCAAACTTAGAATTATTTTATTTTACAATTTATTACATCAAATTCGGCTCAAAATGAGTTTTGAAACCCAAACAAAAATTTTGAAGAAAAATTATTTTCCGCCATTTCAGGTGACCCAACTTTCGAAGACCATAAGTCATCACCCGTTGACCTGATTGGCTGTTATAACCCCATTCTGGAAATGCCACGAAGCACTCTACAGGCTTGACTCATGAAAAGTGCCTGTCACCCAAATTTTCAACCTCATCCGGGGCCTCTAAAGCATTCAAAACTGAGTTCAAAGTTTCTGTACCCTGCTGCCAATACCTAAAATCTTCAATATCTTCAAAACTAGACCTGATCTAGCCATGAAACTTTGCTGGCAGGCTGATATGACTGAGATGAACCTCCACATGTAAAATTAGAACATTCCGAGATCGTAAGACCAACTTACTAAAAATAGCAAGTTTCTATAAATAGCAACTCTGCACAAGATAGCCCTTATTGAATACAAAAATAGAAATATTTTTGGGTGATGCAAGATTATTCTTACACATAAGATGCTCCCGCATCAGACACCCGGGGTAATTTGAGAAGTGACCCTGTCACGACTCAGGTGTGCAGAGGAAAACCAAGATGGTTAACCTCCTCCTTTGTTAGCCATGATGAATCTTCAATAGGTCATCCTTTCCATTTGACCAAATACTCTTCATATGTCCTGTTCCTTGTGCTTCTGCAAACATGACTGTCCAGTATGTCTTCAATCTCCTTGGTATCTGAACTGGTTGCTAGAATACTCCACTGTGCTGCTGCAACCTCATCTTCAACACCTCCTCCATGATACTCTGTCAAAGCTGAAATGTTAAACACTAGTGAAATATTCAGCTCACTAGGCAATTCTACCTCATATGCATTTCCTGAATCATGCTTCTTCAATATCTTACATGGTCCAAACTTCTTCATTTTCAACTTGTTATATGTACCAACCAGAAATTGCTCCTTCCGCAAATGAACCATGACTTCATCGCCAACCTGAAATTCCTTATGCCTCCTTTTCTCATCTGTCGTGGCCTTATACTGCGCATTCACCTTGGTAATATGCTTCCTCACCTCCTCATGGATGTTCGTCAAGTGTTGTACAAAATTCTCAGCTTCAGCACTACTTATTTCTCCTTTATCTATCTTTCTCAATTCAGATGCATTTCTTGGACTACTTCCATATACAATCTGGAATGGTGATTTACCAGTGCTCCTATTGACAGAATTATTGTATGTAAATTCTACCTGTGGTAAAATCAAATCCCATCCTGTTGGCTTATCTCCAACCAAAAATCTCAAAAGATTTCGCAAACTTCTATTCACCACCTCTGTCTGTCCATCAGTCTGTGGATGATGTGATGAACTAAACTTCAAATCTGTCTTCAACTTCTTCCACAATGTCCACCAAAAATATCCAACAAACTTAGTATCTCGATCTGAAACTATGGTCTTTGGCAAACCATGTAGTCTCACCACTTCTCTGAAAAATAATTCTATTACATGAACAACATCATTAGTCTTCTTGCAGGGAATGAAATGTGCCATCTTCAAAAATTTGTCAACCACCACAAAAACTGAATCATGTCCCCGCTGTGTCCTCGGTAAACCAAGAACAAAGTCCATACTGATATCCTCCCAAAGCTTCTCTGGTATAGGCAATGGCTGATACAACCCTGTATTCTGCATCACTCCTTTCACCATCTAACATACTCTGCAACTCTGTACAAACTTCTTCACATCTTGCTACAATTGTGGCCAATAATAATTTTCACTAACCAAAGCAAGGGTTTTATCATGACCAAAATGTCTTGCCAATCCTCCACTATGCTTCTCCTTGATGAGATTCTCCCTCATAGAACTTCATGGAATGCACAACTGACTCCCTCTGAATAGCATATCATCCTGGATGATGAAATCCAACCATTTTATCCTATCTAGAGTAACAGGTTCTATACAAGCTTTCCAAGCTTCACCAAAATCAGGATCCTCTGGATACAAATTCTTGAGTTCCTTGAACCCAACCACCTCAATCTATATCTCTATCAGCAATAGTTGCCTTCTGCTAAGAGCGTCTGCAACCCTGTTAGACTTTCCACTTCTATGTTTCAAAACAAATGTATAAATCTACAAAAACTCAAACCATTTCAAATGCCTCTGATTCAACATTCCTTGACTATTCAAATATTACAAAGCTTGATGATTAGTATAAAAAACAAACTCCTTAGGAAGCAGATAATGTCTCCACTTCTTTAATGCCTGAACTATAGCATAAAATTCCTGATCATAGAAAAAATATTTTCTCTTGGCATCATTGAACTTCTCACTGAAATAAGCAATAGGTTTACCTTCTTGGCTCATAACAGCTCTGATTGCAGTGCCACTAGGATCACAATCTACTTGAAACACCTTGTTAAAATCTGGAAGTGCTAAAACAAGTTGTTCTGTGACTTTTTGTTTCAATAATTGAAAACTCTTTTCTGCCCCATTAGTCCACTTAAACTCTTTTCTATCCCCTCTCATTGTTTCAGTCAAGGGTCCACAAATATTGCTAAAATTTTTAATAAACTTTTTGTAAAAGATAGCCAAACCATGAAAAGATCTTACCTCAATAGCACTCCTTGGAGTAGGCCATTCAATGATAGCCTGTACCTTCGTTGGGTCCATTTTTAGACCTTCTACTGAAACTACAAATCCCAAATACACTAACTCTTTCTTCAAAAAATTGCAATTCTTCAAATTAATCAACAATTTTTGATCTCTCAATTTCTCAAACACCATACGAATATGCATCATATGTTCCTCTAATGTCTTGCTAAAATTAAAATATCATTTAGGTAAACAATGACAAACTTACCCAAAAATTCTTTCAAAACCTTGTTCATGAGCCGCATGAAAGTGCTTGGTGCATTGGTTAGCCCAAAAGGCATGACTAACCACTCATACAATCCTTCCTTTGTCTTGAAGGTAGTCTTCCATTCATCTCCTTCTCTGATCTGAATCTAGTGATATCCACTCTTCAGATCTATCTTTGAGAAATACACAGCTCCACTCAAACAATCCATAATATCATCCATTCATGGCAATGGAAACTTATACTTGATTGTGATCTTGTTTATTGCTCTGGAATCTATACACATCCTCCACTTTCCATTCTTCTTTGGTGCTAATACCGCTAGTACATCACAGGGACTCAGACTCTTTCAAATCAACCCCTTCTGCAATAACTCATGTACTTGTCTGTTCAACTCTTCACTTTCTATTGGTGTCATTCTGTGTGCTACCTTGTTTGGAAAAATGGCTCTTGGAATCATATCTATCTGATGACTGATCTTCCTTACCGGTGGTAATCCTTCAGGTACATTATCAGATACAATATCCTAAAACTCATTCAACAAATCTGCAACCTCTACAGGTACATCCTCTACTTCTTCTTTACCAACTTTTAGAATTAAAGAAAAACACACATGCTCATACTTCATACCATCTAAAAATTTTCTTCCATCAACAAATGTTATTCTTGCATTACCACATACTTTTTCTTTGGTCTCCTTCAATGGCTTTAGCTTATGTCGCACTCCATCCTTTGTCAAAGAATAAGTATTCGCACGACCGTCGTGTATAGCACATCTGTCAAACTACCATGGTCTACCCAATAACATATGACATGCATCCATAGAGATGATATCACATAGTACCTCATCTTGGTACCTGCCGATCTTGAACTTTACCAGGCACTGTTCACTGACCATGACCTTGTGGTCATCCTGCACCCAGGCAATCTGATATGGATGTGGGTGTTTCTGTCTCTTGAGCTTCAACTTTGTCACCATCTTTTTTGACACCAAATTGTTAGTACTTCCACTATCGATAATCGCATCACAGCATTTACCCTCACACTTGCATCGAGTGCGAAACAGGCTCCTCCTTTGTTCAAGTTCATTCTCACCACTCAGCAAGACTCTTCTGTTAATTAGCATTTCTCCTCTTTCAGCATCTTCAGAATTTGATGATCTAGCATCTTCATCTACATGTGCAACTCTGGCCTGGCCTTCATTTCTCCTGTCTGTTCTACCTTGGCTCTGAGGACATTCAAATGCCCTATGACCTTCTTCTCCACAGTGAAAACATGTTCCACAAAAGCCTTCTCTTCCAGATCCTTGTCATCTTCCTCTTCCTCTCTGATCTCTATTACTTTGATCCTGGAAATGATTGGAATTATTTTCTCTCTGATTCTGACAGCTACTGGCCTCATCCTTCATTTTCAGATCTTCATTTTGGCAACCATATGACCATCCACCAGATCTTCCACCACGACCTCTTTCATTTTTTCTGCTCTCAAACTTCTTGTTCAAATTTTCTTCTACTTTTAGGGCAAACTGGTATGCCTCCTCAATACTGTTCATTCAAACTAGATTCAAATCCTCCTAAATACTTGGCCTTAATCCATTAAGGTATCAGGCAACTTTCTCCTTATCAGCTTCTGCATGGCCTGTTCTAATGATGAGTCGATAGAACTCCTCTGTATACCCCTGAACAGATCTTCTTGCTTGCTTCAAACTTTGCATTTTCTTTAGTAGGTCAAGCTCATAATCAATAGGAATGAACTGTCACTTCAATTTATCCACCATTCGATCCCATCTTGTGATTTTATCTTTCCCTCTTCTATTTCACTCTAATTGAATTTCTTGCCACCAGATCTTTGCATGACCTTTCAATTTGGCCTTCGCAAATTTGACCCTATTAGGATCCTCAACATCTTCATACTCAAAATATTCCTCACATTCATTGATCCAGTCGATCAATTCCTCTGGGTTAAGATTTGCAGAAAATGTAGGAACCTCAATCTTAGGTCTTTTCCCAATCTTAGAAATTGCCCCAAAAAGTCTTTCTTCCTCTTGGTTCACAATTTCAGCTTCTCCTTCTTGATATTCTTCTTCAGCTTCATCCTCGCTTTCATCTCTGACATTAAGATTCATTCTTCTACAAATCTCTTCTTGCAATGCTCGCACTTGTCTCTGCAGCTCTCTAACCTCAGGTGTCACAGCACCAGCTCTTCCACCATGTTCTCTTCGTGGAGGCATTTTCGCGATGCGCGCTGAAACCCTAACCACGGTCCTGGTGCAAACTACCTCACAGTCGGCAATCTATTTACACACTCAAAAACTTCTACTCTGATACCACTTGATGAAGGGTGCTCCCCTTAATACCACAAGTATTTAACAAAAATAGAGAAACAACAACAATAATATGCAAGAACAGAAAATTGGCTTCTTATTATCTCCACAAATGTGGAATTACAAACTTTCAGAATTACAATATGCAAAGCCACATGGGCATTCCCTTATAATATTTTGTAGGACAAAGCCTCGAATCAATACCCAGATTTACTACCCAAAACTGCCCTAGACAACACTACGAGCCTTCTTTATATAGGCAATTTCTACCGCCCGAGAAGGTTCTAGAAATTTAGCCCTTAGGACCGGCCAAACTTAGAATTATTTTATTTTACAATTTATTACATCAAAGTCGGCTCAAAATGAGTTTTGAAACCCAAACAAAAATTTTGAAGAAAAATTATTTTCCACCATTTCAGGTGACCCAAATTTCGAAGACCATAAGTCATCACCCGTTGACCCGATTGGCTATTATAACCCCATTCTGGAAAGGCCACGAAGTGCTCTACAGGGTTGACCTGCGCAAAGTGCCCGTCACCCAAATTTTCAACCTCATCCGGGGCCTCAAAAATTGAAAATTGAGTTCAAAGTTTCTGTACCCTGCTGCCAATACCGAAAATCTTCAATATCTTCAAAACTAGACCTGATCTAGCCATGAAACTGTGCTAGCAGGCTGATATGACTGAGATGAACCTCCACATGTAAAATTAGAACATTCTGAGATTGTAAGACCAACTTACTAAAAATAGCAAGTTTCTATTTAAATAGCAACTCTACACAAGATAGCCCTTATTGAATACAAAAACAAAACTATTTTTGGGTAATGCAAGATTGCTCTTACACCCAGGATGCTCCTGCATCAGACATCCGGGGTACTTTGAGAAGTGACCCTGTCACGACTCAGGTGTGCAGAGGAAAACTAAGATAGTTAACCTCCTCCTTTGTTAGCCATGATGAATCTTCAATAGGTCATCCTTTCCATTTGACCAAATACTCTTCATATGTCCTGTTCCTTGTGCTTGTACCAACATGACTGTCCATTATGTCTTCAATCTCCTTGATATCTGAACTGGTTGCTGGAATACTCCAATGTGCTGTTGCAACCTTATCTTCAACAGCTCCTTCATGATACTCTATCAAATCTGAAATGTTAAACACTGGTGAAATATTCAGCTCATTAGGCAATTCTACCTCATATGCATTTCTTAAATCATGCTTCTTCAATATCTTACATGGTCCAAACTTCTTCATTTTTAGCTTGTTATATGTACCAACTGAAAATCGCTCCTTTTGCAAATGAACCATGACTTCATCGCCAACCTGAAATTCCTGAAGCCTCCTTTTATCATCTGCCTTGGCCTTATACTACGCATTCATCTTGGTAATATGCTTCCTCACCTCCTCATGGATGTTCGTCAAGTGTTCTGCAAAATCCTTAGCTTCAGCACTACTTATTTCTCCTTTATCTATCTTTCTCAATTCAGATGCATTTCTTGGACTACTTCCATATACAATCTGGAATGGTGATTTACCAGTGCTCCTATTGACATAATTATTGTATGCAAATTCTACCTGTGGTAAAATCAAATCCCATCTTGTTGGCTTATCTCCAACCAAACATCTCAAAAGATTTCCCAAACTTCTATTCACCACCTCTGTCTGTCCATCAGTCTGTGGATGATGTGATGAACTGAACTTCAAATCTATCTTCAACTTCTTCCACAATGTCCACCAAAAATATCCAACAAACTTAGTATCTCGATCTGAAACTATGGTCTTTGGCAAACCATGTAGTCTCACCACTTCTCTGAAAAATAATTTTGCTACATGAACAACATCATTAGTCTTCTTGCAGGGAATGAAATGTACCATCTTCAAAAATCTGTCAACCACCATAAAAACTGAATCATGTCCCCGCTGTGTCCTCCATAAACCAAGAACAAAGTCCATACTGATATCCTCCCAAAGCTTCTCTGGTATAGGCAATGGTTGATACAACCCTATATTCTGCTTCACTCCTTTTGCCATCTGACATACTCTGCAACTCTGTACAAACTTCTTCACATCTTGCTACAATTGTGGCCAATAATAATTTTCACTAACCAAAGCAAGGGTTTTATCATGACCAAAATGTCTTGCCAATCCTCCACTATGCTTCTCCTTGATGAGATTCTCCCTCATAGATCTTCATGGAATGCACAACTGACTCCCTCTGAATAGCATATCATCCTGGATGATGAAATTCAACCATTTTGTCTTGTCTAGAGTAACAGGTTCTGTACAAGCTTTCCAAGCTTCACCAAATTGAGGATCCTCTGGATACAAATTCTTGAGTTCCTTGAACCAAACCACCTCAATCTGCATCTCTGTCGGCAATAGTTGCCTTCTGCTAAGAGCCTCTGCAACCCTGTTAGACTTTCCACTTTTGTGTTTCAAAACAAATGTATAACTCTGCAAAAACTCAACCCATTTCAAATGCATCTGATTCAACTTTCCTTAACTATTCAAATATTGCAAATCTTGATGATCAGTATACAAAACAAACTCCTTAGGAAGCAGATAATGTCTCCGCTTTTTTAATGCCTGAACTATAGCACAAAATTCTTGATCATAGATAGAATATTTTCTCTTGGTGTCATTGAACTTCTCACTAAAATAAGCAATAGGTTTACCTTCTTGGCTCATAACAGCTCCTATTGTAGTACCACTAGCATCACAATCTACTTGAAACACCTTATTAAAATATGGAAGTGCTAAAACAGGTTGTTCTGTAACTTTTTGTTTCAACAATTGAAAACTCTTTTTTGCCCCATTAGTCCACTTAAACACTTTTCTATCCCCTCTCATTTTTTCAGTCAAGGGTCCACAAATACTACTGAAATTTCTAATAAACTTTCTGTACAAGCTAGCCAAACCATGAAAAGATCTTACCTCAGTAGCACTCCTTGGAATAGGCCATTCAATGATAGCCTGTACCTTCTCTGGGTCCATTGTTAGACCTTCTGCTGAAACTACAAATCCCAAATACACTAACTCTTTCTTCACAAAATTGCACTTCTTCAAATTAATCAACAATTTTTGATCTCTCAATTTCTCAAACACCATACGAATATGCATCATATGTTCCTCTAATGTCTTGCTAAAATCAAAATATCATCTAGGTAAACCTTGACAATCTTACCCAGAAATTCTTTCAAACCCTCGTTCATGAGCCGCATGAAAGTGCTCGGTGCATTGGTTAGCCCAAAAGGCATGACTAACCATTCATACAGTCCTTCCTTTGTCTTGAAGGCAGTCTTCCATTCATCTCCTTCTCTGATCTGAATCTGGTGATATCCACTCTTTAGATCTATCTTTGAGAAATACACAGCTCCACTCAAACAATCCATAATATCATCCATTCGTGGCAATGAAAACTTATACTTGATTGTGATCTTGTTTATTTCTCTAGAATCTCTACACATCCTCCACTCTTCATTCTTCTTTGGTGCTAATACCACTGGTACAGCACAGGGACGCAGACTCTCTCAAATCAACCCCTTCTGTAATAACTCATGTACTTGTCTGTTCAACTCTTCACTTTTTGTTGGTGTCATTCTATGTGCTGCCTTGTTTGGAAAACTAGCTCCTGGAATCAAATCCATCTGATGACTGATCTTCCTTATTGGTGGTAATCCATCAGGTACATTATCAGATACAATATCCTGAAACTCATTCAAAAAATCTGCAACCTCTACAGATACATCCTCTACTTCTTCTTTACCAACTTTTGAAATTAAAGTAAAACACACATGCTCATGCCTCATACCATCTAGAAATTTTCTTCCATCAACAAATGTTATTCTTGTATTACCACATACCTTTTCTTCAGTCTCCTTCAATGGCTTTAGCTTATGTCGCACTCTATCCTTTATCAGAGAATAGATATTTGCATGACCATCATGTATAGCACATCTGTCAAACTACCACGGTCTACCCAATAACATATGACATGCATCCATAGAGATGATATCACATAGTACCTCATCTTGGTACTTGCCGATCTTGAACTTTACCAGACACTGCTCACTGACCATGACCTTGTGGTCATCCTACACTCAGGCAATCCGATATGGATGTGGGTGTTTTTGTCTCTTGAGCTTCAACTTTGTCACCATCTCTTTTGACACAAAATTGTCAGTGCTTCCACTATCGATAATCATGTCACAACATTTACCCTCACACTTGCATCAAGTGCGAAATAGGCTCCTCCTTTATTCAGGTTCATTCTCACCACTCAGTAAGACTCTTCTGTTAATTAGCATTTCTTCTCTTTCAGCATCTTCAAAATTTGATGATCTAGCATCTTCATCTACATGTGCAACTCTGGCCTGGCCTTTATTTCTCTTTTCTATTCTGCCTTGGCACTGAGGACATTCAAATGCCCTATGACCTTATTCTCCACAGTGAAAACATGTTCCACGGAAGCCTCCTCTTCCAGATCCTTGTCCTCTTCCTCTTCGTCTCTGATCTCTATTACTCTGATCCTGAAAATGATTGGAATTATTTCCTCTCTGATTCTGACTACTACTGGCCTCATCCTTCTTTTTTGGATCTTCATTTCAGCCACCATATGACCGTCCACCAGATCTTCCACCACGACCTCTTTCATTTTGTCTGCTCTCAAACTTCTTGTTCAACTTTTCCTCTACTTTTAGGGCAAACTGGTATGCCTCCTCAATACTGTTCATGCAAACTAGATTCAACTCCTCCTGAATGCTTGGCCTTAACCCATTAATGTATCGGGAAACTTTCTCCTTATCAGCTTCTGCATGGCCTGTTCTGATGAGGAGTCGATAGAACTCTTCTGTATACTCCTAAACAGATCTTCCTGCTTGCTTCAAACTTTGCATTTTATTTAGTAGGTCAAGCTCATAATCAATAGGAATGAATTGTTGCTTCAATTTATCCACCATTCGATCCCATCTTGTGATTTTATCTTTCCCTCTTCTATTTTGCTCCAACTGAATTTCTTGCAACCAAATCTTCGTATAACCTTTCAATCTGGCCTTTGCAAATTTGACCCTATCAGGATCCTCAACATCTTTGTACTCAAAATATTCCTCACATTCATTGATCGAGTCGATCAATTCCTCTGGGTTAAGATTTGTAGAAAATGTAGGAACCTCAATCTTAGGTCTTTTCCCAATCTTAGAAATTGCCCGAAAAAGTCTTTCTTCCTCCTGGTTCACAATTTCAGCTTCTCCTTCTTGATATTCTTCTTTGGCTTCATCCTCGCTTTTGTCTGTAACATTAAGATTCATTCCTTTGCAAATCTCTTCTTGCAATGCTTGCACTTGTCTCTGCAGCTCTCTAACCTCAGGTGTCACAGCACCAGCTCTTCCGCCACGTTCTCTTCGTGGAGGCATTTTTGCGATGCACGCTAAAACCCTAACCATGATCCTGGTGCAAACTGCCTCATAGTCGGTGATCTACTTACACACTCAAGAACTCCTGCTCTGATACCACTTGATGAAGGGTGCTCCCCTTAATACCACAAACACTTAACAAAAATAGAGAAACAACAACAATAATATGCAAGAACAAAAAATTGGCTTCTTATTATCTCCACAAATGTGGAATTACAAACTTTCAAAATTACAATATGCAAAGCCACATGGGCATTCCCTTACAATATTTTGTAGGATAAAGCCTTGAATCAATACCCAAATTTACTACCCAAAACTGCCCTAGACAACACTACGGGCCTTCTTTATATAGGCAATTTCAACGGCCTGAGAAGGTTCTAGAAATTTAGCCCTTAGGACCGGCCAAACTTAGAATTATTTTATTTTACAATTTATTACATCAAAGTCGGCTCAAAATAAATTTTGAAGAAAAATTATTTTCCGCCATTTTAGGTGACCCAACTTCCGAAGACCATAAGTCATCACCCGTTGACCCGATTGGCTATTATAACCTCATTTTGGAAATGCCACGAAGTGCTCTACAGCTTGACCCATGCAAAGCACCCATCACCCAAATTTTCAACATCATCCGGGGCCTCTAAAGCATTCAAAACTAAGTTTGAAGTTTCTGTACCCTGCTGCCAATACCGAAAATCTTCAATATCTTAGAAACTAGACCTGATCTAGCCATGAAACTGTGCTGGCAGGTTGATATGACTTAGATGAACCTCCACATGTAAAATTAGAACATTCCAAGATCATAAGACCAACTTACTAAAAATAGCAAGTTTCTATAAATAGCAACTCTGCACAAGATAGCCCTTATTGAATACAAAAACAAAAATATTTTAGGGTGATGCAAGATTTCTCTTACACCCAAGATGCTCCTGCATCAAATACACATCAAACCAATTGATTATTTACGTTATATTGAAAGAGTAAATCTAGAGAAAAGATTGAGCAACTAGATTCTGACAAAATATAGAAATTTGTGAGCTTTACAAAGTGATTGAAAGTTATTTGAGAAGGTTTGAATCGTGACTGAGCGACTTGAAAACAAATTTCTCAAAGCCCTAATTTACTGATAAAAATGGGGTCTACATCAAAATCCATTAAATCCAAGGCTAGCAAGGATAAGAAGGTTACATTTATCAATAAATCATCATATGAAGAAACCAACTACAAGTTACATCCTAAGATCGCTTCAAAGATCAATGACAAAGGTGCATTTTCATCTATACCACATAGGGTCTTACTATTCAAAGAAATTAGGTCATATATTCACTGTAAAATTAGTGAGATAGGTGATTTTGAGCTCCAATCTACGTATTAGGAACTATACATGGATGTAATGTTTAATGACAAACACAAGCATTTGGATGTAAAAGGTTTGACAAACACATTGCATTTCTTGAAGAAGTTCAAAACTAAATGGATCAAAATTGTTCTTAGTCGAGTTCATGATGGGAAGATGTTGTTAGATGAGCTGGTGAGAATCACCAAGGATGTGATTCACATGGTAAAAGGGCACCTAGTATGTGAAAAAGTGAAATCCCTAAGGAACCCATTGAAGAACAAAATCAATAAACTGACTAGAGCTGTGTGGGATGGTAGAGGAATGAAGATTAACACCATTAGTGACCCTGAGACCAGATTTGAGGCATATGTGAATTCTCACAAGATATTTTAATCTATCAGACCAAACAATGTTCCATGTTGCACTTTAGATATCATGTATAAGGTTTTGAAGAGAGGCCTAGAACTTGACCTAGATGAACTTATGTTGAAGTAACTAGAGGAGAACATGAGAACTATTTGATTTGTAAATTATAACACATGAAAGTTTTGATCGTTATTGGTATGCATATTTTTCTTTACAGAACTCATTTCCCTCGATCAGTAATGTAGAATGGGATCTTGACAAGCCCATTATTCTTTAAATCGATGAATTCATAAATAGTTTACACAATAATTTTGAGCCTATGGATGTATGATTATTTTAGAAAATGTAAGGATATAATGCATAAAAGGTACCGAATCCTAGTCCAATTGGTTGAAAAGTATAAAAATGATGCATGTTTCTCAGTGGACACTGATACTACATTGATCAAGGAAGTTGAACCGACAACTACATGGCTTCCAGAGTATGAATTGGATATTGACTGAGCTACAAGGTTAATAGAGACATTATTAGCAGAACTGAAAGACAAAGGAGCTACAAGGTTTGGGACATATGAAGAGGCCAAACAAAGATTACAAATGTACTTTTTTAGAGAAAAGATTGGAAGAAAATCAAATAAAATGATCATAACTTTAGAAAAATAATTTTGTGATGTTGAAAAGAGGAAGCAGAGAATTCGGTCGAATTTGGCAACTGAAGAGTAGAAATTGGTCAGTGAAGAAGAAGAGGAAATTGATTCAGCTAAAGAAGTAGAGGAAGAGACACTAAAGATAGTAAGAGTTAAAAGAAAACAAGTAAATATATAAACACGTGCAAGGACAAGGTATACTATAGGTAATATCCTACCTCAATGAAGAGGAGTTGGTAAGATCACAAGGCAGGTGCAATGACTAAGACTTACCAGAAGAAAATAGGTACACAACCTTCCACCAAGGTACCTAAACCTAAAAAGAGGAGAAGAATGATCATAAATAAGGATGATTTTGATTCTAAGGAAGGATAAAATAGTCAGTTGAGATTCATAGTAAATAAAAGCACACTTGTAACAAGTGGTATTAGAGAAAATGGAATAAGAGAAAGAGGATGATTAAGTTATCATAAAATTCAAAGATATAACAACATGAGAAAAGAAGACTAGGATAAACTAGAAGAAGCTATCAATGACATGGTGATTATATTTAAATGAGTACCAGTTGAGTTTTCAAACAATATTCCACAAGATTTGTATAAGAAAGTTTCAACAAGATGGACCTATGCCCTAAATACAAACAAAAAGTTGAGAGAAAGGTCCTTAATAAGTTAGCAATGTCAAATCTATCAATTCCTAAGATTGATTATACAATGAAAACATATGCAAATAATTTTTTGATGAAAGAAAGAGAACTAAATACATTGCAAGGAAAATTGCAAGTAGTTGGAGAAGAGAGTACAGAGATTTGGACTAAAATTCTTAGTTAAAAAGTTGAAACCGTGCCAACTGCATCTACAGTTGACACTATGAGAACTGTGCCAGTTAGAGGAAAAGTAGTATAGATAGATGTTGATTTTGACACAACACAAGAGCCTATTCACATCTCCAACACCAAGAAGCTAGAAGAACAAACATATGATGAACATTTCTTATTTGTTGTAAAAGATGTAATGGAAGATATTCCAAAGATGTTGAAGAAGATAGGGAAAGAAAAAGTACTACCAAAAGATATCATAGAAAGAGACCCTGATGAGGAAGAAAAGGATGATGAAGATGTAACTTCTGCTACCTAAAAGCAAGAAGAATCCCAACCTTTCGAGGTAGCTAGAGCACAAATATCAGGTGATTTACCTACTCTTGTACAAGCAATTGATATAGTTGTCAAGAAACAAACTGAAATGGTACAAGATATAGAAACTGAGACACAAGAGAATATACCACCTAATCAAGTAGAGAATATAGTTGAAGATAAGGGTGAGCAAGAAGGAAAAGACATCGAGCATTGTGGTGAATCTACAAAAGATGAAGAGAACACCAAGACCACTAATGTTGAGGTAAATAATCAAGGAGATGAAGAAAAAATAAAGTAGATGTTTCGACTACAGGAACAAGGCCAAAATCCCTAGGACCTCAAACTGAGGGAATTTCAATGGGGAAGGACAAGAAAGAAGATGTGTCTACCAAGAAACCAAAGACTTATCAAGAGAAATAGGCTCTAGTTCCACTTAGCCAATCACCTATGCCAAGAAAGAAAGAAAATAAGAAAAAGAAGAAACATGGAAGTAAAGGTCTAGTCACACTAGATGAAATTATTGAAATACCTACTTGTTACATAAGGACGTTGGACTCCAAAGCTCTTGGAAATTATGCAGATATATGGACCAGGAAAGAAGCTAAGGAGAGATCGAGGAAAGAAAGTAATAATAAACAAGTTGTAGAAGATCTCAAAAAAAATTTGGTGCAAGTTGTACTAGATGTCAATGTTGATGAAAGCATACCTATCATTGACCAACATGCTATCTTATCTGAGAAGATAAATGAACCTACCAAAGATGCAAAAAATGAAATTGAACAAAGAGTTGAGAAGAAGATAGAGCACAACGTCACCGAGAAGATTAGGTAAGTAGTGGCAATAAACAAAGTAAAACTTTTTGACATAGTAACTGAAAGTGAAGGTATAATTAAATAGAAAATCATTACTATTTTACAAAAAATTATGTACACTAGATTCTTTTACTACAAATATTAATGATAAATTGAAGAAATTGGATGATTATTTAAAGAAGAATGCAGAAAGTCTTATCACAAAACCCCATGCATTTAAATAGCATTATTCAAAAGTAAAACACATTCAAGGGTTGAGACATGATTTGAGAAATGAAGAAGATCAAATAAGAGATCAAATAACTGAGCTACATGATGAGTTATTATCACAAATTGAGGTGATGTAGAAGTATGTAAAGAAGGAAAAATAATTGATTTTCACCCCCGATCTATCACTTGTCGATCATATTTTTGATATGGATGCACAAGTAGGCCTAGAAAAAATTGCATTAGAAAGTCTCAAAGAGGAATGGGAAAACCTCATGGCCAATCTTCAGAAAACCCATAAGATCATTTTTTATAAGATGTAAGTACATATTTTTTTTGGCATTTTCATAAAAAAAGGGGGGAAAGCTATGTATAGTATGTACTTTACTGAGTATTAGTATTGATTGGAGAAGTTTACTAATTTTGAAGAAGATTTTGAAAATGAAATACATATGTTCTTTTGTCACTAATGCCAAAAGGGTAGATTGTTACACATAATTGCATTAATTATTGTCATTAGTGTTGAATACATATTGTTGGTAAAGGAAGAAAATAGACAATTCGGTCAAAATAACCAAGTATAGTAACCGAGCAGAGCATAAGGAGAAAGACATGTTAACCGAGCATAGACTTGACAAAGAATCTACACCGAGCCACATGTTTACCAAGGACATCGAGTACAACTATAACCGAGTATACATATTTACTTGAAACATCAATATTTTTACCAAGGAAGAAATATAGTATTTACTGAGTATTGCAAGATTCACATAGAAGTTTGGAATGACACTAAAAATAAGGAAAACAATTTATACCGATGTAAAAAATGGTTTACATGAAATCAAGGTAAAGATTTCTTGGACATATCAAATTGATTGGTGATGATCGCTATAGAGTTTTTGAATTAGGTTATTCATTTGGATTGTTGATAAAATATTTTCTAGATGATTCCACAACCCTAATTAGGTCAGAATTGTTATGATTTAAGTATTGTCAAGACAACAGATCATAACAGTAATGAGAAGTAGCTACAAGGAGGAGACATTTGAAGATGAGATAGGATTATGATGGTAAGTATTGAAAAAGTATTCAGTATTATATCAGAAGCATAATAGAGGCTATCGAGAAGTATAAATGAAGGAGATATCTATCAAAGAAAGGTTATTTTAGATAAGGGCTAAGAAGGTATGATATTCAGAAAATTTAGTTGTAACATATAGATCTTTTATACTGATACTTTCTAATAATTGTAGAAGAAAATATCTTAACAAACTAGACTTAACCATCTCATTGTAATTCTCTTAACCAAGTGCACACTTAAACAGTGTTTCTAAAATCCTTTAACAAGGTAGATCTTAATAGGTCTTAAATATTACTCCTAACATGGTAAGATAATCAGAAGTGATCAAAATTGTATGCCCTAAAAGGAAACTTTATTATAATAGTAATGAAGCTTTGTGGGTTTCATCTCTGCCATAGTTTTTACCTTTTAATAAGGGTTTCTGCAATATGAAAATCTTTGTGTCAAATGTGTGAAGTTTCATGAATGTTTATTTGATAGATTAGAAGTATAATACATTAATGAATGGTAACTATGAAAATGACAGTCGGTTAATGAAGGATATTATCATGAGGATTGAGTAAAAAAAATTTTAGGGTTACTGATTGACTCCTCCCCTCTTAGTGACTCACCTTTTCACAATCCCAATAGTTGGTATGCATATTTTTCTACTTTAGGAACTTTTTTGCATCAATCAAAGATGTTGAATGGAGTGTGAATCAATGAATTATATACTAGATAAATGAGTTCATTCAAATATTAGGAGATAACTTTGATATGATAATGAATGATTAATTTTCAAAGTTTCAAACTAGAATGCATAAGAAGATTAGAATTCAGCCTCAGCTAGTCAAAAAATATCATGATAATTTTTGTTTTGAAGTAGACATTGACACTTGCATAATTAAGGTTGTGGAGCCTAGGATCTTCTGGCTACCACTAATGGGATATGAGATGGAAATTATTACTGTATCACAGAATATTGAAGCTTTGTTAGCTAAATCAATTGTTAAGAGGGCCAATCAGTATGGTTCATATGAAGAAGTGAAGAACAAAATAAAGATAGGTATATTGATACCTATGGCAGAAAGGAAAACTAGAATAATGATAATTTATTTATTTGATAAACTAGGAGTTTATATTGAAGAAGATGATGTTGGTCCTTCTGAGGTCAAGGGAAATAAAATTAGAATGAAAAAGGAAACACCAACCCCAATTGTTACAGGACCATTTACAAGGTCTTCCTCCATACCAAGAGAGAAGAAGAAACAAGAGGTAGAGAAACAAAAGCCCAAAACATATGTGAGAGAAAATAAGACTTCTCAGAGACCTAGGAGAAAGCTAAAGCTACAATAAGACAACAAAAGTGAATCAGAAGACTTGAGCCAATTCAAAGTTGTATAAAACAAACCTAATAATCTGAGAAACTTAGATGAGTTTCTTGAAAATATTAAGAAGTATAGAAGTCTTTCTAGATTAAAATATGCTAAATATCAAACCAAAAATGAAGAAGAAAAAATAAAAGATTGAGGAAGCAATTGTATTTACTCTGCACAAATTTAGAACAACTCTAGTTGAGATGGCCAACCGAGTATGAGATGAGCTTTACAAAAAGATTGATGCAAGATGGAGATATGCTATGGTATCTAAGAAAAAAATGATGGTGATATCCGTAGCTATCATTGTACTCGAGTTGTCAGTACAAGGGATAATGAAGCATTGAAGGAATATTCAAAGATATTTCTAGTCAATAGTAAATCACTAAGGATTATGGTCATTAAACTAGAAGAAACACAAAAGGAAATCGACAACTTGTGGAGAAAGATTTTATTTCCTAACCAATTGACAGAAATCAAGGAACAACTAGGTAAATCAGATCCTATTAATTTGACAATAGATAAAGATGAAGTTATTATTGAAGATATAACTCATAAAGACCCAATAGAAAGAGATAAAAAATGATGAAGATGTGATGGTAACCGAGGTAAAGGAAACTAAAGAAATGAATACTGATAATTTATAAAAAGAAAAATTGATGGATGTAGACCCAATTATTGAGAAAATACTTAATTTTCTAGTGGTAAATGTGGTTATCTCAGCGGCTACAAAAGGAAATCCAACTGATGTAGAATAGTCCACCAAACCAGAAAAGGAGACTGAACAAAAGGACACTAAGGACACTATATAGATCAAGATTACAAAAGATCAAAATAAAGAGTCATTCATCCATACTAAGTCTACAGGTCCACATCAGTCACAAGAAGAAGAGAAGGAGAAGCCAAAGGATAAGGAAAGAGATAAAGAAGAATAAATTCATGAAGAAAAAGAAGGAAAATAACCAAAAAGAGAAGAAGGAATAAAATAAAAAGGAAGAAAGAGAAGAGAAAACCAAAGATACAACTACAACAACATTTGATGTTCAGAGAGGGCATATTATTCCCCAAAGTTATCAATTGGAGAGACTATGCAAGTACAAATGAGAAAGTCCAAGTAGAGGAAGCATAAAAAGAAAAAAGTTGAATTAAGTCAATGAATTATAATTCCTAAGGTAGACATCTCCACCCTAAGCCCTAAGGAGTTATGAGAATTTGGAGATTTACTTAAAGGAAAGAAACACAAGATAAGTTACTAAGAAAGAAATAGAAAATTGATGTGCTAGAAAGTTTTAAGGAGATACTGTAGAAGATCATACTAGATGCATATATAAATGAGAAAGGTAGTTTACTTAGCCAATTGGGTGAACTGGTAAAATAGAAGATAAGATATATGAAGAGTTAATCCAATCAGTAGCACTGAAAAGGTAACATTTTTTGAACTGGTTATCGAATTAGAAGAGGAATTGAAATATGTTCTTTCATCATTTTCAGAAAATTTGATTAATTTCAAATTTTACAAAGGATGTAAAGGAAAAAGATGAATCATTTTAGAAAGATTTGACTGAGTAGTTGGCCAAGGTCACAACTGAGCTTGATACATTCAAATTTTACTATGAAAGGCTTAAGCATCTAATGGGAGTGCAACATGAGTAAAGGAAAGATGATAATAAAATAAGAATGGAACTTGTGGAGTTAAAAACATTTTTGATACCCCAGATAGAGTCACAACACAAATATACTCATAAGGATAAAGAGCTAGTGAACACCCCTAATATCGGTGCTATGGATAGCATGATAAGTCTTGCAGATGACATAAGAGAACACATTGTAGTTTTAAAGACACTAAAAGACATTGGCATTATCACTGAAAGATTCAAATCAAAGATATAAATATATATTTAATAAGATTCTTCCACTAGATAACAATAAGTAATTTTGTTTTTTGTATTTTTGTCAAAAAAAGAAGATATAGAGTGCTATGGTAGAGGGGGATATATATGTGATAAAGGGGGACACATATTGTAGATATATATGTACATAGGGAGTATTACCACAATGAGAGTAATTGAATAATGAAGATACAAGGAGTTATACTGACAAGTGCATACATGATCATGTTTTTCTAAGGGCGCAAAACTTTTGATGAGTTTGAAGTTTTTAACAAAGATGCCAAATTAATGCCAAAGTGGGAGATTGATACTCCTAAAAGAGTTATTTTTTTGACATTAGTTATGTTAAAGTCATATTGATTGTCAATTTCATTCGATAAAGAAGGATAGTCAAGTCAGTAAAGGAAGAGACAATTTCAGTAAAGGGAATAAGGAACAGGCACTAAGAAAGGAAAGGCAAGCATAAACCACCGAGAAGTTACTAAGTTACAATATTTACAAAATTGAGAGAATACATATTATCGAGCCAAAAAAATGTATTACCGAGTAGCACAAGACGATGTAGTAGATACACTGAATCTGGACATCGAGCATAAAATATTTTACACATATTGAGGAGATTGTTTGAAAAATCATCAGAGATTTAAACATGTTGATTTTGCATGATTATAAGGTAAGATCCACCAATGAGAATTAAATATAATATATGTATGGGAGATGTAACCATTTGGTAGCACCGCTTAAGGAGATGATTCTAGAATGTTTCCACCACTTCTAGATCGAGTATAAAAAGATCAATATGTGAAGAAATGAGATGGTATACAAGAGAGAGAAGGTGATCAATCAGAGATAAGTGTGAAGGTGATGAGTGGAGAAGCCACCGAGTAATAGAATAGTTAGAGAAAATTGTGAATGTGATTCAGAGTTGAAGATACCAAGTGCAGAAGTGGAATTTTGAGTGAAATACAATACAAGGTAAATATTTATTGTGAATATTCAGTCTGATAAGCATATTTTGATGCAACATTAAAGATAATTTTTGTTACTGATTATAATGTAATCAGAATTATAAAAATTATTAATCGAGTAGGTCCTAATAGGTCTTAAATTATAATTCTTTAAACAGGTTACAAATCTTAGATTAGAGTTTTAAAATACTTTAGTAAGGTAGACTAAATAATTATTTATACTCTTAAGAGGCTAAGCTATAAAAAATAACTAATTTTGTAGCTCTAACCGATAAAACTTTTTACTGCACTAGTGAAATGTTGTGGGTGTCAACCCCACAACAGTTTTTTTCCTCTCACTAAGGATTTTTGCGAGACCAAAAATCATGGTGTTATGTACTGTGTTTTATGATTTTGATTTATATATTTTATGTTTCTATGTGCAAAGTTATCAATTCGATGAATGGTTAGATAGGTAGGTACAAGTTTTTGGAGTACTGATTAACTCCTTCCGTCTCAATACTTAACTTTCCATAATTAATCCAACAAAGTTTCATTTCTCTTAAAACCATTTTTTTCTGAAAATAAGCATCTATTTTGTTGTACCAGGCTCTAGGTGCTTGTTTGAGCCTATAAAGTACCTTTTTTCATGATAAACCTTGTGATCTTGTCCAACAATTTGATAACCATGTGGTTGTTCTACAAGAACTTTCTCATTTATATAACCATTTAAAAAGGATGATTTAACATAAAACTAGTAAACTTTTTCACCTATATTGTGCTCCTAATGCCAAAGCTAGTCTTATAGTGTCTAATATTGCAAGAGGAGAATATGTCTTAAAATAATCAATGTCTGGTTGTTGGGAATAAGCCTTTTCCACTAGTGTTTCTTTATATCTTTCAATAGCTCCATAATTATTATTTTTAGTTTTGTAAATCCATTTCAGCCTAATAACATCTTTTCTGGATGGAATATCATCTAGCTTCCATGTTTTATTGTTTTCAATTGAAATAATTTCTTCATCCATGGATTTAATACATACTTATTGTCTTGCATCCTCCTCAATTTTTCTTGGTTCAACTTGAATATGTGAAAACAAAGAAAAATTTACAGTTGCATCAAGACTAGTAATGCCTTCATAAATTTGTTTAAGAGTTTTTACCTTTCTTGGAGGATGACTAGAGATTGAAGAAGTAGAAGGTAATGAATGTGAACTTGGTGGAGGAGTGGTAGAAATAATTTAACTAGCATTGGAACTAAGTGAGGAGGTTGGAACATCTAGATCCAAATCAATAGTTATATGTTTTTGTTTTTTCACGTTTTCATCCCATTGCCAAGCTTCATTTTCAGCAAAGATAACATCTCTACTAATAATTAGTTTTTCAATAGTTGGATTAAACAAGTGATACCCCTTTTATCTCCTCACTGTATCCAATGAAAATACATTTGACACTTTTCTCACCAAATTTTTTCCTTACTTGATCAACTATGTGAGCATAAGCAATGCATCAAAATACTCTTAAGTGTGCTACCCCAGGTTTTCTTTCACACTATGCTTCATAAGGTGTCATATTTTTTATAGTTTTTGTTGGACACCTAGTTAACAAATAAATAGAACTAGCAACAACTTCATCCCAAAACATGTTTGGTAGGCCCTTAGCTTTGATCATGCTTCTGGCTATTTCCACAATAGTACAATTTTTGCATTCAACAACTCCATTTTGTTAAGGAGTATAACTTGTAGTTAATTGCCTTTGGATCCCATTGTTTATACAAAATTCTTGAAACTCATCAGAGGAAAATTCTCCTCCTCTATGTAAACATATGGTTTTTATGTGATAGCCAATTTTTAATTTATCCTTAAATTGTTGAAACTTGTTAAAGGCTTCTGATTTTTCTTTGATGAAGTAGACCCAATTATTTTTGCTAAATTCATCCACAAAGAGTATAAAATATATATTTTTATTAAGTGACAATGTCTACATTGGGCCATAGATATTAGTATGTACTAAGTCAAGTGGTATCTTTTCTCTTAAAGATCTTCCTATTAGGAAGGAAGCACGATGTTGTTTACGAACAATACAACTTTCAAAAACTTGATCATCATGTGAATTATGTGTAGTCCTCTTACCATTTTCTTTTGAGAGAGAAATTTTAGTTCTCTAAAATTTAAATTTTTGCATCTAATGTGCCACGACCAAGATTGGTCATTATAATTAGAGCTAAGGACTTGAGTTTCACCATATGCAAGCTTCAAAGGGAAAATCCTAAGCTCAAAAAGTTATGTGCTAATCCAAGTATGTACAAAACATCATGAATATAAATTTCTTGGCCTTGTTTTTATTTCACTCCAATCATCCCCTTACCCATGACTCCAAATTATTTATTATCCATATTTACAAAGATATTTTTATTTCCAGTCATGTGGCTACTACAACCACTATTCAAGATCCATAAATTCTCTGCTTCTTCATTTGTAGCACTACAGAAGAGAAACAAATTGGTATCTGATTGATTTTCTTTTTCTCTAGAATAATGTGCATGTTGAGCTTATTCTTTTTCTAGTAGTCCCATTCATAATGCCAAAACATTTTGTAATAGTGACATTGTACATGTGAATTTTCAAAATTTTGACTATTTTTTTGTGTATCCTCTAAATTTCTTGGTTTAATATAATTTTTGTTTTGTGGACTTCTATGTCCTCTATGAAAATTATCATTTCTCTATCTTCCCCTATATGTTTCTAAATGCATATGAGATGATTCTTCTGATCCCTTTACCTATTTTTTTGAAATATCTATATTAGTTTCAAAATCTTGTTCATATAATTTATCTGTGGACCTATTCATTCTCTGTTAATGGGTTTGAATAGAGCCCATAAGCTCATTTATAGAGAGAAAACTTAATTCTTTTGAATCTTCTATAACCACAACCATAGTATCGAATTTAGGAGGGAGACATGTAAGGGCATTTTCTACAAGTTCTTGATCTACCAAGTTTTCCCCATAGGGCCTAATATGATTGACTAAAATCATCACACATGTAAAAAATTCTTGCATTGGTTTTGACTCTTTCATGACTCAATTTTAAAATTCCCTTCTAAGAATATGTATTCTAATTATCTTTACTTTATCTATTCCTTGATAAGTATTCTGTGACAAAACCTAGGCTTTTTTTAATTTTTTGGTTGTGACAATTCTTGGTAAAATTGGTTCATGTACAACCTATTGAATGATAAACAAGGATTTTGTGTCTTTTTTCCTATTTTATTTTAACTAGTCTTTTTATGCCTGACTTAAGGCTACAACAGCTTGAACATCTATATGATTTGGATATCCTTATTCTACCAATTCCCACAAATCTTTGGATTTAAAAAAGGTTTTCATTTTTATACTCCAAAAATCATAATTGTCTCCTTTGAATACTCATATTTAAGGCTGGATTAAACTTGTATCATTAGCTGCCATAGTTTCCTTTCAAAAACTATATTCTCAACTATTGTCCTCTCACAAATTATTCACGTATGATTCTATAGGAAAATCCTTTATACCTAACTTCTCTACTAAGAACCATCCTCTAATAGGGTGCAATTCAAGGAATAAAGAAACTTCCTTAAATCCCTATTTTCTTTGATACCAAATGTTTGATTTGAGGAGCAAAAGAAAATTAAGAAACTAAGTGTTTTAACAACGCTTTAATTAAACAAACACAAGAACTTATAACCAACAAAAAGAGACCATAGAAAAGTATTGCTACACAAAGATAAAATCCATTTGGTCTCATTGATACATACATAAAAGATACATGGATATTAAGAACCAAAAATGTGCTTTATATATTAAGTTTCATAAGATGATAAGATAAAAAAAATTACACCACATAATTTAGAAATAGATAATAGCATATCTAGATATGGGTACAGATTGTTGACAGCTCCCAATGCCAAAAAAAGGTCTAGAAAATAGACCCTGATCAAGAAAAATGTTTCCATAAAGATAACCCTCAACATCCTTCCAAAAACAAGAGCATAATCAGATATATTTACAATTTATTAAATATATACTACTTGTTTCTAGTCAAATAATTTCTATTTTATTTTTGTGTAGCAATTTTAGTCTTGGCCAAAGTTCAAGTTTGAAATTGAATCTTGAACTTTGAACTTGAACCTGTTGGTTCAAGGTTCAAAGTTCAAAACACATTCTTCCCAAGAGCATCACGTAGAAGCATTGTCTCGGCAACTCAATCTATTTGGTCATAGTCGCATGTTCCTTTGTAGTCGGTAAATTCAATTTTGAACTTTGAACCCCTTCTTTCACGGTTCAAAGTTCATATTTCAGTATGCACTTTACCAACTTTGTATTGAAATCTTCCACGTCAAGACCTTAGCGTCATAGTTCATAGAATTCCAAGCTTGTCATAAGTGTCCTAGGGGTCCACCATAGTTGTTAAGTGTGCAAATAAATTAAAGCATCATGAATCTTATACTTTGAAATCAATGCTTATAGTTCAAGGATCAGATTTTGAGATGTAATAATACTGAAATAAAGAAGTTGCAAGCCAAATCCTTGCATATTGACATTGAAATGATTGATGGGACCAGAAGAACAATGCCAGCTCAGCTCAAGTGATCTCCTTACCGAAATGAATCATGCATAATAGATTGTTAGCATTTATTTTGGTGGAAAAATTTATTGCATAATAGTCCTCTTGAGTTAATGAGAATCAAAGCGAAGAGTGTGTATTTATTTTCCCTCATCTTTTGTCTCTTCATTCGGTCTTGTTTATCTTCTGGAGGCATCTTGGAGCAGCAAGGTAAAATGATCAAGAGGTAGAAAAGTGGTGAGTTTTACAATAACCTTGGCCCTATGTTTCCTTTAGCTTCTTCATTTTTTAAAAGAAAAGCGCTAGGTTTTTTTTCTGCATTCGTCCAATTATTCATAGGAGTTTTGTAGATTTTATTTCATCATATTTTCCCCCAAAGTAAATTTTTTAAAGGAGAATAATTTTTCTCCTATCAGTAGCTATCTACCTAAAATAAGAGACATAGTCATAGTAGATAATGATATTAGGGAGATTGTGCAAAGATTGAGGGAGATAGAAGGTGAGGTGATAGCAACAAGAATTTTTGGCAGTAGTTTGTTGGATGCGGTCAGTTTTCTGAAGCTATTTATGTGCCTTGAACTATTAATAGAATGTTGCAACTGGTATAATAAATTTGAGAGATGTATTAATACTGGAAGTGGTGAAGTTATGGTGAATATAAATAGCGAGGTGATAATGGTTGTTTGAGGATTCCATCAACAGAGGTTTATGGGGATTGTAGTATTGAAAAAGCCCTGGCTGAGTTTGACCAAAACAAGAGGGAATATAAAAATAATACAACTAGAGATTGGTTGTTAAACCCTGAAAAAGAAGGTTCCTGTTTACCCAGGCCTCTTAGGAAAGATCATTTGTTCAAAGAAGTGAGAGATATTACAGTGATGTTAAATAGAGTAAAAGGGAACACCATAGATACCAATTGGGAAGACTGGATGTACATTTTTGTGCAGGCCATTTTAGACATGGGTAATGATGTTGATTGGGCTGAAACTATAGCAGAGTAGCTGCATAAATGTTTATCTTAGCCAGCCTTGATTTCAAATTTAGATATGTGTTCGTATCTCTTTTATGACCTTTCTATCTGTAGAATTTGGGATGGTTTACCACATAAATAATGGAATAGTAGCATGACTATTTATGAGCAGCATCCCTTGTTCCAGAAAAGAAGAAATCCTATAGATTTTGAAAAGGTACAAGACACTTTTATGTCCAAACTGGTCTTTGAGTTAAGAGGAAAATCTAGTTGCAGGATGTCCAAAGAAGCCATGGAGTTTGCTAAGATTTATGGCACCTTTTATATATAGTTACCTACTTTTAGTTATTTGAGAGTGGGAGGTTTCAGTGATGCACCTTTAAAACTACCCAGATACTATTTAGATAAGTATATCTTACTGGAGGTAGGGAGACAGTTGCTAATGGTTGAAAAGAAGTACATAGTTAAAAGAGGTATTGGTGCTTTCTTTCCATTAGAATTGGGGCATTACTGTTTCTAGTTAATGCATGATTTTTCCTTCTTGATAAATGAACTGAAAGATATGAACCTTAAACCATACCAGGCTAGGAACTATCATGACAGCAAGGGTTTTGTGGAGAATCATTTCAGAGTTGATGCTATATTCCTACATCAACCAGATTTGGAAGACTTTTGGGAGGATTGCACAAATGAAGTAGAAGTCACAAGGAGACTGTGCTCCAAGTTTTCTATAAGGAAAATTATTTCTTTAAAACTTCCTTTTAATATTAGAAACATAAAGGATGAAGATGAAAGTGTATTAGAATTAGAATGCATGGGATCAAGTGCAGAGATAGTAGCTATAAATTTTGATTGGAATGAAGATGAGGAAGATATAAAATCCTTAACTAAAGAGGTTTTCAAAAGGACAGAACAATGGCTCAAATCTCAATAGAAGAAGAATCAGGGAGCTCCTATGTTGAAAAACCAAAGAAGGCCAAGAGTTCCAAAAATTGAACCTTCCCCTCTTTCAACTAAAAAAATTGAATCTTTGTAGTCTGTAGGTAATACAAATCCTCCCGAAGCCCCTAATACTAAAGATTCAAAATTATTTTCTAATGGCATAATAAATTTTACTAGATGGAGAGGCAAAAGAAATGAGAAAGTGGATCCAACTTTCTGCATTTTCCTTGATTCAGACATAAAGGAAACTAGTGTAAAGCAATTCAAGAGACTGAAAAGGAGAAAAGTTGCAACCATGGATTCAATATCAATAGGAGTTAGTGGGAATCCAGGTCAGTAAGACCCAATTACTCCAAACAAACCAGACATTGACATCTCTTTATAGAGTGCGACCCCAAGGACTGCAAATTGGCTGGACTTATCTTTGAACAAGAAGATGAACATTGTTCCTACTTCAATTCCTATTGGATACTTAGTTAGTAAGTATCTTGAAAAGTCTCCAAGGTCAAAGAAGTCAAAGACAAAATCCATGGTAGATGTAGACCCAAATATAGGTCATTGGGTTGTTGAGATATTCAAGCCTCATTCGGATAAGGTTAGAGCTGAGGTCACTAAACGTGACTTTACTATAGATAAAATAGACCTAGGGGTAGCCTCAAGGGAAGCGGACTTGAAGATCTTGAATTCTGCCAACAAAAAGATTAATCATAGAGTACTAAAAGATGTAGAAGATAAGGAAAAATTGAAGAAGCCTCTGTGTGAAATGGCCAATTACATTTAGCAGTTGTAGAACACTATTCCTCAGCCTTTAGAAATGGTTCCTCTAAATCTGGATGTCAAGTCTCCAGATAATCAAAAATTTCTTGATCAAGTTCATAAAGAAAGGTCCATGTCTAAGGCATTTTACAGTTGGATGGGAGAAGTTGGAAAAAATATCACCTATTTTACATGAGCTTATGAAGATATAACCAAGTGGTCTTACTCTATGGTAGCTGCCATTGAAGCTGATATGAAACTTTGGGAAGTGAAGAGAGATGGTTTGGAAATAGAAATAACCAATCTAGATGAGGCTTTGTCGATGGTATAGATAAGTTTTTAACTAAGAAAGTAATACCTTAGGTTGATGTTGGTCTATTATTTGTTTCTATGTTAACAAAGAGTGGCGGTGTTCACTTTTCATTCAGGGTATTGAGGAGTCTGGTTAGATTCTAAAAGCGTTAGCTTGTGTTGAAGAAGTACTCAGCAATCATGTCGATTGCCTCTATAATCTGGCTAAGAATGAAATTAAGGTGGGAATTGATGTAGAAAAGATGAGGGAATCCTTCACAAAAAAGGCTCAAGGATTGAAAGATGCTAAAGAAATGGTGGCTCATGATTGCTTAGTTATAGCCTAGGTACAATCACTAATGATTCTTAGTGATGAACAAATAAAGACTCTGGAGACCAAGTTGGAATAGTTGCAAAACTATAAATGTATCTTGGAACAAAGGCTCGGTTTGGTTTCTTCACCAAACCAAGTCATGCTGGAGAAATTTGCAGCAACCTTAGAGGAGTGGAGTTCCACGCACAAAGTAGCTGATGTTACCACTAGTGCAGATGTTGAGAAAAGCTAATTAGCTGATTAGTCTCTGATAGGGTAGTTCCAAGTGCAAACGGATTTTAGTTTCATTTTCCTACAATAGAATTTTAAGTTATGAAATTGATCGAGCCCTACATGGCTATATATTAATTTTTGAGAGACCTTGAAAGGGTCAGTTCTCTAGTTAAAGAAACTTAGTTGTTTTGATATTTACTGCAAGTACTTTTAATGAATGTTTTTATTTTGGATTGGAACATATGATATAGTATCAGTTGATTTATAACAGATAATAATATCTTTTTCAGATCAGTTGGTCTGATTACTACATGTATCTTGACTTCAATTGGAATTAAATGCATGTTGCTATAATTTGTATATATGTTCTATGATCATTTATCCATTCTTCACTTTATTTCAGTATATGTTGGATCGATCACTCTGGGAATTTTTTTCTTGAAATCTTAGTCATTTTGTTCAGATGAATGTGGATCTTTCTCAGAGCATAAATATTTCTATAGTCATTTTATATGAGGAACGAAAAAAGCCTTTCTTACTTTCAGGTCAAAATTATATTCATTCTTATTGTTTTTATTCTTTTCAAATCAATGGATTATCAAGATTGATCTTTATATAATGTATCTACTCCTTTAATCATAGAGAGTTTAGTCATGAGTGACTAACTCAACTGTAGATAGTTATAATTTTATTAAGGAAAATCTATATACTAACAAATTTTTGGCGACTCTGCTAGGGATTCTAATGAGTAGACCAAGGCTTAAAACTTTCAAGTTAATGATTAATTATGGTGCTGCCTGCTAATGTGATACCTAGTTAGCAAGAAATTCTCCTAGTGTTACAACCTAACCTTTAACTTCTCAGATACCCAAGAAGACACTATTGTTGTTCTTAATGCAATGGCTTGGAATCTAAGAATGAGTGGTCAACAATATCAACAAGTGAGGTTAGTTATTGAAGAAGAAGAATAAATTGGAGAGTGCTAAGAGGTTTACCTATACCTCAAGAAGTCATTGTAGTAGACAAAGAATTTCAAAGGCCTTAAGGGTAGGCTTTTCTTTATCTATACCTCTGTTTCATTTTTAATCAGTAAGCTGGTAGAGAAGAGGTATACAAAGGTGATAAGGTGAAGGGCTTAGTTGATGAAGATTTTGAGGCACTAAAGCAGTTGAACTTTACCCCTAATATCCCTATGAGAAGGAAGGTTCAAACTACTAGTAGGTTATCTTCACCTACCAAGTTAACCTTATCAGTTTCTGGTTTTCAAGCCCTCACATTATCTTGTACATTGGTCCCATCTCTTTTTAATCCTCAACCTCTAAATTTCTCTCTACCAATCATGACCCAAAACTAGCCTTGGGGAGCTCAAGTTGGCCCCCTTGATCTAACCAATTTCAATTTACAAACTTTTTCCAAAGGAGCCAGAGATGTTCTACCTAAGTTTATTGGAGATGGAAGAGTTTCCCTAAGTGATCATATTAATGCGTTCAATACTGCATGTAGTGTTATAGTGTAGGCTAAGAAGATGTAGCTATTCGCCTTTTTGTTCAAACTTTGACTGAAGCCACTGCAGACTAGTTTCATCATTTGCCCAATGGCTCTATTAGAACTTGGAATGCAATGAGAACAAACTTTTAAGCTCACTTCAAAGCCATAGATGATGAACATTCTTTATTATTTCAACTCTCATAGCTAAAAAAGGAGATGCATGAACCAATGCAAGAACTTATTGCCAAATTCAATAAACTTCTACATAAAATTCCAAATGCTCACCATCCTAGTAATGAGAATAGAAAAGGTTTCTTTGTAAATGTTATGCCTCTAGATATCATTTTTCATCTAAGATGAGGGAGGGTGGTAGACTTGGCAGCTGCTCAAGCATTAGCAGTGGAGCTTGAAGATGATATGATAACTATCGATAAATGGAAAAGAGAGGTGCATACTCCAAATAATCAACCATCTACTTCTGGATCTACTGATCATGTTCTTCAAAGATTGGTCAATGACATGATTACCCTTAAAAGGAAATTGCCGAAGTCCCCTCCTGCTCCATATCAAGATATCCCTAGGAGGTATGGAAACCAAGAAACAAGAAATTATGGAAAGCAATCAAATGGTTTGCCACATCAGCCGAGACTTCAGATTGAAGCACCTCCTGCTAAAAGTAACATGTGTATCTTTCATTTGATTGATGAGCATGATGGTGATTATTGCCTTGAGATGGTGTGGTACAAAAAAATGGAAGCCAACAAAGAAACCATTGTGGAAATCTCTGGCAATGAAGAGAACTCTGGAGGACCTGGCGACTCTATGAGTTACTATCTCAAGTATGAGTCTGATTCAGATTGAGCTGGTGACATTCTTACAACTCTGGAGGAAAATTCATGTTCGGTACTTACTTGAGGTTAGCAATGTGGAAAAATTAGTAGCTGCACTTCATCTCCTTTCCAAGGCAAGAAAGATAAAGAACCAATGAGTCAAGCTAGTAGTAGCGCAAAGACTCTAGGGAGTGAATCAACAGGAATAAAAATCCTTAAAAGGTCAGACTATGAGCCCACTTTTGATTTCATAGAGTTTTGTAAGTCATCTAAAATCCAAATATCTCCTACTGAATATTTGAAGTCAAATCTTGGTCAATTAGATAAGTTGGTAGCTTATGTGAAGGGCTCCTCTCCTGTTGTGCAGTCCAGTCAAACAAATATTCTATCCACTAGTGAGATTCCTGCAGACCCAAACATTAAACAACCTAAAGTCAAAGAGCCCATCATCAATCTTGAATCCTCAGGACTCGCTCATGTAATAGGGAAACCTGAGCCTTTCTATGTGTCTATATTCATCCATGGTCATAAACTTAGCAATTGTATTATAGATTGTGGAGCCTTTAATAACATCATGCCCTCCTCAATAGCAAAAACTCTTAATTTTCCTTTAAAAAAAACATTTGGTAAGTGCTACTCCATGTATTCTAAGCAAGTTCCTTTGCTCAGCCAAATAAAAGATGCCCAAGTTGCATTAGCAACTTTCCCTGACAAGGCTCAAGTTGACCATCCTGGTTGCTAACATACCAGCTAGTTATGGTATGCTCTTGAGAAGAACTTTTTGTAGAGATCTAGGTGGCGAGATCAAATTAGACTGTCTTAGGCTATCATTCCTAATGGAGATAAGAAGTTCACTTTACACCCTGAGACTAAGTGTAAATATACTTTTTTTCCCTCTAAAGATCCTAAGTCTCACATCTTGTACTAGGAAACTAATTTTTCTAATTATTTGATCATGCCATAAATTGATCTCATAAATGAAAAATGTATTGATAATGAAGAGTTGTGGACCTTGGAATTTGATGGGAGTTGTTCATCTACTGGTTTAGGTGTTGGGGTGGTATTGATATCTCCAACTAAAGAAAAATTCCCTTTTGCCTTCAAGCTTGAATTTGAGAATACTAATAACACTGTAGAGTATGAGACTCTGTTACTTGGCATTCAAGAAGCAAAAAGAAAAGGCATTAAAATGCTAAAAGTAAAAGGAGATGTTGAGTTAATTGTAAAACAAGTAAGAGGCAACTATGTAGTGATAAATGAGAGGATGAAGCACTACAAGAATAGAGTCTACGATTAAGTTGAAGGATTCAAAGAATTTTCAATTGAGTCCATACCTAGAGAATTGAACTCCAGAGCAGACACCCTAGCTGGTTCTGGAGCACTGCTTATTCCTCATCCTGACTTTGATAGTGATCAATATACCATTGAGCTTGTTCATTGGCCTAATGTACCTGATAATGCCAACTCTTGGCAGGTCTTCAGTGATGATGCCCATGTGTTGATGTTCCTTCAAGGTATTGAGAGGTTTTCCTCTGTATTTTTTGAAGGATCAAAGTTTGAGTGTCAAGAGTTCTGTGCTGATGAAGAAGTTGAGAAAGGAGAGAATATTATTCATTTAAAGGGAAATCATATACCTAGAGATCTTCTAACCATGGGAAACCTGTTTGATCACAAAGACTATTTTTCTGGCCAGGCCAATGAGACAAAAGAGGAACAATCCAGTAATTATGAGAAAATAAATATTGGAAATGATGAAGATGCTAAATTTGTTAACTTGGGTACGTGTTGTACTCCTATGGAGAAAGTGGTATTCACAAAACTATTGCAGTACTTCTGAGATGTGTTTGCAGGGTCATATGAGTATTTGAAGGATTTTAGAAAGGGGAAATTTCAGCATCATATTCCTCTAAAACCAGGAGCCAAACCCTTTAGGTAGAAATTGAGAAATTATAACCCTAGGGTGGCTGATGCAATTTTAAATGAGGTAGACAAAATGCTTATAGCTAAAATAATTTACCCAATCCATCATTCTACTTGGGTAGTGAACATAGTACCTATTGGCAAGAAAAATGGGGAAATTCAAATCTGCATTGATTTTAGGAACCTTAACCAATCTAGTTTGAAGGAAAATTTTTCTCTCCCTAATATGGACCATATTCTTCAGATTGTAGCAGGGTCTGAGATGATGTTAATGTTGGATGGGTTCTTATGGTACAACCAAATTAGTGTGGCTCCTAAGGACCAACATAAAATGGCATTCACTTCCCCTACGGGTATGAGTGCACATAATCGGATGCCATTCAGTCTGATCAATGTAGGGGCAACATTCCAGCAGGCCATGAATGTTTCCTTCAATCATTTAATGAATAAAGTGATCATAGTGTACCTTGATGATATGACTGTCTTCTCTCATAGAAGGAAGAAACATCCTAAGGATTTGAAGCTCATCCTTTAGGAATACAAGAATCAAGGAATATCGCTCAATCCTAAGAAATCTATTTTGTGTGTGACTGAGGGTAAATTTTTGAGTCACATAGTGTCAGAAAATAGAATTGCAATTGATCTAGAGAGGGTGCGAGAAATTCAACAACTGTGTTTGCCATCTCACAGAGGCAGAATAAGGTCTTTCTTTGGGCAAAACAATTTTTTAAGGAGATTTGTGCCAGATTTTTCAGAAACAACTAGACCCATGGTGAACTTGTTGAGTGAGAAGAAAAATTTCAAATGGAATGATGAAGCCAAGAAGTCTTTTGATGAGGTTAAAGAAACAATTGCACAAGCCCCATTCATTGCTCATCCAGACTTTTAGAAAGACTTTGTGATACATTTTTATGCATCCAAACACACTATGTCAGGTGTCTTGTTACAGAAGAATGAGGCTGGTGAGGAGGTTCCCATTTCCTTTATGAGCATTCCCTTAAAGAAACATGAATTGAAGTATTCATCTATAGAAAAGAAGGCCTTTGCAGTGGTTAAAGATGTGAAGCAATTTCGGTATTACATTCTACATTCCCACTCGACTGTTTTTATTCCAAATTCTGTTGTTAAGAGTATCCTAACTCAACAAGAGGTGTCCATGAATAAAAGAGCCAATTGGGTGGAAAAATTTCAAGAGTTTGATTTGGGAATGAAACCTACCAAATTGGTCAAAGGCCAGGGCCTCTACAAGTTGATTGCAGAAAATGATATGGCTTCTGAGGATGATATCCCTTTATCCTTTTTTACTGGATTGAAAGATACATGGTTCTCAAATGTATCTTATTATCTCACTTATGGAGAATGTCTCGCTCACCTCACAACAAAAGAGAAGAGAAATTTGAAGCTTAAGGCTGTGAAATATGTTATAGTGGATGATATTTTGTATAAAAGAGGCCTAGATGGAATGTTCCCCAGGTGTGTAGATGAAGATCAACATAATAATTTGCTTCAATCCTTCCATAATGAAGTGTGTGGCGGGCATTTCTCAATCATAGTGACAACATTCAAGATTTTAAGGAACTGCTATTACTGGCCTGAGATGTTTAAAGATGCGTACAAATGGGTAGCATAATGGGAGAAATGTAAGTTATTTTCCGGTAAGCCACATTTAGTTTCTCTACTCTTGAGGCCAGTGATAATTGAAGAACCATTCAAGAAATGGGGTTTAGACTTTATAGGACCAATAAATCCCCCATCAAGTACCTGGCATACTCATATTTTAACAGCTACATGGTATTTTACTAAATGGGTAGAATCTGTTGCAGTAAGAAAAACAACTTTAGAAGTGGTTTGTTCCTTCTTGACAGAAAATATTTTGGTTAGATTTAGTGTTCCTATGAAGATTGTAGCTAATAATGCACAAAATTTCTCTTCTTAAGGGATGCGAATATTCTATTATGACAATGAGATTCGATTGTCACATTCATCTAATTATTTTCCCCAAGGTAATGGGCAAGCTGAATCTACCAATAAAATCCTAATCTGTGTCATGAAGAATTTGGTGAGTGAGAAATCCAAAGACTGGCACAGAAGATTGTTTGAATCCCTTTGGGCTAATCGTACTTCTCCTAAGAGGGCTATAGGTATGACTCCATTTGAAATGGTCTATGGAGTAGAAGCTCAACTCTCACATCCTCTGGAGCTTGCAGCAATAAAATTATAGAAAATGATTGAAGACCAAACCTTTTCTAATGGATTGGATAGAAGAATCATATACCTAAGTACGATCCACAAAGAAAGAGAAGATATGGTAAATCGCATAGCACTACATCAATCCCGGGTGAAGAAGATCTTTGACAGGTGGGCCAGGCCTAGGAAGTTCATGGAGAATGAAAAAGTGTTGTTATGGGATAAAAGGAGAGAACCTCGAGGTTCTCACAACAAATTTGAATCTCTTTGGAAAGGGTCTTTTGAAATCAGTCAAGTTCTAGGACCTAATTCTTTCAGACTCAGGTGCAACAACTTGAACATCTATAGGATCTGGATATCTTTATTCTACCAATTCCCAAAAATCTTTGGATTTAAAAAAGGTTTTCATTTTTATAATCCAAAAATCATAATTTTGTCTGCTTTGAATACTTGTATTTCAAGCTAGATTAAACTTCTACCATTAGCTACCATAGTTTCCTTTCAAAAACTATATTCTCAACTATTGTCCTCTCACAAATTATTCACCTATGATTCTATAGGAAAATCCTTTATACCTAACTTCTCTACTAAGAACCAACCCTCTAATAGGGTGCAATTCAAGGATTAAAGAAACTTCCTTAAATCCCTAGTTTCTTTGATACCAAATGTTTGATTTAAGGAGAAAAAGAAAATTAAGAAACCAAGTGTTTCAACAATGCTTTAATTAAACAAACACAAGAACCTATAACCAACAACAAGAGACCGTAGCAAAGTATTGCTAGGCAAAGATAAAATCCATTTGGTCTCATTGATACACACATAAAAGATACATGGCTATTAAGAACCAAAAATGTGCTTTATTTATTAAGTTTCATAAAATGATAAGATAAAAAAAAAATTACACCACATAATTTAGAAATAGATAATAGCATATCTAGATATGGGTATAGGTTGTTGACATCTCCCAATGCCAAAAAGAAAGGTCTAGAAAATAGAGCTTGATCAAGAAAAATGTTTCCATAAAGATAAGCCTCAACGTCCTTCCAAAAAGAAGAGGATAATTAGATTTATTTACAATTGCTTAAACATATACTACTTGTTGCCAGTCAAATAATTTCCATTTTATTTTTGCCCAGCAATTTTTGTCTTCACCAAAGTTCAAGTTTGAAATTGAATCTTGAACTTTGAACTTGAACCTGCCAATTTAAGGTTCAAAGTTCAAAACACATTCTTTCCAAGAGCATCACGTAGAAGCATTGTCATAGAAACTCAAGCTATTTGGTCATAGTCAGGTGTTCCTATGTAGTTAGTAAATTTAATTTTGAACTTTGAACCCCCTCTTTCATGGTTTAAAGTTCATATTTTAGTATGCACTTTAACAACTTTGTATTGAAATCTTCCACATCAAGACCTTAGCATCACAGTTCACAGAATTCCAAGCTTGTCATAAGTGTCCTAGGGGTCCACCACAGTTGTTAAGTGTGCACATAAATTAAAGCATCATGAATCTTGTACTTTGAACTCAATGCTTATAGTTCAAGGATCATAGTTAGAGATGTAATAATACCTAAATAAATAAGCCATGATTCAAATCCTTCCATACTGAAATTGAAATGATTGATGGGACTAGAAGAATGATGTCAGCTCAGGCCAAATGATCTCCTTACTAAAATGAAATGTGCACAATAGATTGTTAGCAGTTATTACGATGGAAAAATTTATTGCATGATAGTCCTCTTCAGTTGATGGGAATCGAAGTGAAGTGTGTATATTTATTTTCCCTCCTCTTTTGTCTCTTTATTCAGTCTCATTTATCTTCTAGTGGCATCTTGGAGTAGCGAGGTCAAATTGTCAAGAGGCAGAAAAGTGGTGAGTTTTAAAGCAACCTTGGCCCTATGTTTCCTTTAGCTTCTTCATTTTTAAAATGAAAAGCGTTGATTTTTATTTCTACATTCTTCCAAGTGTTCATAGAAGTTTTGCAGATTCTATTTCACCATGTTTTCCCCCAAAGTAAAATTTGTAAATGAGAATAAATTTTCTCCTATCAGTAGTTGTCTTCCTGAAATGAGAGACACATTGATAGTAGATGATGATATTAGGGATATTGTGCAAAGATTGAGTGAGACAGAAGGTGTGGTGATAGCCACAAGAATTGTTGGCAGTGGTTTGTTGGAAGTGGCCAGTTTTCCATAGGTATTTCTATGTCTTGAACTGGTAATAGAGTGTCACAACCGGTATAATAAATTTGAGAGATGTATTAATACTAGAAATTGTGAAGTTCTGGTGAATATGAACATGGAGGTGATAATGGCCACATTGATGATTCCATCAGCATAGGTCTATGGGGATTGGAGTATTGAAAAAGCCCTGGCTAAGTTTGACCAAAACAAGAAGGAATATAAAAATAATATACCTAGAGATTGGCTGTTAAACCCTGAAAAAGGAGGTTTCTATTTACCCAGGCCTCTCAGGAATGATCATTTATTCAAAGAAGTGAGAGATATTACAGTGATGTTAAACAGAGTAAAAGGGAACCCCAGAGATACCAATTAGGAAGACTGGATGTACATTTTTGTGCATGCCATTTTAGATGTGGGTAATGCCATTGATTGGGCTGAAATTATAGCATAGCAATTGTATGAAAGTTTATCTCAGCCAGCCTTGATTTCAAATTTCTATATGTCTTCATATCTCTTTCATGTCCTTGCTATCTGTAGAATTTGGGATGGTTTACCACATAAAGAATGGAATAGAAGCATGACTATTTATGAGTATCATCCCTTGTTACAGAAAAGAAGAAATCCTACAGATTTCAAAAAGGTACAAGACACTTTTATGTCCAAACTGGGCTTTGAGTTAAGAGGAAAATCTAGTTGCAGGATGTCTGAAGAAGCCATGGAGTTTGTTAAGATTTATGGTAGCTTTTATATACAGTTACCTACTTTTAGTTATTTGAGAGGGAGGTTTCAGTGATGCACCTTTAAAACTACCCAGATACTATTTAGATAAGTATATCTTACTGGAGGTAGTGAGATAGTTGCTAATGGTTGAAAAGAAGTATAGAGTTAAAAGAGGTATTGGTGCTTTCTTCCCATTAAAATTGGGGCATTACCATTTCAGGTTAATGCTTGATTTTTCCTTCTTGATAAATGAACTAAAATATATGAATCCTAAACCATACTAGGCTAGGAACTATCATGATAGAAAGGGTTTTGTGGAGAATCATTTCAGAGTTAATGCTACATTCCTACATCAACCGAATTTGGAAGACTTTTGGGAGGATTGCACAGATGAATTAGAAGTCACAAGGAAACTACGCTCCAAGTTTTCTCTGAGGAAAATTGTTTCTTTAAAAATTCCTTTCAATATTAGAAACATAAAGGATGAAAATGAAAGTGTATTAGAATCATAATTCATGGGCTCAACTGCAGAGATAGTAGCTAGAAAAGTTGACTGGACAGAAGAGGAGGAGGAAGATATAAAGTCCTTAACTAGAGAGGTTTTCAAAAGGATAGAACAATAGCTCAAATCTCAATGGATGAAGAATTAGGTAGCTCCTGCGTTGAAAACCTGAAGAAGTCCAAGAGTTCCAAAAATGGAACCTTCCCCTATTTCAACTAAAAAAATTGAATTGTTGATGTCTGCAGGTAATATCGACCCTCCTGAAGCCCCTAATACTGAAGACTCAAAATTAGTTTCTGATGGCACGATAAAGTTTACTAGACGAAGATGCAAAAGAAATGAGAAAGTGGTTCCAACTTTCTGCATTGTCCTTGATTCAGACACAAAGGAAACTAGTGTAAAGCAATTCAAGAGAATGAAAAGAAGCAAAGTTTGAACCATGGATTTAGTATCAATAGGAGTTAGTGGGAATCTAGGTCAACAGGACCTGATCACTCCAAACAACCCAAGCACTGACATCTCTTTACAGAGTGTGAGCCTAAGGACTTCAAATTGGCTAGACGTATATGTGAAAAAGAAGAGGAACAATGTTCCTACTTCAATTCCTTTTGGAGACTTAGTTAGTAAGTATCTTAGAAAGTCTCCAAGGTCGAAGAAGCCAAAGATAGAATCTATGGTAGATGTAGACCGAAATACAGGTCATTGGGTTGTTGAAATATTCAAGCCTAATTCTGATAAGACTAGTACTGAGGTCACTGAACAAGACTTTACTGTAGATAAAATAGACCTAGGGGTAGCCTCCAGGGAAGAAGACTTGAAGATCTTGAATTCTGCCAACAAAAGGATTAATCACAGAGTACTAAAAGATGTAAAAGATAAGGCAAAATTAAGGCAGGCTCTATGTGAAATGGCCAATTACATTTAGCAGTTGCAGAACCCTATTCCTTAGCCTCTAGAAATGGTTCCTCTAAATCTGGATGTCAAGTCTCCAGATAATCAAAAATTTCATGATCAATTTCATAAAGAAAGGTCCCTGTCTAAGGCATTTTATAGTTGGATGGGAAAAGTTGGCAAAAAGATCACCTGTTTTGCACAAGCTTATGAAGATATAACCAAGAGGTCTTACTCTCTGGTAGCTGTCGTTGAAGTTGATATGAAACTATGGGAAGCAAAGAGAGATGGTTTGGAAATAGAAATTACCAATCTAGATGAGGCTTTTTTCTATGGTATAGACAAGTTTTTAACTAAGAAAGTAATACCTAATTTTGATGCTGGTCTATTATTTGTTGTTAAAGTTAACGAAGAGTGGCAGTGTTCACTATTTGATCAAGGTACTGAGGAGTTTGGTTAGATTTTGAAGGTGTTAGCTTGTGTTGAAGAAGTACTCAGCGATCATGTCGATTGCCTCTATAATCTGGCTAAGAATGAAATTAAGGTGGGAATTGATGTAGAAAAGATGAAGGAATCCTTTGTAGAAAAGGCTCAGGGATTGAAAGATCCTAAAGAAATCATGGCTCATGATTTCTCAATTATAGCCTTGGTGCAATCACTAACAGTTCTCGGTGATGAACAAATAAAGACTCAGGAGACCAAGCTAGAACAATTGCAAAACTATAAATGTATCTCGGAACAAAGGCTTGATTTAGTTTCTTCACTAAACCAAGTCATGCTGGAGAAATTCACAACAGCCTTTGAGGAGTGAAGTTCCACGTGCAAAGAAGCTGATGCTACCACCAGTGCAAATGCCGAGAAAAGCTAATCATTCGATTAGTCTCTGACAGGGTAGTTATAAGTGGTTAGGGATTTTAGTTTCATTTTCCTAGATTAGACTTTGAAGTTATGAAACTGATCAAGCTCTGCCTGGCTATATATTAATTTTTGAGAGACCTTGAAAGGTTCGGTTCTCTGGTTACAAAAACTTGGTTGTTTTGATATTTACTACAAGTACTTTCAATGAATGGTTTTATTTTGGATTGGAACATATGATATAGTATCAGTTCATTTATATCAGATAATAGTATGTTTCTCAGATCAGTTGGTATGATTACTACATGTATCTTGACTTCAGTTGGAATTAAATGCATGTTGCTATAATCTGTGTATATGTTCTATGAGTATTTATCCATTCTTCACTTTATTTCAGTATATGTTGGATCGATCACTCTAGGAATGTTTTTCTTGCAATCTTAGTCAGTTGGCTTAGATGAATGTGGATCTTTCTCGTAGCATAAATCTTTCTATAGTCATTTTATATGAGGAACTGAAAAAGCCTTTCTTACTTTCAGGTCAAAAGTATATTCATTCTTATTGTTTTCACTCTTTTCAAATAAATGGATTATCAAGATTGATCTTTATATAAGGTATCTACTCCTTTAATCACAAAGAGTTTAGTTGTGATTGACTAACTCAACTGTTGTATTAGTTTTTCCTTCTACATGGGCAAGAGAGTTTAAAGATAGTTATAATTTTATTAAGAAGGAAAATCTATATACTAACATTGCTGAAAATATTTCATATAGATGTCAACTAGATAAGTTGTGAAATGGTGGCATTGGTAAAATATTAAAAAAGGAAAATTGCAATAGTTGTTGCCTCAAAAAATGTAAAATTGACTATATGTAGAGGAGTATAGGTCACATATGGAAGTTGGGTATGTGCAAGATCATGAGGGGCCAAACTATGCCCTTAAGTGGTAATGAAAAATCAGCAAATCAGGGTTAGTCAACTTAATGTGAAAATTTCAACTAGTTATGAACCTAATATCAAAAAGTTGTAACAATAGAATCTATAGAAAATTGAATGTAGTTTCTAAACTACTAGGTCTTTTTTGAGAAAAAGTTAGTATGATTGGTGAAAAGTATAGATTTCAATGTAGTAGTACAAAAATTTTAGGAAAAAAATAAGAAGTAGGTGGATATCTGACCACCTTAATCATAATCAAATGATAATATTTTATTATAAGATTTTATATATAAGTAGTAGACTCATGCCTGGATGTGACGCATATTTTTTTGTAATTTTATTCCAAAAATATAATTAATTATGAATTTTTTGCTACAACATTTTCAGAATAAAAAAACTCCCGTGTCTGACCACCTTAACTCATTCAAAACTTTACAAAATTCAATTTTTATTTTTTTTTCCTTATAGTAGGCGAAGCATAGAATGTGATGCATTTTTCAGATTTCAAAAATGTTATACCATCTGAAAGTTATAGTCATTTTTCAATCAGTATATAAGTCAACACTTTAGAGGTAGCTCAATTAGAAAATAACTAATAATTACTTACCGAATTCAAAATTTGGCAGCAATTATATCGATAGAAAGCTGATAATCTCCTTAAGATACCCTTTTTATTTTATCAAATTTGGGTGAAAAAAAAGTTGTTAGCTACATTGTCAAAGTTTTGAAATGACATCGCCACTTTTTGGCCCCTCATGATCTTGCACATACCCAGTTAAACATTAACATCTTCATTATCGTCATTGATTGTAGCTTCACCCTCCTTCTTACTTACATAGTTTTAACTCCTACCCTCACTCCCTTTTAATGCAAGAGGAAATAGGGTGAGGGGCCAAAGGCACACCCTAAGCAGGTCCACCTTGCTGAGATCACATACAGAAGAAACACCACATCAAGTGAGAGAGAGAATACAAAGATCCTTCATATATTTAGTTCAAAATGATTCATACATGCTGGGATGTAAGGCCTTCCCAGTTTAGGCTAGATATTGCAATCAAGTACAAAAGTCCTCAAACATGCAAGGATCTGCCAACAATCTCTAATCTTCTATCTTTTATCTAATATTGAAAAACTTACTCCCTAAACTCTAACCAAACAACTACTTTTATCTAAGAAGCTACTGAACCAAGTTGGCCTTTAGATCCACCATTAACGGAATGAACGAATAGATCTAGGTCCACATGCTTCCCAATGATAGATACCAATATTAAATCTACAATTGAGATTAAATGCACAAGTCGGCCTCAACAGAAAATCAAAATAAACAACTCGGTAAGAAAGCAAACTGAGTGCTAGACAAGCATCATCGAGCACCAAAGAGATAACCAACCAACACCGGTGAACAAAGGAAACTGAACAACACCAAACCAACTTAGTCAAAGAAGGAATCAAGCAACATAGAAAACTACAAACATCTTTTTGGTGACATAGGATTGCCAAGGACCGGAGATGCTCCTGCATCAGACACCTGGGGTTATTTGAAATCATTCTCTAAATCATGAAATAGGTATGATCCGAGCTGCATCCAACTCAAATTGTGAAATCCATGCATTGTCTTCAATCGGTCTATTCTTCCACTTTACCAGATATTCCATATATTGTTTTCCTCTTCTACTTCTACTAATTCTTTGCTAAAAAATGTGTTCAACTTCTTCCATCTATTTCTTAGGATAGTCCATCAGTACTATCATGTCTTCATCAAGTTCATGATACTCATACAAATCAGTAATGTTGAAAATAGGTGATATACCCATGTCATTAGGTAACTCAATTTCATATGCATTTCCACTATCAAATTTCCTCAAAATCTTGCAAGGGCCAAACTTCTTCATTTTCAGCTTCCCATGTGTTCCAACAGGAAATCAACCTTTCTTCAAATGAACCATTACTTCATCATTGATTGCAAAAGTCTTATGTCTTCTTGATCTACTAGCTTCATCTTTGTATTTATGATTACTTTTCTCCAACTTGTATTTCACATCTTCATGCAATGCCTTCATGTACTCAGAAAAATTCACTCCTTCAACACTTCTCTTTCTTTCATCAGCAATATCCCTCAAATCAGAGATACCTCTCAGTTGTATTCCATTTATAATCTCAAAAGGTGTTTTTCCAGTACTCCTATTCACTGAATTATTGTATGAAAAATCTTCTTGTGCCAACACAGAATCCCAATTACTTGGTGTGTCTCCAACTAAGCATCTCAAAATATTTCCCAAACTTCTATTCAAAACTTATGTATGTCCATCGATTTGTGGGTGAAATGTAGAACTATATTTCAATGAGGTACCAAACTTTCTTGAAACATTCTTCCAAAAGTATCCAACAAATTTGCTGTCTCGGTTAGACATAATACTCCTCGGTAATCCATGCAATCTAAAAATTTCCTTAAAGAAAAGATTTGCTATATGTAATGCATCTGATGTCTTTCTACAAGGTATAAAATGTGTCATTTAAGAAAATCTATCCACAACAACAAATATAGAATCATTACCTCTTACTATCTTTAGTAAGCCGAGAACAAAATCCATACTGATGCCAATCCAAGGTTTCTCAGGAACAAAAATTGGTGTATACAATCCAATATTCAGACTTACTTCTTTTGCAACTTGGGAAATTTCACAACTTTTCAAAAATTTCTAAACATCTTTATACAACTGTGGCCAAAATTATTTCTCCTTAAGCAAATGCAATGTCTTATCAACTCCAAAATGTCCAGCCAAACCACTACTATGTTTATCCTTTATCAAATTAGTTCTCATTGGTTCTCTCGGTATACACAACTAAATACCTTTAAACAACATAACTCCTTTCATTAAATATTCATCCCATTTAGTACTCGGTTGATCTTGAATAGATGCTCTGCACTTTCTCCAAGGTTCAGAAAAATCAAGATCAAATTCATAAGAATATCCCATGTCATCAAAGCCAAGAACTTCAATTTTCATCTTGGTCATCAAAGATCTCCTTCTACTTAATGCATCAACAACTCTGTTAGGGACTCCACTCTTATTCTTTATCACAAATGTATATCTCTATAAATACTCAACCCATTTCATATGTCTCTGATTCAACTTATTCTAACTACCCAAATACTGTAAAGCCTTATGATTGGTATACAACACAAATTCACTTAGTATCAAATAATGTCTCCATTTCTTCAATGCTTGAACAATAGCATAGAATTCTTGATCATACATGAAATATTTCCTTTTTGCATCATTCAAATTTTCATTAAAAAAAGCAACAAGTTTACCTTCTTGACTCAACACAGCTCCAATTGCACTTCTACTTGCATCACATTCCACTTGAAATACCTTCTTGAAATTAGGCAATGCCAAAATAGGCAATTCAACAACCTTCTGCTTCAAAGTCTCAAAACTTTTATCAGCTCCATGTGTCCACTTGAATTCCCTTTTATCTCCTCTCATAGTCTCAGTCATAGCATTACATATTGAACTGAAATTCCTAATGAACTTTCGGTAAAAGCTTGCCAAACCATAAAATGATCTTACCTCACTAGCACTCTCAAGTGTAGGCCAATTCAAAATAGCTTCAACCTTTTCAGGATCCATTTTCAAACCATTAGCTGAAATCACAAATCCAAAATACACAATCTCCTCTTTCATGAATGAACACTTTTTCAGATTTATTATCAACTTTTCTTCTTTCAACCTCTGCAAAAATTGTATAACATGAAACAAATGTTCTTCTATGGTCTTACTGAATATCAAAATAGCATCAAGATGTACAAGCACAAACTTACCCAAGAATTTCTTCAAAAATTCATTCATCAATCTCATAAAAGTACTTGGTGCATTCCTTAAACCAAAAGGCATAACTAACCACTCATACAAACCTTCTTTTGTCTTGAAAGTAGTCTTCCACTCATCACCTTCTCTGATTCTGATCTGATGATACCCACTTTTTAAATCAATTTTGGTGAAATACTTTGCTCCCATCAAACTATACATTATGTCATTTATTCTTGGTATAGGAAGCCTATATTTCACTATTATCTTGTTGATTTCTCTGGAATCAGTACACATTCACCATTGTCCATTCTTCTTCGGTCCCAATATAGAAGGTACTACACAAGGACTCATAATTTCTCTAATCAAACCTTTCTGTAACAATTCTTGAATTTGTTGATTCAATTCCTGATTCTCGATATATGTCAACCAATGTGGTGCCTTATTCGGTAAACTAGCTCCAGGGATTAGATCCATGCAATGATCAATGCTTATCTTTGGTGGAAAACCATTAGGTACATTATCATAAATGATTTCACTGTACTTGGTGAGTAACTTATCAATCTCCTCAATGACACTATCCTCTATTTTATTACTCGATTTGTATAATAAGTTTATACAAAGTCATAATAAACTTAATATGTATTAACATTATAATCATTGGAAAGATTTTTCTCACTAGTACCATACTACATAGATAGGTTTTTCAAATTGATTCATTTGGTCTCCCAAAAGATAAAGTCAAAGTGATTTTTTGTCAGCATTTTCATAGGTGCGAAGGAGACTCCATTACAGGTATGAATGAGGAGTATAGAGGTTATATCAATATTTTTTTATCTAAGAGGCTTTGAACTAACCATTTGTAATTAATTCCTTCAAATGGAACCTCTCAGGGCTTAAATAATCATATTTTATTAAAAATGTGTGATTTCAACAAAAATCAGCATGTCTAAAAAAGTGTAACCCACTATTGTGGGGTCATCCCCCAACAAAATATGACAACAATCCATAAGCATGATATCACATAAAACCTTATCATAGTACTTTCCAATTTTCAAATTCACATAACATTGTTCACTTACCAAGAGTGTATGCTCATCTTTGATCCATGAAAATTGATAGGGCTTTTGATGTTCTAACCTTTTCAATTGTAACTTGGTGACCATTTCTTCAGATGCCAAATTATCCAAGCTACCACTATCAATCATTACCTTCCAAACTTCATCAGAAACTCTACATCTGGTCTTGAACAAACTTTTCCTTACTGGATATTCCTTTTTACCTTCATTCCAAAGTGCTCTCCTTACCATCAAGTTATTTTCCTTCTCCTTACCAAAGCATTTCTACTGTTACCGACCTTCTTACTTGCATGTGTACACTCAAATGATCTATGTCCTTCTTGTCCACAATTGTAACAAGTTCCTCGGAAACCACCTCTATTAAATAACCACCTTGATAGTTATTGCCTCTACCTCTAGATGAAATTTCACCTTGCCACTCGGTCTTTCTTTTATCCAAAGTTGTCTTTTCAGGTTCAAATCTATTATTTTTACCATGAGATCTAACTCTTTCTCTACGAAATAGACCACCTCTACCTCTTTGTCTTTGCTCATGTCTCTTATTCAATTTCTCCTTAGCTTTCAATGCAAATTGATAAGCCTCTTCAATGTTCTCCAATTTGACCAAACTGATTTCTTCTTCAATGGAAACTCTCAAACCATTCAAGTATCTAGCAATTCTTTCCACATCATCTTCATCATGTCCAGATCTGATATCTAGTCTATAGAATTCCTTGGTATATTCTTTTACCGAGCTATCTTTCTACCTCAAAATTTGCATTCAACTAACTAGATTAATCTGATAATCACAAGGTAAGAAATTTCCCTTCAATTTATTCACCATTTTATTTCATACCTTGATTTTGTTTTTGCCTTTCCTCTTTCTATCTAGCTATAGATGTTCCCACCACAAGGATACATGACTTCAACTTTGTGCTTGCAATTTTCACCTTCTTTTCCTTAGGTATATTTTCATATTCAAAATGCTTTTCCATCTCGGTGATCCAATCCACCAATTCATCAAAATCCAATTTTCCACTGTACTCAGGAGGATTAAAGTGTGGTGTAGATTTCAAACTTGTCAAATCCTTCAAGAATCTTTCCTCACCTTAATCCATCATAGGTGTAGGTTCTACATCACCTTGTTCTACCTCAATTTCATCATCACTAACATCTTCAAGATGTCTTCCTCTTCTCTGGGCTATTTCAACAGCTTCTAATCTAGCAGCAAGTTGTCTCAACATGTCAACCAATCCTGGATCCGCATCTCACCTCCCACGAACCATCTTGAAAACCCTTTGCAATTGCAAGTCAGATCATAATCTTCTACCCCACAACCAATTCAACTAGGGCTTCACAAGAAGGAACCTTCGAACCTAGATTCCCAAACCTAGATCTAGATCTTACCTCGCTCTGATACCACCTGATGCAAGCGAAAATAGGGTGAGGGGCCAAAGGCACACCCTAACCAGGTCCACCTTGTAGAGATCACATACAGAAGCAACAACGCAACAAGTGAGAGAGAGAATGCAGGGATCCTTCATATATTTAGTTCAAATTGATTCATACATGCCAAGTTGTAAGGCCTTCCCGCTTTAGGTTAGATATTACAATCAATTACAGAATTCCTCAAACATGTGAGAATCTTCCAACCATCTCTAATCTTCTATCCAAAAACTAACTCCCTAAACTCTAACCAAATAACTACTTTTATACAAGAGGCTACCGAACTAAGTTAGCCTTCAGATCCACCATCAATAGAAGGAACGACTAGATCTAGGTCAACATGCTTCCCAATGATAGATATTAACATTAAATCTGTGACCCAAATTAAATGCACAAGTCAGCCTCAACAGAAAACTAAAATAAACAACTCCATAAGAAAGAAAACTAAGTGCAAGACAAGCATCACCGAGTGCTAGGGAAATTCACCGAGCGCCAGAGAGATAACTGACCAACACCAGCAAACAAAAGAAATCGAGCAACACCGAACCAACTCAGTCAAAGAAGGAACTGAGCAACACAGAAAACTAAAAACATCTTTTTGGTGACACAGGATTGCCAAGGACCCAAGATGTTCCTACATCACCTTTCCCCCCCTCCGTCATGATGATACCAATTGTTAAAATAAATGAGCAACTTGAAATGAATTAGGAAAAAAATGGATTTTGCATTAAGGAAGAAGTTGGATGTTGTTTTAAAGGATCATGATGTTCATGGCTATGTAAAATGTGATTTTAAATTTATCTTGTCTTAGTACTTAGATTTCCAAGGTTAAAATTACAATCTATGTTATCTCAATTATAATACACAGGGATTAATTTCAATTTATCTTTCTTTAATGCTTTCTAGTTGTGATGTTAAAATGTCAATCTCTATTCTTTTATTCATAATAAATGTAGATTTTGAACATCATCACATAAAACTAAACCAATATTTGTGCATTTAGTATCCTTTTACTTTGAGGTAGTATTTGGATTTGGTGGTTCCAATCTATGTTTTATTTCTAGTGCTTAAGGGACCATTATTTAAAACCATCTTAAATATCTATTTTCCATTCATGACTTCATGTTTCCTATTCTTGCAAATATTCAACCAAAGATATAAATTCAAGCTTTTCAAAATCCACTAATATCAAAATTATTTAAGATACTATCTATTTTGGGGATACTGAATATTAAACAAAATTCTATCATATTAAAGAGAGGATACTGAATATTAAACAAAATCTTTAATATGATAGAATTTTGTTTAATATTCAGTATCATCTCTTTGTTTACAAGTTTAAGAAAGGCATACGTTGCATTTATTTCCAAAGCCCTAATCATGGAATCAGAATCATGTAAAAATTTTCAGAAACTCAATTCTACAAAGTGGATTAGTGCCTAATTTTACAAAATGGCTTACGTTACTATTTACAAGTTTAAGAGAGACATAGCTTGCAATTGATTCCAAAGCCCTCACTAATTGAAAAACAAGTAACAAAATCAAAAACCCAATTTTATAGAATGCCTTAGTGTACTATGTAAATTTGGGGTTAGAGTTGGTTTATTTATCAATGCTTAGGGCTCATTTCGTTGCAGGAATTATCCTGGAATTGGCATTTGCGATTTGCGATTTTGTCGAATCCTCAGTTTGGGAGTGCAATATGAAAATAGAATAGGAAGATGTAAATGCTCATTTTGGCCCAAAATGAGCATTTACATCTTCCACTTGAAAAGGTGGAATTGGAATTTGAAATTGGAATTGGAATTGGGGATAAATCAAATTTTTAAATTGTTCATGTCTACCACTTAATTTTTTAATTTTTTATTTGTGTGCGGAGGAATTTAATTTAAATTTTATTTGTTTGGGTGGTTTGTAACTTTGTTATTTTTTTGAATTTTTTTAAAAAAAAATTCAAATTTTTTGTCGAATTTTTTTTAAATTTTTTTTTCGAATTTTTTTTTAAATTTTTTTTTGAATTTTTTCTCAAATTTATTTTCCAAATTTTTTGTCGAATTTTGGTTGCGATCAATGATTGTAACTTGGTTGCCTGCCTCCAACTTTGGCTACCTAAAATGGTCTACAATTCCATTTTTTGATTTTCATTCACGTAGGTTGCAATGACACAAAGCGCATTCAGGTTAGGTTTGTTGACGTACGTGAATAAAGCGGAAATTCATTTAAACTTCTTTTTCTACCAATGACCTTACCTTGCTATTTGATGTGAATTGAATTCCTTTAAACTTCGCTTCGATTTTCTATATGAAATTAATTTTATTTTTTTTTTAAATGAATTATTAAATTCAAAAACATTAAAACAATTCAAAAAATTTTTGAAAGAAAATCATACTCAAATTCCAATTCCAATTTCAAAAAGTGGAACCAAATGGAGGAAATATATCTTCTTCTCATATTCTGGGTCAACCAAATGGTCCAAACTATAATCCAGAAATGAAAAACTGGATTATCAAATCTATGATTTGACCATTTCCAGCATTTGATCAAATCCAGCATTTCCTAATTCCCGCAACCAAATGAGTCCTTAAAGTCTCTTTATTTGATAACAAGAGCAACTTAGTTTTTGAGAATGATTGTGTAAATTTGGGGTTAGAGCAAATTTATTTATGAATGCTTGAAGCCTCTCCATTTGACAAACCAGAGCAATAGTACTACAAAGTAATGGTGAAAGAATTCAATTCCATTTTTCTCAGATTAATATAAAGGAAGAAGGACCCATTCTTCACTAATTAACAAAACAATATGCAAATTTTATATATACTAGTCAAATTAATTTAGATATAACCTTAACACAAATCTTAGAACTAAATCGAATTCTAATTTACACGATTCTAAAGCAATTTAAATATGATATTAACATAAATCTTAGCACTAAATAGAATTCTAATTTATAGAATGCTAAAGCCTATAAATACTTTAAGCATAGACCAAATATTCATCTCTGCAAAAGGCAGGGACTCTAACTGCTCGCGGCTCTTGTTTATTTAGTTCCTCGGTTTTTAAAGTTTTTTTATTAGCCATTGTAATAAACAGAGAGTCTAAGATCGTTGGACAGGCTGGTCGTTTTACGCTTGAGACCAGGAGTCCAAAACAAAAGAAAAAAAAAAGGACAAACGTAGGGTTTTTAATAACTCGGGCCGCAACATGGAATAATACACAAAGAAAAGATCAAAAATGGCAAGTGGCAATCCATAAAATTGGAATAGCTGGAGGACGACCATACCGTATCTGGCTGGATTCATATGTTAAGAAGTCCTTACAATATTTTATATCTTTTCTTGTTTGAGAAAAAGATCAGATAATTGATTTTTCTAGCATGTTTGAGTCATCGCTGTATCCACGCTTCACAGGTTTCAAAAACAAGATATTTCCACCTTCGTATGGCATGAACACGAAGATGGGATTCACAAGGCCAATGTCGCTCTGAATCTTTTTCATAGGAATTCACGATCTGAATTGAGCGTGTGACTAACAAACCGTCATAAGAAACTCTTATCCATAATAATAGCACAGCAGAGATATAGATCGCACTGGGTTCTGAGCTTTTTGGAGTGCAGCATGACTACAGATTATTTTCCTTATGAAACATTAGAATACATTTCCGTCTTAAAAATGGGATTACTTAAATTAGGTCAAGAGCTGAAGAACGAAGCAGCAACAAAAGAAGAGACTGTGGAGATGGACTCTGAGATATGGAGTAAGCTGCCACACGAATTAATAATGCGAGTTATAACTCAGCTGCCCACCCTCTTCAGTGCAAGATTTAGGGCTGTTTGTAATGGATGGAAACATCTTCTTTGTTTTCCTCACAATTATCAAATGTTACCATCCACTGCGGTTACCACTTGAGTCTATTGCCACCGCTGCCGTCTCCTCGTATATACAGGGTTTCACTGAATTTTTGCCCATATAAATTAAACAGTGTAGTTACTTCCTGCCGTTCTTTCCTCTGTTGTTTTGGCCTTGTGGAGAGAAAGATTACCTTATTCATTTGCAACACCATAACCAGGACATTCAAAACTCTGCGCTTTATTGGTGTTAATAGATTCGATTTTTGTGGCTTTACTTTTGATGCATCCTCAAGGACCTTCATCTTAGTAGTAGGACTGAATAATTATACCAATGGATGGGGAAACAATATGCAGTTAAATATGTATGATTCAGAAAGTGATACATGGACCCCATTGAAGATGAGTTTACCCATATGGATTTCCCCTAGAGAAGAAGGTGTATATTCTAGAGGAAGGTTTTATTGGATCAGTGGTAACCGCTTGGCTCATAGCACGACTAATAGAATTGATGTTGCATTATTTGATGTAGCAGCGAAGCATTGGGCGACTATTAGGCAACCAGAGAGAAAAGATACAGAGGATTCCAGATAACTTACTACAATGATTTTGGAAATTAACTGGACATGATATGAACGTGGTTTTGGTGTATCTGAAGGATATTTCTATGTGGAAGCTTAATGAAGGCGAAGATTATAGCTGGTCAGAGTTGCAGGTATTTCCCCGGATGCTATATCGACATAATACTGCGAGAGATCACCGTATCCGCTGCTTAAAGTTCAAACATCCAGAAGTCCTTGTCAATAGTTGCTGCTGGGTTATGCTACTCATGCATGGCAATACATTTATTATATTTGATGAAAAGGGAAGAATGATGATGAACTCTAGACTTAAATTGGAGAGATGCTATGAAAAAGTTGATTATCAATTGTCACTTCATGCTTATGAGATCAATAATATATGGTGGCCTTAGTCTGAGAGTTATCTCGACAGGATCTGATAGCTAAATCGTTTTTTCAATACACCGAGTCCATTACACCAATATTTTTCGTAGTTGTATAAATGCAGAGCATTGTCATTAACTACAAAATTGGGGAAAAACAATTTCATTTTTGGTCAGCAATTTGTGTAAGAATGAGCTGTGTTTAAGGAAACGTGTGATAGAGTTGTTTATATTTGAAAAGTTTTAAAGGCTATGAGAGTTACGATTGGAGTAATAAATTTAAATTTAGAGTTTTGAAGTAAATTTAATATAATATTTAGTTATATTTTAGATAAAACATTGCTTTTAATTGAACTGGTATGGAGGAGATTCAATTTATTAGAGTTTATAATCGAAAATATTAAAAAACTAAGTTTGGAGATCAAGTCAGTAAAAATATAGTTAACACAACATAAAATCTAAAATGTAGAGACAACATTCTAAGAACGACAAAATTTGAAAAATAGAGTAACATAGAAAGCATTGAGACTCTAAGAGATATAGCCCCACTCCTCTGCCATCTATCCACTGCATTGTCCAAAATAAACAAAGCTAGAATCTTCTTTCCCTTAGTCTTGTCTTCAGTTATGTTCTTTGGCTTACTTTTCTTCTTCAGCCTATTAATGTTTCTTCCTATTGTTACCATGTCAATGGAAAACCGCGAACCCCTGCATCAAATTGATGTTAAAAATTTTTCTATGGCTTTTACAGAATATATATAATGTTGATATTGTTAGGAATCGATTTATAGTTGTATTTAAAAAATAACATTTTGTTTAAATAAATAATGTATTGTTAAAATTTGATTCTTTATATTAGTTATGATTTGTACAATTGGAATTAATTTTTTTATCTTTAAAACTAATATGAATTGTGGAACTTAATCTAAATTGAAAAAAATCAATTAATACTGAGTAAATGACCTAGAATTTATTTTTTATTCTCAATTCAACAATATTTAAAAAAGACTGTTGTTGAGAGACATAGAGATTGTGGATCTCACAATCATGGTCTTATGCTTTAAAATCATAAGAACTCTACTATTTATTGATGATGCCCCCATCATTCACTTCTGCCATGTCCTATACTCCAGTTCTAATGTGTGTATTAAGAAATTGATCAAATTGACATATGTATAAATAATACTTTTATTTTAAAAATTAAATAAAAATTAGTTGTAGTTGTTTTCTCTTCATTAGACAATTATAAAACAAATTAAGACTTGAAATGGTAAAATTAGTTATAGTAATACGGGAATTTTATCCACTTATACAACACAAATTAGAAGCCTTAAAAAACATTTACATATATCAACACTACATTCGCATTTCAGAACATTTATTGGACTAATTTTTATGCCTAAAACTTAAAATATATAAGGAAAGTTCGAAAAAAAAACCTAAGTGTCCCCCTTAATAGTGGTCGTATCTGTCAATGTAAATCTAATCCACACACAATTTTACAGCTTAAAAAATAACCTAATAAAAAACACACTTTGAATAAATTCGAATCCATTTGACTAAGAAGCCCTAATGTTCTACACTAATGATGAATCACGTTGACACATCCAAAAACAATTATATCCCACATCTAAAAACAATTATGTCCCACATCAAACTGAAAAGTAAATACACATCCATTATTTAAAATTATAAACCTTAATTTCTAAATGTTTATCATTCCTATTTCTTTTCCGTAACATGATAACGATAATCAATTTCTCTTAGACAGTTATACGAAAGGAATAAATTTCATTACAAATATTACCTTATTTTTCTTTCAAATTCGGACGAGGACAACTAGTTTAACATGGGAAATTTTATTTTCTTGCCTTAACAAGATAATAATATCCAGACCTTTACTAAACAGTATGATTACTAAGTCCATACGCCACGTTTGTTTGTGCTGGCAGTCATCGAAAACATATAAATTTCCCACATTAGCAGTTCAATTCAACATTATTCCAAATCTGGTTTCCCCATTGTTTGATCACATTAGCAAAACAATGGCTACTCAAGATCTGGAAAATCGAATGGAAGAAGAATTTGTTCGTCTCACAGAAAACCCACCTCCACACTTCATTGTACGTCGCCTCAAAAATTATAAAAGAGAATGGCATTTCCTTCTTGTAGGCGACTCTTCTTATTTGTCAACCTCAGGAAGTTTTCATGGCAACATTCTCCTCCCTCCAGATTATCCAAATAGCCCTCCACAAGCCATCAATGTTTACACGCCCATGGATCCCCCAATAGTAGATATGGAATATTCTTCAGTTTACAGTTATTTGCAGACATGGAATCCAAATAATTCCTCTATTTACGTTCTTCTGACAAATCTTTTCGAGTGGATTACTGAGAATGCAAGGCAAAGAGAAGATTATAATCCAACAGATGCGCGTGCAAAAGCTACCCAACATCTGAAAACTTTGCATTACAATTCCGAGAACCCTATTTTCAAAGAACTGTTTCCTGAGTATGTTGATATATACGAAGCAGAAATAGAGAATAGAAAATCGTTGGCGATAAAACGATGTTTACCATTTGAGCAGAAGAGAAAGAGAGACTATTCGTTATACTCGCTTGTTATAGTATTTATTCTGTCACTTTGCCTAATAGTGATGGCTTTGTATATCATGCTCCAAACATTATTTTGCTTGATCGGTTCGTTATTCTGATCTTAAGCCATCCTTATTTATTTTCAATCGAAAAAGCCGATTGTATGTTTCAGAATTATACAAAATAGTGAGTTTGTGGCTGCTCTTAAATATAATTGACTTCAATTATCAAAGGTAATTTTCTCTGCATCGGAAAGGACTGTAGATTTAGTATTAAATATTTGATTATTGAAAACTGTGATATTTAAATACATATCCTGGCATAATCGTCTAACATTTTTCCCTTGTCAAAGTAAAGTTAAAAATTGATTTGGAGAATAATTTTAAGTTACTAAATGTTTTGGTGTATAGAGTAGTACATAGATGTTTTTGGTAGATTAATTAATTAAGTGAAATTTAATGTTGAGGTATTTAATTATTTGGAATAGAATATTGAAATAAATATAAAATTAAGAGTAGTAAGTAAATCATAGTTTTTGTGTTAAGAAGGATATTCATTGGTATATATTATATATATATATATTAATATTTAATATATGTAAGTTAGTAGCAATTGGCACATATGATGTAAATAAAATATACATTGCATAAAATATTATATTAAATATTGTATACAACATTTTATCAAGAATTTAAGCAAATTTTCTTAGCTCTTCTTCATTATCTTAATTTGTCCATTAGTTTGAGGATTGAAAGTGGAACTTAAATTTAAATTTAAATTTATTTTCATATTATTCCATAATGTTGTACATAAATATCCTGTAAACTTGGTATCTTAGTCTAAAATAATGCTTCATGGTAATCCATGTAACCCCACAATCTCCTAAAAGAAAATGTCAACAATACTATTGGTTTTCTTACAAGTGATCAAATTTTCCATATTGGAGAATCAATCCACTACCACAAATATAAATTCATGTCCCATCTAGGTCTTTGGAAATCCTAACACAAAATCCACGTCGAGTTCCTCCCAAGTCTTTTGGATTCCAAGAGGTTGTTATAGGCTAGCATTCTGATTAGTCCCCTTAAACACTTGATAAATTATACATCCTTGAAAAATCTTCCAAACATCCTTATCAATTTGTGAAAAAAAAAATTGACCACTCACAAAAGAAATATTTTTATCAGTACAAAAGTGTCCTACTAATCCTTAGGAATGCTTCTCCTTGATAAAATTCTCTTGCATCAAACTCCTTGGAATGCACAATTGGTTCCCCATGAAAAATATATAATCATGAATGTAATATTGTAGTCTATTTGGTTTATTAATCAGTACCATTAAAGTTTTTTCTTCCTTCTCTACCTCTAAAGATTCAGGCTTAGGCTCATACAAATACTTCAAGTCATGAAACTCCATCATTATTACCCTTGTCTACATCATCAAGTTTCTTTTTCTAGTCAATGCATATACTACCTTATTTGACTTTCCATTTTGGTGTTTCAATATATAATTTGCAAGAAGTCAACCCTTCACATGTGTCTTTGGTTCGGACTACCTTGGTTGTTTGTGAATTGAAGAGCTTGATAGTCAATCTACAACGTACACTAATTTGATAGCTCCACTTTTTCAAAACTTGAAATATGGCATAGCACTTACAATAGTACATTGAGTATTCAACATGTATTGGGTGTGTCATCAAATTTTTAGCCCTAGTGGGGATATTAGAAGCAAGGGAAAAGTTAAGGATTCCTTTTCTACCATAGCCAAAGCAAAAGGAAAGGGCTAGCTAACACCATTCTGAGTGAAGAAACTCAAACATGACAATGCTCTTAACGAAGGCTTGTACCACTCAAATTGTGAATGATGATAATATGGACCCCCATGTGCATATCCCTATGGGAAAGTATATTCCCTTAGAGAAAGGATCATCTATGTATGAAATTGAAAATATAGGAAGAAATACTTTTGTTCTATTGGTTGTTTGTGGGATCAAATTATTGGTTCTTTGTTGCTTTATTTTCTAGACTATTATGGCTATTAGGGTTCCAAGTCCCTTCAAAAATTGTTTTCCTTTAATTAAAAATAATAGTAGATTGAGTATCTCCTCCAATGTCCATTTAAATTTTTAATAAAATATGCAATCTTCATAAAAACACATTGATATTAATCAATAATTTTACTTTTCTCAATTTTTAGAACATTTACTTGATGTATTGGAAATGTTCTTCACCTCTCTTTCAAAAATTAAGAATGGCATCTGGGTAATCTTAGCTTACATTTTCATTTCTAAAATAACCTTTAAAATGACTCACCATGCCCAAGATGAAAGACAAACTAGAGATCCATAGTTCAAGAGATCTACATTGAATGGATGACATTCATTTGAATTTTAGAGGTACAACTCCCTCTTAGGTTGTGATTTGGGTTTTTAGAATATGCTTTTAAAGAGAAAGTAGGAAAAGAAAAAACTAACATATGTTCATAGCTATGATACAGGTGTGAATTACAAATTTATAAACGAAGGAATATAGGAGGAAATGACATATAGTTCACTTTTTGACTACCCACCAGAGATGATCAGAAAAATGATAACAATTCTCTTTAGATTATGTAAATATTTAAGATTCAAATTTCATAAAATAATCACATCCATGGTTTTCCCTAAAAGATGAAATTATCCAAGAATGGTCGCAACTGACACATGAAAATAAGAATAATAAAGAAATATAGATAAACATAGAGTTTCAAAAGATCCCTTTATTCCTCGGATAAATCTAAAGGGTTCAAAGGCTCATATTTTCTATACAATAGATGATGGTTCCCCTTTAGAAATTACATTGATCACATTTTTCCTTTTACAATATTAAAATTAGAATATTTTTCCTCTTTCTCAACATAGGCTGTAGAATGTGGGTTCTTCCTCTTCTCTTACAATGTCTCCTTCCTTCATATTTAATGATTTCTTTCCAATAGACCTTTCAATTTTAGGTAAGTGATTCTCTACAATTGAAATTTTTTCAATAATTTTATTAAATTAAAAAAAAATCCCACATATTGTCATGAAGTAAAAAGGTACAATTTCATACAAAAAATCTTTTGTAGAGTTGACTCTAACATGGGATGTCAACTAGCATGAAAAGTTAATTGAGGTATTTTAGTATCTTCAACTAGTATTGGGAAAACATACCCATTATTTTGCAATGGAATAGATTGATGATAGTCTAAAGCATAGAACTCATACAACAGCATAAAAGTTCATGAGTTGGGTTACAAATTTTTCAAAAAGATAATCCCATGCCTTTAAATGGGCTTCCCATTGATTTTGCAATTTCAAAGACTTCATCAAGATGAGCTTCAATCATGTTTCCATCACATAAAGGATGAGTTACCTTGTGTTTCTATAATCTCAAACCAAACACAGTGTGTAAGGTTTATCAATGACTAGTGATCTGTTTTCTGAGTTATCAGCACTATTTCTCAATACCTTTCATTAAACATGATTGCTTATACTTGGCCCAACTAATTTATGGTTTCTACGAGAAACTTGCTTATTTACATTTGGGATTTGTCATTTCCTATCATATACTTGGTTGTTCCCTTGAGATACTAGGTGCCCATCAATAGAGTGTTCATAGCTCTGCGAAAAACTTTACATATTTTACTCAGCAATAACTACCAAGTCTTTTTTGTTACTGTCTTTAAGTATTCTATAAGTGTGTGGGTGTTTTGGTGGCTTTCCTAATCTAAGGAGCAGGACAACAATTACTAAGGCTTCCCAAGACTAGTACCACATACCTTGGTGGATGGATTTAGAAGAAATGAAAAATGGATACATTCCAAAGCCAATGTCCAACTGTGAAAATTAACTATTGCAATCTATTGGCTCTTAAACTTGTTCCCACATGGTGCCAGGTTTACACTATGATTGACAAAGTAGTTAGTCTTCACTCCAAAGTTTGACAAGAGAACAAGTGCCAACTGACAAGGATCAAAGGATCCTTCTTCACTTTGAGCTTCAATGCTCAGGCAGGTGTACCCTTGATTCACTTCTTCAAAGGAGTCTCAAAATGATGCACACAATGCTCAACACAAGTCTACAAAAGGTTTATCAAATGAATGTTTATGTTTGTGTGGTTGTTAACCATGACTTCAAAAGAAAGGACCAGTGCCTTATCCCAGGGCTAAGAGTCACCCAATCGTATACTTCAACTGAACACCTCAAATCAAACACAATGAAAACCAAAGTAAGTGCTTTGCCTATTACCCCTTTCCCTCAAGCATAAGGACATCAAATTCTATACCTAGCTGTAAACTCACTGAATTCACCTAAAAGGCTTTAATCCTAACTTTGTTAGAAACTTAGAGATGAATTCAAAATACTCTTTGTTTACCATACATTAATACACTTTATGATATTAACATATATGAGCTCAGAGACAAGCAAGAAGACATACACAATATACAAGATTGGGATTCAAGAATGTTTTCATTAACAAATCCAAAATCAGCATACAATTAGCATGACACAAAGCTGAGAAAAAGACACCAAATCAAACCTCTATCAGTGTATTATAGTAAAAAACCAGGGACCAAAAGAAACAAGATTTTGGAACCTCTGCAAAATCAAAGATTCTACCACTTATACCACTAGCTGCCTTGGGATCCTCAAGATCGGATGCAAAAAGCTTCAGACAGCTAGGGTTAAGGTCTCAACCACCCAACCTACTGGAAATGGTCTAAAAGTTATTATAGGGGTGAGAAACACATCAAAATTAGGAAAGAGGAAACCAGAACTGATCCCTAATCATGAAAATCTTCTCTGCAAGTACAAGGGATCACAAAATCAAGCTCAAAAGGACACCCTGCAACATGCCTTGAGCACACAACTACAATGGTACAAGCTCTGCAAACAATCCACCAGCACCCTGGACCACACCACAAATGGAAAACTAGTCATTTCTCACCGAACAGGGTCTACTCTGCAATGAATTCCATAAATCTCAGTACTTTCTGGTCGCTAGAAGTTCCTTGACAATTTAAATTTGAATTCAAATGGCCACCATGCAATCGTGGGCCTCATGTTTTAACCATTCAAGCACCTCGGGCTAACTCCGTAATAGCGACGCCACACAGTTGTTGCATGATCGCATAGCCCAAAAATGGGCTATGCGAACATGCGACATGCCACTTCCTACTACCTTCTCTTAACTACCGATGCTGCCGCTTGCCACAATAGGGTTTGTCGCATGTTCACAAGCCAGAAAACTGGCTCACGCGAACATGTAACAAGTTGCAAACATGCACCCTGCCGACCATCATGTTACCACCGCGATACCCTAGCCTAGGCGCGTGTTCAAACCTTGCAACCTACCAGCTCGGACCAACTGAAAACTGCCACGACACATCCACCACCGAGCCCACCAAATAGCCATAGATGGGCCCCAGGGACACGTGGCACCCTGTCGCATGATCGCATAGCTCGGAGATGGGCTATGTGAACATGCGGCAACCTGCAGACCACAACCTTTCCCTGACCACAACCGTCAATACAAGATGTCAGTCGCATGATCGCATAGCCTTGCAAAAGGCTATGCGAACATGTGACTAACCGCTAGCAAACCTCCACGTGTCATGCCACCAAACTGCAACCAGCACCACTCTGCTGATGGGCCCTGGGGACACGTGGCAAGCGGTCACATGATTGCATAGCCAAAAACTAGGCTATGTGACCATGCGACAACCAATCACAGGCTGCCACATGTCCGCCTTCGGAACCACTGCTGCATGAAGATAACACCATCACCCGCCGGCCAATAAAACACTGTCACCTCACCCGAAAGATGCCCCAGGGACCGTTGACCCATCTGCAAACAAGCCTGAAAATGAACAGTGGGTGCATGATCGCATGGGCTTGAAACCTCCCATGAGATGATGCGCCAACCACAGGATCTACCACGTCACCCCCGCGGATGCCAAACTTCCATCTCTACCAGCGGAAACAAGGACACGCGTCGACTGGTCGCATGATCACATAGCCAAAGAATGGGCTATGTGATCATGCGACGGCCAACCAATAGCCACCACATCACTGCCAACACAGTCACCACCGAAGAGACCCCACCTGCAAAAAGCTTTGAAAATTCAGGCCCACCATCACGCGATCACGTGACTAAGGCAAACTTAACCCCTAGCCAAGTCGCCTGATGTTAGCTGCTTAACTGCCAGAATCTAGCGACAAGGAGATAACCGTTGGTTGCCAGGTCGCGGAATGGAAACTTAACCGCCAAGAAACTGAACATCGCAAAAGACTGGGACCCAAGTGGACAGATGGCAAGTGGTCACATGATCGCATGTCAGAAAAGTCTGACATGCGGCCATGTGACAGCCAATAAGAACATGCCCCTTGCCTCCCCTCTGACACCGGGCCCACATCATGCTCACATAAGAAAATCCAACGGCCATCACAAAAGCGCTAAGGATAAACACCGTGCAACTTCACCAGGTGAACAAGGGATGTCCATAGATCTTGTCCGAGCTTTAACCATACCAGGCAATGGAAAGAGCTGGGGCCCACCAACGGATCACACCTGCGCAGTTAGGAAATGCTGGCAAACAAGAAACTGTGCAAGGTCAAAAACACAAAGGATTTTCGGTGAAGGATCGAAAACACACAGAAATATCGATAGACCGAAAGATAGCAGGGAAGCCGAAAACATCACGGGTTTTTGAAAACACTGTGGGTTTTCGACACTGAGGCAGAACTCTAAAAATGCTTCCCGCGGACCTTGAAACTCGAATAACTTTCTGGGCATTATGATTTAGGAGATGCAGTTTGGAGTGAAGCAAGGTGACACATGAAACACACAGGGCAAGACACGCACACCATGAATCAAGTGGATTTCATCGCAAGTCAAGACTGAGATTGTAGGCACGGCAGGACAACAAAACAAAAATAATTGCACGGAATAGGCCAGCTTCACAAGATTTTGCAATGACAGAAAAAAGGCCTAACACAATCACTGATTGTTAATCTCCTATCTTGAAAGATTATTTAACTGCCAAAACTAATTTATAGCCAAATATTAAATAACAACACAATTGCAACTGCACAAAAATAAATGTGGAAATAAATTTGAACATGATGACACAATATTTTTAGATAAAATTGTCCCTGGAAAAACCCCTAAGGGAAAACTAGTTCTACAGATGGAAAATATATTAATCTTTAGCAATATAAGAGTTACAAAATATTCCTTGCCTCTTTTTGGTACAACTTCGATAAACTCCTAATATCTCCCATTGATATTCCCCACTGCTATCCCAATGCTATCACTGTGCCCTTCCTCCCACTATAAGAATATTTTCTATCACTGCAAATACATTTTCTTTCACTGCAAATAATTTCTTCACAACTTGATGTTTTCCAAATGCCCCCTAGCCCCCGTTTTATACTACCCTCATTGAAAAATCAACGGCAGAGATTGATCTCAATTAATGACTGAGATTAAAAGGAACTCAACAACCAAAATTGAATTGGTTGTCAACAACAACCAATTAAATAAATATTTACTAACCTAAGCATTCTCAAGAAAACAAATATTAATTAATCTAGGAAAATGGAAGCTTTCTCGCTACATAACTAACACTCCCTCTTAGTGAGGAAGCTATTCTGCATGACACCCAACTTATCTCTGAAGAAGATAAATTTTTCCTTCCTTAATGCCTTTGTCAGAATGTTTGCTACCTGCTCTTTTGTAGGTATGTACTGTAGTTGAACAATCCCTCTTTATACATAATCTCTGATGAAGTGATATCTGATGTCTATATGTTTAGACCTATCATGAAACACTGGATTCTCAGAGAACTCGATGCAACTCTGATTGTCACAATGTATCACAATAGTCTCAACCCTCTGACCAAACAAGGCTACTAGCAACTTTTGAAGCCAAATAGATTCACATGTCGCCATGCTAGCTGCTATGTATTCTGCTTCTGTTGAACTCAGAGCCACAGACTTCTGCTTCCTACCACACCAAGAAACAACTCCTGATCCCAAACTGAAACAACACCTTGAAGTGCTTCTCTTGTCCGTTGAACTACCTACCCAACCTGCATTAGTATAGCCTATCAACCTTGCCTTGTATTCCTTGATGCTACCATCTACACTGTGCTTGATCTTGTAGATCTAGCATTATCCAACCATCACCCTATCAGTTGGTCTACGCACTATCTCCAACACACTATTTTGCATTATTGAGGTATATTCCTCAACCATCACATCTCACCACACCTGATGTTGTGCAGCCTCCTGATACCTGGAAGGCTCATTGTCTACCAACTGGCTGACCAAAGCCACATAGTCATTGAACTTGTCTGGTTGTCTCCTTTCTCTCGTACTCCTCCTAGGGGATCCCACAATCTCCTAAGTATCCCTTTGAGTCTCTTGAACCTCACAATTTCCACTACCAACAGTAGAGGATGGAATATCAACCTCTATGTCTTCTTGATGCACATCCTTCTACACCGATTGCCCATACTAGTAACTGTACTTGGGCTTTGATGCCCTTGACTTGGAAAAGTTATCCTTGGAGCTTCTGTTGGCTACTCACTCTGATCTTCTGCTGGAAAATCTCTAGACCTCCTGAATGCCTTGTCCTCCATGAATTTGACATCATGTCTAACTATAATTCTTCTAGTCTCTAGAATAAAAATCCTATATGCCTTTGATGTTTCACTATACCCAACAAAGTACCTCCTCTCTGTAGTCTAGTGTAACTTGGTACGAGTATCACCTGGAATATAACAATATGCCAAACTACCAAATATTTTGAAATGACTAACATCAGGCTTCTTAACTATGAAAGCTTCCTCTAGTGTCAACTTCCCTAGTACCTTGTGTGGAACTCTATTCTGAATGTAGACTATTGTACTACACACTTCTACCCATAAGTAGTGGGGCATGTCTTGGTCATGTAGCATAGCCCTTGCTACCTCCGATATAGAATGGTTATTCCTCTTAGCAAATCCATTTTGTTGTGGATTGTAAGGAATTGTCCACTCTTTCTTGATTCCTTCTCTGGTATAGAACTCTTGGAATTCATTTCCTTTGTACTCCCCTCCATTGTCTAATCAAAGAACCTTTATCTTCCTTCCTGTCGAGTTTTCCACAAGAGCCTTGAACTCTTGAAATCGACTAAAAACCTCATCCTTGGTCTTCAAGAAGTATATCCGAGTCTTCTTGGAGAAATCATCAATAAAAGTAACATAGTACTCATAACCTCTAAGAGATTTTGTCAACATCAGTCCACAAACATCTAAATGTACTAGATCAAGAACACCTTCAAATCTGGTGTCACTCCTTGGAAAAGATGCTTTCGTAAACTTCCCTAACACACATCCCTTACATACATCATCATGTTATGTGCTTACTTTTGGAACACCTATCATTGTCTCATGAAGCAATTTAAGTGCTCCATGATGAATATGGCCCATCCTACTATGCCAAAGTTCTCCAAGATCTTTAGAACTACAATTGCTCATAAGTGCCTTAGGAGTATCAAACTATAGCCTATAAAGGTGACCACTCCTAACTCCAATGGTTATGGGTGATTTCCACTCCTTGTACTTGATCAACACATGTTCCCCTTTAAAGAGTACATTAAACCCCCTATCCTGTAGAATAGATACAGAAATCAAATTCATACCTAAGCTTGGCACATGCAACACATCATGGAGGGGAATAATCTTCCCTATTTCCCTCTAAAATTGAAAAATTCCTTTCCCAATTGAATTGAGTTTGGACAAGTTTCCCATAGAAATCTGGGTACTGGTGTTCTCCTCCTTATAACTAGAGAAGTACTCTCTAACTCCTGTCATATGAAATGATGCCCCACTATCTATATACCAAAAACATTGTGAGGTTGATCTAACCATACAAGCTATGAGTGAAAACTCATCTTCTATTCTACTATAGAGATCTTCAACCATTGTTGAAGCTACCACCTGCTTCTTTCCCTTCTTATCATTCTTCTTCCTTTCTGGGCAATCACTGACATAGTGACCATATTCTTGACAACCAAAACACTTGATCTTTGACAGGTCCTTCTTCTTCTTCTCACTTTGCGAATTACATCCTTTGCTAGACCCCTTCTTAGCTTTTTCTTTCCCCACTAGGGCAACATTTTCTTGTTCCACCTCACTTTGTTGAGTCTTATTGGCCCCATTGACAAGACTTAGTCGAAAGTCCTCCTGAGTGAAATCACTCCATAGTCGATCTCAACTTGGTAAGGTGTCTCATCCACTAACAACTTGAACAAAGACACTCCACTGCTTCGTAAATCCATTTAGGGCTATTCTCACTAGCTCATCATAACTAGGGCTATCTCCAACAGCTTCTAACTCATCCTTGGTAAGTCTAAGCCTTGTGAGGTAACTTGTCACATCTTCTCCCTTATTCATTTAGGTATTCTTCAACTTATCTCTGAGAATCATCTTCCTATTAGTGGTCGCATTCTGGTACAGATTCAGAATGGCATCCCACATCTTCTTCACCGTATCTAACTCTGAGATATGTGGAACAATATGATCTTTGACACCATCAAGGATTATCCTACTTGCCTTGGCATTATCCTTCTTGTATGTTGCAAGTTGTGTTGCATCTGAAGGTACAACTACAACACTAGTAACATAATTATTGATACCATTCTCTTCCAACAATTAAAAAAATTTGGCCTTCCATGCACCAAAATTTGAGGCACCATCCAATCTATCTTGATCTCTCAAACTAGTTGAAGCCATCTCAAGGGATAAAAGAATAATAATTTCAAAGTGATCAACTAGGTTTTATAAACCCTCAAAATCTTTCATTTCCTAGGATAAACTTTTTCTACCCTCAACTTTGCTCTGATACCATGTGAAAATTAACTATTGCAATCACTGATTGTTAATCTCCTATCTTGAAAGATTATTTAACTGACAAAACTAATTTATAGCCAAATATTGAATAACAACACAATTGCAACTTCACAAAAATAAATGCAGAAATAAATTTGAACATGATGACATAATATTTTCGGACAAAATTGTCCCTATAAAAACCCCTAAGGGAAAATAAGTTCTACAGATGGAAAATATATTAATCTTCAGCAATATAAGAGTTACAAAAGATTCCTTGCCTCTTTCTGGTAGAACTTTGATAAACTCCTAATATCTCCTACTGATATTCTCCACTACTATCCCAACGCTATCACTGGGCCCTTGCTCCCACTGCAAGAATATTTGCTTTCACTGCAAATACATTTTCTTTCATTGCAAATACATTTCTTCACAACTTGATGTTTTCCAAATGCCCCCTAGCCCCCCTTTTATACTACCCCCATTGAAAAATCAATGGCCAAGATTGATCTCAATTAACGGCTGAGATTAAAAGGAACTCAACAACCAAAACTGAATTAGTTGTCAACAACTACCAATTAAATAAATATTTATTAATCTAAACATTCTTAGAAAAATAAATATTAATTAATTTGGACAAATAGAAGCTTTCTCGCTACATAACTAACACCAACATAGTCTCTAAGCCGACCTCAACCAAAACCTTCTTTCGATCACGGAAAATGAATCTCGTGCACTTCATTATTCCATCTACAGATTTCTTTATTGTCGATAAGTCGGATGATTTTTTGAACTTTGATACCTATTGTGTAGTTTGAGAAATACCCGATTTCTTGACCCTTCACCTCTGTAATATGCCAATAATGTATTTATCATTTATGTAACTCGCACTCATGCAATAATGAATACGCTTTTCATGCTGGGCACACGTACTATGATATTCGGAGCAACATCTATATGGGAATTTCAGATATACATTAACTTTGTTTAATCCTGAAACCTTTGAGATCCTAAGTTTGATGAAGCATGCCAGATGATGGTGAGGTTTAGGGACTCATTATCGGGGAGTCGGGGAGTCGTGAAAAATAATTAACCTTTGAATCTTTAATTTATTTGGTTTGAAATACATATGAAATTCCCGATTCCCAAATTCACATGGACCTTGAAATTTTGGTGGAAAGATTCTTTCTTTTTTCATGAGGTCCAACTTGAATTAAATCCATATGAGGCATTTCTTTTATTTAAATTCAATCGTTGCAATTCATTCAACTAAAATTTATTTGCAGAGCTATTACAAATCAAGTTTTATGCGACTGGATTTTGGATGTCACGGACATATCATAGGACTGTATATCTTCTAATATCATTGACCTGTTTGAAGCCTCTTCTTTGCTAAGTCTGAAACAACACCAATATTAATAATTATTTTATATGTATAATGGTAAAGATATTGGTTACTTCTTCAAAAATCTTTCCTTCTACCAATGTCAAAATGCAAGATCTATCTAATGGTGCAAATGCTATGAAACATATTTATATTCTAGAATTTGTCGGTGTTATGATGAACCACTATGCAATGGTCGATAATTATTACTTTCTTCTAGAATTGGATGATTTTGTGCGGCACCAGTACCGGTTGACGTGATGAGTAGAGGAGACTGCCCAAAACCAAATTGGAGAAGAGTTGTTCTCCATTCTATTATCAGAATTCGTGCATACTAACTTTTCACTTCCACCCAAGTGTACATTGCTTCAAACCACTCATTACACAAAGTGATCAACAAACACCAAGGGATTTTTGATTGATAGAGAAATATTTCAAATTGATCTATTAACATCTTCATCTTCAACTAGTCCCTTTGAGATATTTCTTTTCAAAATTTTAATCAAGAAGAAAACTTGAAGTGATGGACCATGGGACATGGAATATTTTTTTTAATTGGGCTTATTTCAAAAATTAAGGTAATAACAAGCTTTGAAGGGGAACACGAACTCAAAAGGATGCAAAGAATTCAAAATGCCTCTACTATAAGCTAGTGCTGAAATCCATTGGACAATACAGTAAAAAAAAAGGTGAGGAGGATAGGATGTTGCTTGTAGAAGGGTAGAGGGGAACTGGGCACACGCGAAAACTAGGAAACCAAAATTGCCTAAACTTATAACACACCAAACCTAGGAAGAAAAGAATAAAAAATATCTCAAGTCGGAAACATATGTTTACAAAAGGATAGAGCAAGAAGCTCCTAAAACTAGAAACATGACCCACCACGATAAAGGGATGTATGTTTATGAAGTATATTCAGGCTTAGAAATAGTAAGTAGGTCCAATGGAGACTCACTATGTGTAAAGAGACCCTGTATGTAAGTATAAAACTAGAGAGACATTTTTTATCATAAACCTCCTTGATATAATCAACCATATCTTCATGGTTTGTTTCAAATGAAAATAAACCACTCATAAATGCAGTATTATAATGCCCCGCCAGGGAACCCAAGAGAGATTAACCTATAACTTGCAACTAAGTTTGGTGAACATTTTTTTTTAAAAAGTTGACAAATAAGATAATCAATAGTGCGGAAGCAATTACCATTTACTTACATTAAACCAACAACCAAAACAGATTACAAATTCTGAAGGTTCCTTGATGTAGAATTACTTAAGAACAAATAAAACAACTAAATAATGATAACAAAAGATTTCATATCATAAATGATACAATTACAACTTACATCAAAACATACAATCCTCATGGACATCCATGATAACTAATAAACTGACATCCACTACACATGTCGCAGGGTATGTAATAATAAATCCAACAAAGAATTACAAGTTCAGATTAGGTATCACATGCGATAATCTAATACAGGATTACATAAAAGAAGGTATGATAAGAAACCAATAATGAAGAATCAAGAAGGCATCTAACTGCAGAAGTACCAACAGCACCAGCACCAGGACGTCGAATCTCAAATGGTAAAGAATCACTACCACCCGTCTGTGTAAAACCACAAAGGTCTACCCCACCGTGCTAAGGAGATAACCACAAACCCCAATCGGATGACCAAAACCAAACAAGGATAAGACCACTAAGCAAGGAATCCTGAAAGCTATCTACTCAAGGTACACAACAATTAAGTGAAAGGTGAAACACACTAATCCAGAGGCATAAACAAATACTCATGAGATGACTTAGGCTACATACTTATGAGAGTGTCATCACATGTCTATTTACTTGAGTTACCCTAGACTGGTCACTCTGGACCCCAGACCCTCAAGCATTGAGTTACCCTGGAACTGACCACTCTAGGCCCCGGAACCTCAATACGATCCATGTGGGATTAGAATACTCTCTCTTAAATATGAAGAATTCTAATCAAAACCATACTCTAAATTATCTTCTTAAATGATCTATAAAGTTTTAATTACTATGTTATCACTTAATTACATAACTTACAATAGGTTTCCCAGGTGTTGACTACTTTGGGTCCCAGCCCCTATTGTAAGCCACTCCCCTAAGATGCACTTAATCAATCTCCCCTAGGCTCATAATCACACAAACATCCAACAGGTATACAACCAAGTAATCCTAGATGCAGTTTCATACATAGAAACCCAAATGATTACACAGATACCAAAAACAAATATCAACCAATAAGAGCCCATAAGATTGATTCATAGATGACAATCATAATAAACACATACATAAACATGGTACTAAAATAAGTACAAAAGGAAAACATTCCCAGCCTCTGTATTCCCCTAGGTCATTCTAATGCCCGATAACATTTAGTGCACAAGAATACAGTTCAGAACCAAAAGACAACACTCATAATCTAAAGAACTAAAAGGGAACTATAAGTATTTAATACTTCATTATGAATATAAAAACAAATAGAATATATACTGCATAATACTGATAAAAGAAATGTTCCCTATAACGCTCTAGGAAGTCAGTAGAATAAAATGCCCAATTTTGGTAAAAACATAACACTTAACAAATAATACCTTTCAAAAATCTAATCATTCAAAACTAAACAAATTTCAACTTTTAAATTAATAAAATAATTCCCAATTTATTTTATCTAAAATGCAAAATCAAATAACAATCAAATAATTGAAATATCGCAACTATGACAATTAACAAATAATTAAACTAAATTATCCTAACAAATTAATTAACTAAAATCTAATTCAAGTAAACAAATTAATTTAGTTAAACTATAGTTAATTAATTTAGATAATACAAAAATTAATTTTATTAAAAATAACCATTTAACAACATATATTTAATAAACCAATATTTAAATAAATTAAACTTATATATATATATATATATATATATATATATATATATATATATATATATATATATATATATATATATATATATATATATATATATATATATATATATATATATATATATATATATATATATATATATATATATATATATATATAACATAATCTAATTTATAAAAAAAAATTAACAAAATAAATAAATTCTAACATAAATTAAGAACATTTAACAAAAGTTATTTAACAAAATAAAAATTACATTGGGGGGAAACCTTGCGGGTCCTGCACCCCGTGCGCCTCCCAAGACCCCGAATCACGGGCCCTTGTGGCAGGTACTGCTGTCGGCAGTACTCTCTACCACGTGCCGCCATGCAGGGAAGTCTGGAAGGGGGTTGGGGGATTTGGTGGCCCCCGCCCCAAAAACAAATTTAATTATTTTTTTTAAAATTTAAAATTTTGATAAACATTCTTTTTAAATCATATTTTTTTTAATATTAATTTTTTTATCTTTTAATAACAAAAGTGCCATTCTCATTTTGCAATGCCATTTTTTTTTAATATATTATTTATTGATTATAAATATTTATTTATTTTGTCTTATCCAACATTTTATATGTGACTATGTATTTTTTTTTCCTTTTGACTGAAAACTTTACACAGAATGACCTTTTTCTCTCTCAAAGTGTCATTTTCTATTCAAGTGGTTTTATCAAATAGTAAATTAACTTTTCCACCAAGGTTGGGTTTTTAAAATAGAATATTTATTTTCCAACCAGAATTGGGTATTTTTCAAACATGATTCTTTTTAAACCAGAATAAATTATTTCATTCTTTATAGTCAAACTATTGTCCAGATTTAATATTTGAATTTGTAGGAAAACTATAAACCAACATTCAACGAAATTTTGCCAAAGTAACACTACGATGCCAAGTAATAATAAAATACAAAAATTAACTACACTAGGGTTTCTGAATACCCAAATCTATTAAAAACATAAAAAGACAAAAGGATGTAAAAATAGTGATAACAGGGAAAATTCAATGCCTACCTTAGATCCAATGCCAGATACTAAAAATGAAAACCCTTGTAGATTTGAGAATAGAACTCTCTCCAAAATCAAGCCCAACCTGCAGATTTCAAAGCTATGTTGCAAATAGGTGCCCAATCCAGATGCACATAGAAACTCAAATCAACCAGTAGCCACAACAATCCACAAATCTCCAAAATACCAAGCACACAAGCCCTCTCCAAAAATCCTCTCCAAAACCTGTCTCCCTCAAAAAATGAATGCAATCATCTCCTAATTGGAATTCAATTCCCAAATTCAAGTAATCCCAAAAGACAACTCAAAAGCTAACTCATAGTTCAACTCAGAAAATGACTCATAAGACAACTCCTAATCCAACTCAAATTCCAAAATTGAGAGTAAATACAATTAATTAATTAAAAATATCTTTTAAAAGCACAACTCAACTTAGACTTTTGAAAACTAGTTATCTTTTGAAAACAAACTCCTTATTCAATTTTGCACATGTTATAATTTAAATTCATTATTAAATAAATTAAATACTTAATGCATCACAAATTCATGCAATTAATTATTTAACCATTTAATAAAATATGAAAGCATAAATCAAATCATTTACCTTTTAAGCACAAGTTAATAATTAAAACCCAAATTAAATAAATTAAATATTTAATACATCCTAAAGCATGTAATTAAATATTCAATTATTTAATAATTCACTCAAACATAATTAATCCTAATTCCAATTTCATAATCAATTATTTCCAATTAATTAAATAATTGACTTTAGATAACTTTCTAAATTAAACATAGGAACATAATTAAATCATTAAATTTAACTATAATCCTAACATCGATAATTGTAAAAAATCACCTAAATAATCATGAATCAACGTAATCAAGCACAGTAAAATCAAGCAGACTAAAACCATGCACAGACTCAAGAACAAGATCCACAAATTCATGCCAACTAGGTGAAATCGGGTAAGGTAGTCAAGCAGACACTTGTCCAATCCTAGGACAATTAGGCTTAGGTTAGGGTTTTGGGTCTGTGTATTATATCCCCTCTTTACCATTGAGATGAATGTTTTTGGGCACACTCACTCCTACCAATTTAGGGAAGATGATGCCCTGTACCTACAAACCTGTCATCAAAAGACAAAGCATGTACATACAATATATAATAAACAATGACAGGGTATGGTCAGACGCATGGATCTCGACTATGCAAGTAACTACACCTCCGTCCTCTACCACACAAACACGTCAAGCATATACAGACACATAATCACCATACACATGCAAGTATGGGGTAAGTACATTGTAATCAACATAAAACATGTAATCTAACATCATAAAACATCATCATCTAATCTATGCATACACCTGGTAAACATATGATAATAATCCATAATCATCATTAATGAAACAATAATCAATCACATGGAAAGTGACTCAAAAGAATTCGGTCATACAACTGAAACATAAAGCAAACTAAAAGCAACCTACGGGTGGGCACTACAAGTATGGCTATCTTCTTCAATAGACAATTCATTTAATTTAATCTTTTTTTAAATATCAATCGTTTGTCTTCTTCTTCATTAGTTGAAAAGTCATCATCCATGGTTTGCAAGCAAGGTATAATAGTTTCACTTTAAAGTAAACAATCGTTAGCATAAACTTTTAAGAACTGATTTTTAATGTCAACAATATGAGAATGACCATGCTCCCTTAATTTATAGCAATCTAAATCTTCAAATTTAACATCCATAGAATTTTTCCCTTTTGAGTTATGCCACATTATTTCAATTTTGTCATTCTTTTCAAACCAGCATCGAGAATAGATCTATGTAGTTCATCCTTATCACGAAAAAGAGAGGACAATTTTTTATGAGATGATTAAGAGCTATATAGTTCGAAGAGAGGATTATTTCTAACCTTTGATTCTTCATAAGTTTGTGTCAAAAAATACAATTACATTCAATCTTTCCAACCATTTTTACTATCAGGATTCTCTAATGATTCCTTCATCTTTATAACTATCATAGTAGTATTTTTCGGTGAAACATTTATTGTGACTTAATTTGAACATACAAGAGAAGCATCTGAAATTGTATATTCATTTTGCGGAATATAGGAAAAATAAATATTGTAGTATATGGTTGATGATTGTGGCTTCTAAATATTACTTTCTACAATCATGGCAATAAATTTGATATGAACTACATCTTCTCTCATTGTACAAACAAAATATTCATTGATAATATAAGTGGATTGAGATTAAAAATTATACATGTATCTTTACTAGGTTCAATTAGACCATTCTTCTATGCATGCATTTCTTCTTTTGATATTTTCTGCTCCTTAATCCTTTTATCAATAGATTCAAACAATGGGACATTCATACCTATTTTGATGATACCAGAATCACAATTAAATGTATATATTCCATCCTTAGTATTATGTCCACTTTCATCCCCAATTCCACACCTAAAGTCATCATCTGGCCCTTTCAAGAACCAATCAGGAATAAATAAAATCTTATGTTTATCTAGTGATATTTTTATTTTATATGTGATGATTGGTTCCTCAATCTATTCTATTTGCATGCATTTCAAAGAGGGTTCATGGTCTTTACCTCCATTCTAGTAAAATTTTTATTTTTTTGCTTATCATGATTCTATGACACTAATTATTCAACCATGTTGGGCATAAAATATCATTCATTCATGATAGTGAAATTAGGAGAAAAACAAGGTTGTGAAGCTACACAAGAATCACCATTCTCTTTGAGTAGACTTAACTTCTCCACTAGTGCTTGAAATTGACAAATTTATTGCTCATGGTCCTTAAGTTAATAATATTTGTGATGCATTCTCCTTAACAGCAATGCAGATTTATGGTTTTTAAATAGATTTTAACTTTTCTTTTTAGCTTCATTGATGTACTTTCTCTAAGAGCATTCCAAAACGATTGAAGTATTTGGTCATCTTGAGCAATTATATCCTCAATTCTTGCTGTAGATATTTCCCTTGGTTTGAATTAGATTTAGTACATGGCTTGATCTCGAACCATTTTTCTCTCATATTTATTTGACTAATTAGAGTCAACAACTTTCACTTCCTAGAAGGCACCATCTTATATCTAAAACACAAGTACTAGTATTTCTAGATCTCCCCTGTAGAGTAACCAAAAATCTATTAGTTTGCAAATTTCTCTCTCTAAAATAACTTGAGAAATGAATCATTGTGCCCAAGATGAAAGACAAACTAGAAACCCATAGTCAAAGAGATCTCTATTTAATGTATGATCTTCCTCTAAATTTTAGAGGTACAACTCCCTCTTAAGATGTGGTTTTGGTTTTTGGAATACTTTGTTAATGAAAAATTAGGAAAGGAAAAAAATAACACTTGCACATAGCTATGATAGACATGAAAATTAAAAACTTATAAAAAAAGAGATACAGAGACAAATGACATAAAGTTCACTTTCTGAATACTCACAAAAAATGATTAGGAAAATGGAAACAATTCTCTTTAGATTATGTGAATTTTTAAGACTCAAAGTTCATAAATTAAACACACCAATGATTAACCATAACATATGAAATTATCAAATAATGATTACAACTGACATATGAAAGTGCCAATCATAAAGAAATATAGACGAATTATCCTAAACCATTAGCACCCATAATTGGATGTCTTCATGACATATTAGACCCCATTTTGGTGATTTCAAGGTCTGAACGTCTGTTATGCTTGATCACAACAACCTAAATTTTCTCCCCTTGCATCTTTTCACCTTCCCAAACATCCTTGTGAAAATTGATCCTTTTTTTCTTCGGACATGTCGACTAGCCTCGACCTGTCCCTCAAATTTTTGGCTCAAATTTTTACTAGAGCTCGATGGCAAGGTTTTCCTTCTAAATTTATATTTGTGGTAGGCTTGGATCAAATTTGAATCTCAAATAGAGATAATATAGTATAAAACAATCTCTTCTCCCCTCATATGGAATATCTCATTCAAGGGAAAGCTATTCATTTTCAAGCTATCATTAAGTAATCAAATTGTGCAATTGAGGATTTCGATTCAATATTTGAAGGGAAGCATCCCATTTAAGATCTTCAATTATCCAATTCTTCAAGGACCATTCAAGCATGTGAAATATTTTCCAACTAATACAAGTTTCTCTCCCACGATGGCCAAGTAGAGGAATTATCAATCAAGCAAGAACCACACATTCATCTCTTTCTTTCTCTTCTTCATGTGGTTATCAAGCATACATACATTAAAGATCTAAGAGTGGAAATCATACATCGATGAATTTTTTAAGACATCCTTGATTCTACATTCTCTTTGGTTTCCAAGCACATTTAAGTGTCCTCATTGATTTGGGCAATTACTACATTCCTTTATGAGGGTTTCATACAAGGTGAATTAACAATTTACCTTTTTACATTAATTCCTTTATGCAATTTCAATTCAATTTCAAGGTTGATTCTTAAATAGGGGTTTGACTAAGGTAAACCCCTTTCCACAACCTTTTCCCCATTTTTTATCTACAGGAACAAGTTGTAGAGCTATGATTCCAAATCTAAGAAGTACAGGTGTAGTTTCAGAATTCAAGAAAGTTTCATCAGATTTTTCTAGGAACAAGTCGACTAGCCGAATTATTCTACAAAAATTGACTTGAACCATAAAATTTGACTTTTCCTTGTCATTTTTCAGTGAATGTTTTAGTGCAGAAAGTTACAGGTCTCTACCTTCCAGATCTAAAGTTACAATAGGATTGAAGATTTTGGCAATATTCAAATTTAGATTCAACCTCCTATCTTCTCCATCTTTTCATTTGCACTTACTTTGTTATATTGGGTATGTCCTTTATACTTTACCATATCACACTTTCACCCTGTCAAGAACATGAAATCTCCCTTAGACATAAATCATGCATTGGCACCCCTTGTCCTTTTGGTTGTCCTAATCATATTTTTCTTAAGGGTGGGTTTGTATTATAATTTATAGTCCAAGATATTGGTGAGTTTTCTACACTCTAGCATTTCTGACCATTTTATTACTATACATTTTGGTCAACCTGACTTATTACATTTTCATTCTAATTTTAGTGTTAGATTCCCTTTATATGAATTTACATCATATTATTACAAGCTTTGTATTTGGGTATCTAGGATCACCTGCTCTATACATTTTGGTGAACTTGAATCCTCTTACACACTTTTGATTTTCTAGTTAGAGATCTTCTTTTCATGATCCGCATTTTATGCATTGCAAATCTCCTGCTTAGATCTAGATCTACTTTTGCAACTTTGAATTTTTTAGTTAGATGTTCTTATCATAAGGTTCTTATCATTTCATATCTCTTTCAAATTGAATTTCATTTATTTTGTACATTAGTGTTATTACTTTGAGTCCTACTTATAGTATTCCCTTTAGGAGAAGTCGTAGACTTATGGGTTCCTTTGATCACGAGTCCTCTATCTTTCCTAGGAATATTGATGATCCCAACATTCATATTAGTTCCGTCAATACTACCATGGAGAATAACTCTTCCCATTCTTATCATGATTAATATAAGTCTTTAAGAGTTCCTCCAATGAAACTCCAAAAACTTTTCAATGAATTTAAGAAATTTAAACAATTGCTAGGATAAGAACACCCTAATCCTGAGGTCATTTACAATGTAAAAGGTTTAAGAAGGCTAATTCATCATGATAAAAATAGTGTTAACATATTTTTTAGTATCTCTCATCTCATTTATATCAATATAAATAACATTAAGGATTGTGCTCAATTTTTTTTAATTCCACCTACTACTAGTTTTGAGACCTCTACACCTATTTCTACTTCCATTCCTAGTGTGTCCACTATCTATCATAAAAAATTCAATTCAAAACCCTAATCTTACCCATGTGAGCATTCCTAATCCTCTTTCTCCTTCCATTCCTTTAAGTGTACCATGTGCTTCATTATCTTCATCCATTCTCACTTACCTTAGTGTCTCTTTTTCATATTCGACTATTCATTTTATTTCTAATAATAATCCAAACATTTACAACATGTCTCTTACTACCATCCTTTCCACCCATTCTACCATTAATATCTTGGCTCAAACCATGTCTTCCTTACAACAACAAATTTCTTCAATGAGTTCATCCAAGTTTAACATCCCTACTTGTGATGTTGCTAGTCCTTTGTCTTTGGACATCATTCATGTCATTATCACACAATATATAGATATTCCCCATCTTGAGATGTATAAAATTAAGGGTGATCCTTTGAATCATGTTCCAACATTTCAAACATTGTATAGTGATTTATCTCATGACCATAGGTTCATGGCTAAGCTATTCACTAGAACCTTTCAAGACAAATCCTTGAAATAGTATTGTTCTTTGCCTCCTTATTTTATTGATTCCTTCCAAAATCTTTCTAATGCGTTCATTCAACAATTTCAAAGTAACATTGGTCCTAAAATTTCTTTGACTGACTTCATGCATTGTAAACAAGGTGTTAAAGAAAAATGACTAATTACATTGGTAGATTTAATCATTTACATGATTAGATTTATTATCATGTGCTTGACTAGTGTCCAACATATTTTTATTGCTAATTTACAAAAATAGATTAGAGATAAGATTTAAATTTTTGAATTCTCTTCTTTCACTCAATTATGTTCAATGCTTCATAATTATCAACTTCAAGTGAGTCAATTTTAGAGCACCACTCTAATGGCTCTAGTTGATAAGAGTGATACTACATCGAACAATTTTAACAAATTTCATAAACAAAAAAACTTCATCAAAATCTACAACTCATGCAACAATATTATGATAAAATGGCAAGAAAATCCAAAGCTATGGCTCCCTTGTCATCTATATTTAGACCTGCTCATAATTTTACTCATCTTTCTGAATCTTTATATAGTGTGATGTTGAAGTTGATTACTTCTAATGTGTTAAATCTTCCTCCTATCAAACCCATCGACACATCCAAACCTCTACCCAAAAAATTTGATCACAAAGCTTTCTATGAATACCATCATCAAGTAGGCCATGATACTAAAAAATGTTTCCACATGAAAATTGTTATTCAAGATGTTATTGATTCTAATGTTATATTTGTTGAAGATGTTAATCATCAGGAAAACAAATTTGTACTAGCTCCTAATAAAAAATTATAAATTTATATCAATCCTTTTCCATCTCGGTCAACTAATGCTATTGAGTCTACTCAACCTTCATTTTCCTCTTCCACTCAGTTTATTTATTATGATGATAAAGTTCATGAAGCCAATCACATTGTCAGCCTTATTGATCAAGTCAAACCTAATACCCAAACTAAACCTTTCATTACCTTTGACCCTACTAAGAAAATTAAAGCGCTCGATGGTCTTCTCTAGATATTATTACAAGCATTAATGGCCTTCACTCTCATGGTGTCCTTAATTATCCTACTTGCATACAAAGTAGATCTACATGCAAAGAAAGGGAATCTAACACCAAAATTGGAATAGAAATATAATGATTTGGGTTCACCAAAATGTATAATAGAAAATGGTGAGAAATGCTAAGATTTAGATCACTCACCAAGGTTGTATTATGCATTAGAATAAAAACCCACCTGTTTAAGAAAATATGATTAACACAACCCAATTAGAATGGAGGGGTGCTAATTCAAGATCTAGGTAAAAGGAGGATTTGGGTATTCTTTATTCAATGAAGTGTCATTATGTAATGTGATTGAATATATGTAAATGATAAAATAAATATAGATCTAACATGTAAAAGTAACTTCAAGGGAAAAATAGGAGGAATGAAATCACCCTTGGAAACAAGAGAGGAAGATTGACCTTTAGATCTAATTTTGACTGTCATCGGGATGTCAAAATTAGGTAATACTCTGGATCTAAAACTCTAATACATGTAACTAATTGCTATGAAAATATTAGACCCAGAGGACAAGGATGACCTAAATGAACTAGTCCAAGATGAGGGTGTAATTTTTGACCTTGTCCTTTTAACTCCAAATCTGATGAAAATTGGAGAGGTCATGTAACTGGTTCTCATATTCCTATGTCTAGAAGCTAAAATCCACACCCTGCTCCCACACATAGAAAAAGGAGGGGAAAAGTTTTTGGAAAGGGGTTTTCCTTTGTCAAAACCTTGTATATGATCAACCTTGAAATGAAATTGAAATTACATAAGGAAATATGAATTGTAATCCAGATTTGAAACATAAATCACCTTATACCTCAATGATACAATGCCTCTTTCAATATGATCACAAGAATTGATGTAATATCTTGGACTCCAGAAAGATCTTATAGGAAATGTAGATCTCCTTCCCTAATGGAAGAAGAAGACTTGATGGATGAATGTAGATCTCCTTCCCTAATGTCAAACTCCTTTTCTTTATCTCCAATGGGTAAAGAAGATAGATCTGAGGGAAATTTCTTGAATGCATTATGGAAATAAAGACTTGAATTATTAAATTCTCTTGATGGTTTCCTTTTACTTGAATGCTTGATAATGGATGCTTATTTTCACTTGAATCTATTTAATGCATAATAGATGTATGATAGCTTGCATGTGTGGGTAATTTGACAATGAGAGGGTTTGATACCTTTTTATACACATTTCAGGGCTCAAATTTTAAATGGCTTCCCTCAATTAAATATATAGGATAAAAACAAGGCCATAGGACAAGGCCAACCTAGATGGCCTAGTCCAAGACAAGGCTGACCTCGAAATCCTAGTCTAGGACAAGGTCGAACTAGATAACCTAGTCTAGCCAATGTTTTCTCAAAGTTTCCCTAGGACTACAAGAGTGTGTCAAAAAGGGGAAGTGAATGCCATGGTCTACAAGGAAATCTTGAAACCAAAGAATGTATACATAGGTCCTAAGTAGAAGATGAATTATGTTGTGGTTGGAAAAATGGGAAATCATGCATAGAATTTAGAGTCATTCTCAAGTTTTGAATAAATAATGTTGATTTAAAGTCCATACATAAGTGCTAGAAGGACGTGAAGTCAATATGGGAACCCATACATACTAAAATGGGTTTAAAAATGAGAAACTAATAAGGGTGCTTACTTTTTATAATGGTACACCTAGAAGAAGTGATATTTAGCCTCCAAGTCCATTGTGTCTTTTCATAAGGTTGTGTGCCTTACCCTACAAGTCAAACCAAGAGCAATGAGATTCCTTATCCAAGATCTTAAAAATATTGTAATCAATTTTTATATAATGATATTTTTCTCAATGTGGTTTTGTTCACATCATATTTTCCATGTTAAAATATTTGTGTGTTCTTATTTGTTTCATGCTTCATTTATTTTATTTACTTTTATGCATATGATGAATGGAATGAATGATTAATAAATGGTTAATTTTTTAATATATGTAGATTCACCCCCTCCTCCCATCATCCATAATTGTTCAATTAAACAAAGAACAAATAAAGAAATTGAAAAAAATTGTGCATCTTCAATTAATCTAAAGATACGTAGAATATGCATGCATAATCCTTGTCATCTACATATTATAAATAGGCTCATTGGCCACCCTAGTAGTCATAGACCACCACAAGCTTATTACTAGATTACATACAAAATAAGTTTTGGATCATAATTCCCCATTTCCTACCTTATAACTCTTTCATTGTCTTTTGTTTAATTTAGAGTGTGTTTAAATAATAATTCAAAGTCTTAGAAGTGATGCGCATCGGCCTTAGTTAGACCCCGAGCCCAATACTTTGTGAAATATGTCTTTCAACCTATAATTAATGATAAAATGTCAAGGGTTTATGCAGAGGTGTGTGGATCTATTTAGGGATTGTCTTGATATAAATATGTTGTGTGATAAGCTAAGAAGACTTTGTAAGGTACAAATGATTTATGCATACTACCTCTCATAAGACTAAGTTTAGGTTTCTTGACAAGACAAACTTATGATGAAGAGATCTTTCAAAAAATATTTTTGCAGCTTCTACCAAATGGATATGATGTAGTAGAGGCACCAATCTCAAGATTCTAATGTACAAGGAGAATGTTTTGATAGAGTATGATAATATTTTTTACGATGCTCACACCCCAAAAGATAAAAAAAAATATTGCATTATGTTCTTCAATATAAAAATTACCTGATGTCACTTAATTTTTTGTTATATATTAAGTGAAGATTATAGTATCATCAAAAGAAAATTCCTCCACCTTCAAAGTATAAGAAATTTTTTTACAAGTCATAACTTGCATGGAATATGACATACCAAAAATCAAGATATGCATGTGGATCTATGTAGTATTTTTATATATTGTTAGGAAAGGTCCTCATTTAGTTGTTTAGCTTATTTTAGTTAGCAACCATCATTCAACTTATCTAGGAATTATTTGTAGAGGTTTTGGCCACATTAATATTTAATAATTTCATCTATCATCTAGAATTTATATTAATGGTATTAAGAACAAATTGTACTATTAAAATTTCACAAAAAAATAATGATAACAAAAGGGCAAAAGAAAAGGTGCATTTGAGCTATCTTTTTTGTGCGGACTGGAGAAAACTCGAGTTGCATCCTAAATATTCTTAAGTGCACATTTCAGGGAGTTGTGTATAAATTTTGTGCTTTTTCAGATTGGGGGGATAATTTCTTGTTTGCACTACTAAGTGGTGGAGGTCGATATGATTTCAAAAGGTTTTAATGTCAATTTTATCGATACTTTTCCCTTTCTTATACCTGCATAGGAAGGATTTTTGTGTTGGGGTTTTTCTTTGAGAAATGGGGCTTGGAAAATGGTATTTAGCAAAGCATTTCTACATGGGGAGATGGTATGATTTTATTTGTATGAGGTAGTGTTTGTGCCTAACATGATGTAGCTCAAGACAATGATGACCTAGTGGAAGTTGATTCTATTGAGAGGGTTTTTGAGGATTTTGTTGCTATTAAGTAGGTAGCTCTACTCTTTTTGAGGGTATTTATGAGGATTTGGAACCCCTATGGTAGTATTTTTATAATAATGATTTTATTATATTTGAGGATGATGAAGACTTATCTTTATATTCTTTTGATGGATATGACCTAGATGATGAGGATGTGTTCCTCATAAATATATTTTGGAGGCTTGTGCTAGAGCTAATAACTTTTCCAAGGTGCTCATAATGGGGGTTAAGGATGGTGACCATATTTTTAGTCTAAGAAGATGGTTTCCTTCCTCGTGTCCTATTACATTTCCTTTCATGTTGAATTTGAAAGCTATTGATCTGCCAAAAATACTAAGTCTTGCTAAAGTGGTTAAGGTTTTCTCTCCTATGAAGTTGAAGGAAAATAGTGATGAAATTATTTTTGAAGACATTGATTTGGATAATAAGGATTCAAATAATATTTTGACTCCTATTATAAAGGTAGTAAATGATATTGATATGGCCCCTAAGGAAAATAATCCTTTGGAGTGTTTTGATTATGTTTCAAGTTCTATTTTTTCAAAAGTAATTACTTTGGTTTATAATTTTGAGCCCATGGTTGTTGCTCCTATTTCATCCTATGTAGCCACGGTTGATGGGATATTCCTTTCAAATGTTTGAAGTATTTTTCAAGGTCTATTCTTCCATAAGTTGTTACATTGTTTGTTGATTTTGAGCCTATGTCTAGTGCTCCTACAACATCTCTTATAACTGTACTTTATGGAAAGATTACTTTGGAGAGTTTGAAGTATATTTTAATCTCTATTATGTCTCATGCCCTATAGCATTACTTGATGAGGCTTCAATTGATTCTTTTATGTGGTGCAACAATCATACAAATATGGAGGATTCTTAGGTCTACTTTGATGTTCTTAACTCCCTTATTTTTTATTCAATTTCTTGACTTAGGATTTTCTCTTGTTGGGAGGTTCTTTGAGAATCATCCCCATATTGATATAGTTAGAAGATGAATCAATTGAGTTTGGAAACTATCAAGAAAGGGAAAATTTTCTATTGTGGTGAATATTTTTTCCCTTTTTTCCTTTCCTTGCAATGAGGATTGTTTAAGGATTCAATATGAAGTTCCTCTATTTTTAGGTTGAAATGGTCTTATACTTCAAAACTAGTATCCCGATTTCAACTTATGAAAGGAAAAATTATTGATTCTTGTTTGGGTTTGGTTGCTTAGGTTGCCATTGGAGTTTTGGAATCAAAATATTTTTAATATAATTTATAATTTTTTTTGCAAATATACTGGTATGGCTCAAAATATTATTAATTATTTTAAGTTCTACCACTTTTGTTTTACAAGATTTTGTTTTCTTGTGGAGAAAAATTAGGTTCTCCCTACCGAGACGACCCTATCCTCTAAATTTGGGAACTAGGTACAAAACTCTAAGCACAAGAAATCCTAATTATTGTTCATGTTTTTAATTTGATGGGTCATGGCTATAATTATTTCTTAAAAAATAAGAAACAACACTTTATTTTGAAAAAGAATGAGACAAATAAGGATTATATCTATAGTAAATATTTATACATTCTCTTCAATTATATTATATCAAGCATATCTTTTCCCTCACAAATATATATATATATATATATATATATATATATATATATATATATATATATATATATATATATATATATATATATATATATATATATATATATATATATATATATATACACCATGGACTGAAGGGTAGGAAACGAAGTTGTAATAGAAGCTCAAATTCTGCTGCTACAAGGGAGGGTGAATTTGGTACAATATGGTACAACTAATAAAATGGAGCTTGAGGTGAAGGGTAGGAAATGAAGTGTAATAGAAGTTTAAAATCTGTTGTTGTAAGGGAGGGTGAATTTGGTGATGAGGATGATGATGCTGATCAGTTTGGTCCTATAGTCTCTGTGGTGGAGTATTTTTCCAGTGGAGGAATGGCTTTTTTCTCAATGACGGTGTTGTGGTACCATTGGAGAATGGTGTGGATGCTATGTGATTCAAGGGAGTCTGCTTTATCTTCCCCCTATTTCTCATGTGGGTGTTTCCTATTTAAGGATTGGATACTATGATTTTCTATGAAGTTATCTTTATCCTCACTATCTTTCTCATCACGAGGTATTTCCTGTTTGATGAATAGCATAACTCTACTTTGGCCTCCTAATGGGATCACTCAAATCTTTGGGCTTGACCTTTTCCAAAGGCTTTAGAGGATTCATTATTTTCAAATGGTTCTTCATGGGCATCCCTTCCCTCTAATGTTTTCTAGCTTGGGTCTTCAACACCTCTTTTGGTCATTGAGTTGGATCTTTATTTATGAAGGGGCATTCATCCTTTTTGTCCCCATCATTCTCTACTTCAGTGTTTACCTGGGATATCGTTCAGTGTGGTTTTATTCTTTTATTTTTGGGTAGTGTATTATCTTTGGCTTGTTATATTACTTGGCTTAGTGATTGGGTGGTGTCTTCTTATCCCTTGTTCTAGTTGGGGTTTTTTTTTACTTTCACTATGTTTTTTTTGAAAAAAGCAACAACAAAAGGGTGTTGGCCCATGGAACATAAACATGCTAACTAAGAGAATTAATAGAGTATTAAGTCAAGATAGAAAGCAATAGTAGTAGCAGATAAGCACACATAGTGTCTACCTCTATCAAAAACATAAAAGAAAAATTCAATCCAGCACAGCCACAGAGTATCAAACAACCACAAAATAGCTTTTGTAAAATCCAGTATAAAAAGGAACATATGCCATGTAGGGCTAAAACTAGTACTTAAAGTCTTAAAAATATGGAAATTAACAAAGCCCAACCAACAAAAAGGCCTAGAAATAGCCCCAATATCTGTAATCTCATACCCATCTAGCCACAAAGTCATTTCCTATCCCATAGGCACTTAGATAGCAACAAGTCAGTCCACTCTTCATTCAGGAAATTGAAGAGTTTACGGTTTCCTTTGACAAAATCCTTCCCCTCTGAAGCCTTCTCATTGAGAAGGTAGAGTGTGGCAACAGATGCGTGCATCACCTTAAGGGAAAATTTACTAACATCCACCAGTCTTTTGTTTGTGTTATCAAGGTCTCGAGTGAGTTTTGCCACAGTATTTTCCAGGGATGAAAATTGATATTTAATTCTTCCCATCAAACCACTACCCGTAGTATCTTTACCAGCAATGAGGTCCTTCTCTAGCTTGTCCTCCTTAGTCCTGGTAGTTTGGATGTCCTTCTCCACCTCATTCTCCACCTAATCAGAGCCATTTTCTGAGCCTTCTCTACCAGGAGATCCCACAAAGGCATCCTCCTGGCTCATCAGCTCTTTAATATCTTTTTTTCCTTTCTCTTTGGCAAGATGAGAGGAGCAATGAGTAAAGATGGGATGGGGATCAGTATTCAGAGAGCAATCTAGGTTAATGATGATTTTTTTTTTTGGAAGGGGGCTGAGAGCAATCTCTAGGGATATAGACATGTTTGGTTCCAGTCCACAAAACATGGGTAGGTTGGGTTTCAAAGGATTTAGGGCTAGCAGTAGGGGTAGATTAACCTTTAGACTCAGAGGGCATGGGAAGGCCCTAGTTAAGGGAGACTGAGGGTGACAGAGTGGGTAACTTGTATAGCAGAGGGGGGGGTAGAGGGCATGATGAAAATTATACAGTCTGAGGGTTAGGCCCTGGTGGAGGTAGATAGGTTTATTCCCAAAAGAAATAGCCTCATTAGCATCATTCACATTAGACTCTAAGGAGTGTAATAGGTAGAAATGTAAGGAAGTCAAAACTTTATGCCGAAAATGATTTTAAAAAGGATGATGGTAGTTGTAGAAAGTACCATAGCAACCCTCCATGGTGAAATACTTAATGACTAGCTTGCACATTTTAGGCCATAATTCTAGGAGGTCTGAAATGTTGTAGCCTCCATTTTTAGAAACTAGGGCATCTTCATTCTTAAAAAATTGAATGAACTCAGTCTTTGCTTGGGCTTTAGCATTTTTCTTCCATTTTCTACCTGTGGTCAACATCCCTATAGCCTAGCTGATGACTGCCTCATTTATTTCAAAGGTGATACTATTGATGGTTACCTTCCTTTCATTCCAAGTTTTAACAAACTTCCTGGAGATCATTTCATCATGACCCATGAGATTTTCCATAAAAATAAGAATACCTTCTTCTTTACAGAAATACATGACCATGGGGTCCGATGAGAATTCCTCATCAATCTTGTCTGGTTCAATCCTCTTCCTATCGCCTCCCATCTTTGTCTCTAGATGACAATTACTCAACACCCCACAAAACATAGGATAACAGTTGCCTTTGAGACCAGAAGGATCGGAACTTCAATGGTAACCCACAAAACCCCTCACACCAGACTTAGAGCCCAAATATTTTACAAGGAAGGAGTTTGGAATGGTGAATTGATAGCCGAAGAAATGAATTAAGGTCTTGTCATGATGTGTGTAGTAATTAGGGTAATAATTACCTTGGAGCTCGTGAAACCTCCCCAGTAAGGCCACATGGGTTAACACATGGGGATGGTGCTTTAAAATGCAATTGGCATCAATTAAATCACTGGGTTGTTACAGACCTTTGTGTGGGGAGATAATTCACCTTTGGATACTATATTTTTTCCTCCTCACTGTGATAAGTATTGTTTCTTTTTCAATTTTTAGTGTTAGAGTATTGTTCAAGCTTCCAGGTAGAGCATTATTGTGTTCATTATGGTTGTTGTCATTTTATATGAGAAGGGTGTGCTCTTTCTAGTTGCAGATTTCTACTCTATATTTTATAGTTGTTTTAATAGTGGGTTTGGTTTACAAACTATTCGGGATTTGATCTCTCATATGGCTCTTTAGTTTACATCTTTTGAAAGGGAGAGAATTTATTTCTGGTGTTTTTGTGGGGTTTTTAGTTCTTATGTCTCTAATTATGGAGTTGTTTGAGCTAGTTGGGGTTGGTTTTCTTTTGGGGAAGTACTTTGATGATCTCAATCCTTTCACCCTCCTCTTTCTAATTAGGTTTTTCCTTTCCTCGAAACCCTCTTATTTCATTGTTGGTGTGTTTTCATGGTATTATTTAATGGTAGGGTTTCTTTTGTGGGTGATGAGTATCTTATTTCAACTATAGGTAGAGTTGGTTGGTGCTGATTTTCTTAGGAGAGTGGTGTTCGACGATCTTAGCCCTTCCATCTTTTTTCTTCAATTTAGGGTTCCTTTAGTTGTGAAGTTGAAATCTCTCAGTGTGGTTATTTGGTGGTCTTTAGGTTCTATGTGGTTGAGGTTCTTGGTTGTATGCGGCTTATGAGGGTGGGTTGTATTAAGCATATGCCCCTTTGCCCCCTCTACCTGAGTCCAATGTCTTCCACCCTACTATTTTATTTTTTCCATTGGTTAGCAGGATCTTAGTTGAAGTGTTGTTGGTTGGGTTTGGGGGTGAGCATTTCAAGAGGAAGGGATTTGATGTATTTACCCCCTCCCCCTTCCTCTCTCTTCGCTAGATTCCTTCTATCTTTTTGTTCTTGTGTGTGACTAGTGAGAAGCTTTGTGTTGTAGGTTTGTTGGTTGTGGAAGAATGTGACTATCTTTAGTGGTTGTGCATTATAGTGTTCATGGCTTTCCTCTTCCCCTCATTGCTCTAGTTTCCCTTTTCTTAATTAATTTTCCTTAGTTCTGGTGAGTTGGTTCTTGGCTACATGGATTATCTTTGAGTTTGGGAGAAAGTTTTTTTAAGTAGTTGATCATTAATTATCTTGTTCGCTCTCCTCTCTTTTCACTGCACTTGGTTCCTTCTTCATGGAAACATTCTTTGTTTGTGGTTATGTATCCTATTGAGGTAAATATAATTCCTATATAAGGGACACATCTCCTCATTACATTTTTTCTCCTTGTATAACTTGCTAAATAATTGACTACTATTTAACATGTTATATAAGAAGTGCATCTCCTCATAAGTCTTTTTCTCCTCATATAACTTGCTAAGAGTTGGCTGATATTTAATGCATCATATAAGAAGCACATCTCGGATGCGCCTTTTCCTGTATATAACTTGATAATGCATAGCCACTTCCAAGAAAATAAAGGAGGACCGTAAATACTGGGCCAGTGTGTTATATGACCTATATGTAAGGGCTCATTTGGTTCCTGGTATTAACTTGGAATAGTCATTATTCAATGCGAGAATAAAGTAATTCGCCATTTGTGGCCATTTTTTAAATTTCCAAATTAGAAAATTAATCTCCATTTTTAGGCCAATGCTTGGATTAATGAATTTGAAAAAAAAAATTAAAATTCATTTTTAATTCCAGAATAAGCTATTCATGGATTCGAAATAAGCTATTCATGGATTCGAAATTACAACAAAATGTATAAGTCGTCAGGTCCGTGCGTGAAAGGTTCTTTAGGTTTTCTAGGAAAATTATAATGTTGTCATGCCAATTTTTTATATATGCAGTATTATATATATGTGGTAACTTGTTTATAATGTTGTCATGCCAATTTTTTTGTTTTTGCTTGGATATGACGTTGGATAGAAAAATATTAAAAATTAAAAAAATGAGCAACAAAATTGATAAAAGTTCAAAAATTAAAATCGATAAGAAAATAATTTTTTTAATAATCTTTTTTTTTAAAGTTAAAAATACATATTGTTCAAATTAATTAAAAAAATGAAAAATAATCCTTATTCCAATTACAAAATAGATTAATTCCCAATCATCTTCTAAGTGCAACAAACATGTTCAAACCTTATTTCATCTTTCATTTTCAGGATTAATTAATTCAAGAATAGGTCCTTATTCTGAAATAGGCCTATTCTACATAAATTAATTCCATAAACCAAATGGTCCCTAAAGGACAAAGAACAAACTATGAATTGGCGATAAAATACCAACCAAGAGGGCCCAATTGATACAATTACGACAAAAGTTTAAGGTTGCAGGCATAGGGAGAGAATGTCATTTACATAGTAATTAACGCCCATGTACGTAAATATCTGAATCTCTCGATGAAGCCACGCCGCGGTTAAAGAGGCACTGGGATTCAAATGAAAATCTAAGCTTAAGATGGCAGCAGACTGAGAAAGGAAAAATGGCTCTCATCCACGATGAAATTGAATTCAAAGAGGATTCTGTCAATATTCCCCCGGACGGCCTCTCCTTTTCCCACTGCAATGACCCATCTCGGAAAACATATCCTCAGCTCGATAGCCCCAGCCCGCCCAACGATGATACTCCGGTGATAACACGAGAATAATGGCCATGCACCTAAAAAGAGAAAGGCTTGGACGCCCCTGGTGGAGAGTGAGAAGACAGGGAGGTTTTCTTCACTCTATGGGGAATAGACTGTTGAAGGGAAGCCCGAGGTGGTGAGATTTAGTCCCAAGCTTCCTAAGTTTCGTAACCATATCTGGAAATACGCTCAGATGTTCAGAGAAGAGACGCGCATACCCATATATTTGAAGGAAGCTGGGGATAACAATAATAAGTTGGTTAGAGCGGGTAAACTAGTGGCGCCGCCCCATGAGCTGCCCCAGCTTCCAGTCCAGCCTGAGGAGGAGAAATTTTGTCACAAGAAGCCTTAGATTGGAGACCATGTCTTAGGATATGCTCAGATGTACAGATCAGAGAAATTTTGTCATAAGAATTCTCTCGGCGCCGCTTCTTGCTGGAAATGCTTGAACGCCCACCCACGACTCTGCATATTCATTTTCTTTTTCTCTCTTTAATATTCATCATTGCTCCTGTCATCTTCATCGTCTAGTTAACATTGTTATAATAAAGAAACTGTAAAATGGATTCCAAATAAATAGCTACGATCAAGAATTCGATCAGTTGTTTTCAAATATCAATGAGCCATCTTGTGCCCTGATGTTAGAAACCAATTCGAATTGTGTATCAGCTGCTTTGCTAATCGAATTTTCTCTCTGAATCAGTGAAAGAAATACAAATTGTAACGAAAAAAAAAAGATCTATTCATTCTCATACGTTACAGAAATTTCTTGAATCAGATTAATTGACGATGAATTGATTTTTATCATTATACAGTAGTTTTAGATATTCGAACACTTTAAGAAAGTTATTACGAGATTTAGATTATCATTGAAAAAAAACTCAAGAGGAATTACTAAATATTCAAGACTCGGGTGAACAATAAACAATGTTGTGTTTCACTTGATGGTATGTGAAAGTCGCATTTTAAACTTTTAAAAATATTTAGGATTTCCAAAAAACACCACAAGGCAATTACATTATTAATATTTCATCACTGGTTTTATGTTTTGCTGGTCAAAGTACAAATATACGAGCACGGTAAAATAGAATACAAAATAATTTGTAATTATCTCTCTTACAGGTTTTTTTTGTTTGTTTCAAATGTTGAGGACTAATCAGTGAAAGGATTTGAAAGGATAAAAATAAACATCAGACACAAAGTAACATAGACAAATATACAACACCAATTTTTATCTTCATTCATCACAAATATTGCTACATCCAAACTACAGAGTATTGTATTAATGTCAAAAACATGTCTACAAATGAGGAGCAGCGTATATAAAGTCCCCAATGATATTACATAATGAAGAGTCTTCGAAATTGAAGAGTCACAATAACTGGGAAATAAATATTATGATTGTTGGCCTTCACTTCTCAACAAACTCCCACTTAAAGGACAACCAACGCTACAACTGATCACCCAATACCCTGCTTAAATGCTGATTTATCTTTTCTTCACAAGCCCAAGAGAAGTCCTTGCACATTCAAACTTCTCTTTGGCAACAACCTTTGTGAATATATCTATAGAATTGATCTTGGTATCAATCTTAACAACTTTTAGCTTTCCTTCTTCAACTGCATGACGAACAAAGTGATCATGTGCATCAACGTGCTTAGAGCAACCCTGTGATGGATGAATATGAGCCATGAAGATAGTGTTCCGGCTGCCACAAAATAGATTATACTCATTTTGATGAACTTTCAAGTCACCAAGCAATCGTTGAAGCCAAATCATTTCCCTTGCACCTTCGAAAAGAGCCAAGTATTCAACCTTAGTTGAAGAAAGAGCAATGCAATGTTGCAACCTTGAAGCCCAACTGATAGCAGCTCCTACAAACATGAAGGTATATCTAGTGGTAGACTTTCGTTTATCCAAGTCACCAACAAGATCAAAATCAATGTAACCTTGCAGCTGAATCTTATTTCCTCCAAAGCATAATGCATAACCTGAAGTTCTATTTAGATACCTTAGTATCTACTAAACTGCTTCCCAATCAGCCTTCTTGGGATTGCTCATGAATCTAGTCACAACTCCTACCGCATGAGCAATGTCAGGGCAACTAGAATCCATTGCATACATAATGCTTCCAACTACAAATTTATAAAGAATTTTCTCCATGAATTATTTTTCTTGTGTTTTTGGACACAATTCAGGACTTAAGCAGAAATGACTAGCAAGAGGAAGAGGAGAAAATTTTGCATCAAGCATGCCAAACCTCTCAACAACTTTATCAATGTATTATTTTTGAGATAACGTAATTTTCCTCTTCTTCCTGTCTCTTGTGATCATCATGCCTAGAATCTACTTGGCTGCCCACAAGTCCTTCATGTCAAACTTTATTGCCAATTTCTCCTTTAACTCATTAACTATTCTTTTATTTTTGCTAACTACTAACATGTCATCGACATAAAGAAGGAGAATGACAAACTCACCATTAGGAAGTTTCTTAAAGTAGACACATGGGTCTGATTCACATCTTGTGAAATTGTTTTTAGCCATAAAACAATCAAATTTTATATACCACTATCTTGGGGCTTGCTTGAGGCCATACAAACTCTAATTTAGCTTGCAATAAAGATGCTCTTGTCCCTTCTTGACAAATCTTTGAGGCTACTCCATATATAACTCTTCTTCTACATCACCATATAGGAATGCGGTCTCACATCAAGCTGTTCCAACTCAAGATCCCAGACTACTTCTAATCCCAAGACTGTTCGGATAGTTGTCATCTTGACAACTGGCGAGAAGATCTCATTAAAATCTATTCCCTTTTCTTGATCAAACCCCTTTACCACCAATCTGGCCTTGAAGCATTTTCCACCTTCATCTTCTTCTTTTAACCGGTATACCCACTTGTTCCTAAGTGGTCTTCGATTTGGCGGAATAGAGACTAAATGCCAAGTTTGATTTTTAAGTAAAAAATCCATCTCCTCATGCATTGTTGTTTTCCATTTATCATCATTAAAATCCTTGAGAGAAGCTTTAAATGTTGATGGTTCTAAAAATTCTAAAACAAGAATTGAAGGCTCTTCTTCTTCAATGAACAATAACTCATAATCAAAGTATTTAGCTGGAATTTTCCTTTCTTTGGTAGATCTCCTTAATCCGGGTTCTGCACTTTCTATTTAATCTTAAACTAGTTCAAATGGAGAACCATAGATTGAAGCTCTTCCAATTGAATATTTAATTCTCTGCCTCTCTATTTCATTGCACTTATTACTCCCCAGATTCTGTGAAGTTTTCTATGAATACAGATGACCCTCCAAGGAATTAGTATTTGGCTCTGGTGAAAGACCATGATTTGAAGATTCCCTAAGCATTTCAGGTGGCGTGTGAATGCCGACAGCTTTAACAAACTCCTCATGTTGGCTATGTGTAAAGTGCACATTATCGGCAAGTGGAGAAGTTACCAGCTCTGTAGGCTTCTTACCTTGGCTACTAGCGGACCATGAGAAGAATTAATAATATATGGCCTCACCTGTTCTTGTAGTTCCATGAATATCGGATGGCATCATTCTCCTTACAGGTTGGAGATTTTGAAGTGGTAAACTGTGTAGAAAACTGTGGACTTTAGACATTACCAATGATTGAATGAGAGGTAGGATGCGTGTCTAAGGGCCTGAGAATTTCATGATCTGTAGATTGAGGGAGAACATTTCCAATCCAATGGTTCTATAAAGGAGGGTACCTTTGATTTGAATCAGAACATAAGTTTGTTATTCCACCAATAATATGGCCTATGCGTAGATCATGAGAATAATGCTCGAAATCTTATTGGAAACTACCATCATGGCTTGATTTTGGGAAAGCACGGGATTGAGAATCTTCATGGGTTTCTTTAGACAAATTACCCACTACAGGTCTTATTTGTTTGTCCAACATGATCGAGGAATCATTTAAAAATAGAGATCCATGTAAGTGGTTGGGATTATGTTGCGTAGGAGATATATCTTGTTGGTAAAGTCTCATTTGTTCACTACTAATTGATCGATCTATATGGAAAAGGGGTTCTCTATCACTAACATTTGGATTATAATTTTCTAAGATTAAGGGAGGATCCAACTGATATGAGTTCTAGTCATGTAAATTATCATTGGCCAAGGTTCCTGATGCAGAACTTTGTGACATCCGAGGCATAAGAGACAAAATAGAGACAGGGGAATTTGATGTGGGGTTAACATGTGAGTAGATGGGAGAATTTTTTTTTCCATTGTCCTTCATCTCAAATAGGGGAATATATTCTCTAATTGGAGTCTCATCTTTAGAATGAGGAAATATCTTCTCATTAAAGACTACATCTTTGCTACTTGTGATTTTCTTATCAGTTAAACTCCAAAGTCTAAAGCCAAACTAATCTTCTCCATATCCAACTAATATACAAGGCTATGATTTAGGATCCATCTTTCTTTGCTTCTCCTTAGGGACATGTATGAAAGCCTGAAAACCAAACACTTTAAGATGAGAGTATGAAACTCTTCTTCCTTTCCATTCCTCTTCCAGATTCTAAATTTCAACCTTGATGAAGGACTTTGATTTATTAAAAGGACCGTTGTATTGCATGCTTCAGCCAAAAACTCTTTTCCCAAACTTGCATTGGAAAGCATACACCGAGCTTTCTCAAGTATTGTCCTATTAAGCCTTTCAGCTGCCCCATTTTCTTCAGGGATGTAGGGCACAACTTTCACCCTACAAATACCATTATCTGCACAATAATTATCAAACTCTAGTGAACAAAACTCACCTCCATTTACCATTTTCAAGCATTTAATCTTGTGACCTCTTTGGTTTTCAACAAGAGATTTGAAAACTTTGAACTTAGAAAATACTTCAGATTTATTTGCCATCATGTATATCCAAACTTTCCCAGTACAATCATCAAGGAAAGTAACAAAATATTTCACACCTGCTAACGAGCTTATCTCGGAAGGACCAAAGACATCTGAGTGCACAAGTTCCAATGGTTTTTCCTTCATGTCATGCCTATCTTTCAAGAAACTGGCACACTTTTGCTTGCCCTAAATACAATGTTCACAAAACCCCAAGTTTTCTTATTGGAGACCTGGTAGTTGATCCCTCTTGAGTATTACCTCTAGTCCTTTCTTGCTCATGTGGCCTAATCTTTGATGCCAAAGTGCTGCATCGCTACCCACAACTGTTATAGCAGCACCTACTTTGATAGGATTTGCAAAGAGATATAGACTACCAACTTTATTTCCCTTGACAATGATCCTCAAACCCTTGGTAACTTTCCAAGTATCCAGATGAAAGAGTGGATGATATCCTTGTGCAAAGAGTTGGCTAATGGAAATCAGATTTTGCCTCAACTTGGGAACATGTCAAACATCCTTCAACAACCAATGGCCATCATCTTCCAGCTGCAACATAAGGTCACCTTTTCCAACTATCTCACAAGACTTATTGTCTCCAAAAAAAAGTTCTCCAAATTGTCCTTCATGGTAATTTGTGAAGCATTCCGTACATGAAGTGGCATGGAAGGAGGCTCTGGAATCTATCACCCAAGAATATATTTTTTTGTCACTTGTAGAAAGAATTAAAATACTTTCATATTTCTCATAGGCTACATTAGCTTCAATATTCCTCACTTTTTCTTGTGCTTTCTTGTAAGCCCAACAATTTCATTTTGAGTGGCCAGGTTTACCACAAAAACAGCACTCTCCATTCCTACCTCTTGACTTTAATCAATTGAGTGATGTAGATTTTCTTTGAGTTTAATTATTATTATTACCTTTATGATGGCTTCTTCCCCTCCTCTCAGTGCGAACCATGGTAAGAGCATCACTGAATGGGGTGTCTTTGTTAATTCTTCTCATATCTTCACTAAGTAAAGTGGAAACCACTTCATCGTAGACCAAATTCTTCTTCATAGAATTTGAAGTGCTAACAACTGTAACTATGGGATCCCAATGGTCGAGTAAGGAACGCAACAAGATGATGGCTTTGGCTTCGTCATCTTGTGTCATACCAACCGAGGTTGCTTGACATAATCAAGTGTTCAAATCATTTATATGATTTGACATCATAGTCGCTTCCTTCATTTTCAGCTTGTAGAGTCTCTTCATAATGAATATTTTATTTGCAACTGATGTTGTCTCATACATCCTCTGAAGTTTGTCCCAAACTTCTTTTGTTGTCTTTTCATTCAAGACATTGAACAAGACATTTTGCGATAGCGAAAGAAAGATTGATGCCATTGCCTTATCATCAATCTTCTTCCAATCTTCATCTGATATCAGAGTTGGTTTCTTAGATTTTCCTTTGATTGCGATTGATAAATATTGCTTGATCAGTAAGGAACACATATGCACTTTCCATAGGCTGAAGTTCTTGCATGTGAATTTCTCCACTTTCATATCCTCCATCTTTCCAAAAATTCAACCACGATTTCCAATTTGCACAACGTGTACTCTCATACCAATTGAAATGATTTGAAAGAGAAAAAGTAAACAAAAGACACAAAGTAAAATAGAAAAATACACAACACCAATATTTATCCTAGTTCACCTCAAATCTAGCTATGTCCAAACTACAGAGTATTGAATTAATGTCAAAAAGATGTCTACAAATGAGTAGGAGCAGTGTATATAAAGGCTCCAATGATATTACATAATGAAGAGTCTTTGAAATTGAAGAGTCACAATAAGTGGGAAATAAATATTATGGTTGTTGGCCTCCACTTCTCAACAATCAGTACAAGGCTTTTTCTGGACTTCTTGTTACAAAATTGTTCTAAACTATTATTGAATGCTCGATGTTTTGTATAATTTTTTGGGTCTTATTTTTCAAATACAGGAATAAGAGGTGGAATTATACTACATTTAAATATTGAATAACTATGACATTGAGAGAAAATAGAAATTTAAGAACCAAAAGAGTAAATTTAAAGTGTTGCCAAGCAAGCTAAACTGGCAAGCATCA